>JARIHS010000086.1:0-248544 GCA_029320655.1 Mycena floridula | reverse complement strand
AGAGAGGCCGGACACTCCATAATAAACCATTGGTCTTGTTCAAGAAGAGTGGAAGAGCGCGCTAAGAAGCGGTCAGGACAGAGTCAAGCGTCATTAAAAAGATAGAAGACCTATCACGCCAGAAAGAATCCACCCAAGTGCAACTACAGTGCCGTAGACTACAATAGAGTGGCGTTTCCGCAGAACAAGGGAGTTGAACGTGTGGATACCAATGGTGAGAGTGAAATATGCCGTCGATATGTTTCCAAACTGCATAATTACACCTAAGGAAGATGAGCATTGAAATGAACTAGCATAAAACCAGATACCTTGAGCGGTGCAATAATCATCTAAAAAAACAAGTCAGCCGATGTAGTCGGAGCAAACACTTCAGCACGTACCTTCAAATATTCCTGGGCTTGGTCTGAACAATGATATGATGCCCATGACTCCAGATATGCTGTTGAACATGTTGGCAAACAAAAGACCGGCAGCATAGTAGCCAAGTTGTGTGTGGAAGAAGATGTATTCCTTCGACGCTGCTTCACCAGGTCGCACTGCACGAATTACAGCAAGATAGAATATCCTGAGAGCAAAGGATACCAAAGCCAATGCAGAAAGAATGGCAAACACTTGAGAGACGCATTTCAGCAATAAATCTGGCAAGACTGGGGCGGCATATACCATTCACGACCTGGAGAATGAAAGAATTGTTCAGCTGCAGAGAATACAGTCAGAGGCGACTTACGATAGCCCCTGGGATCTGTTCCTTTGCGAAAGCGATAAACGGCGCTTGGGACATTGTTGTAAAAGGTTAAACAAGATAAGAACGAACGAAAACGAAAGTGCAGAGCAAGAAGCAAGTCGACCTGCGCCTGTAAGTGGGTTTCCTTTAGATCAAAGGAAAGAACCCCTCCAGGAGGAAAGTAGAAGAAATGGCTCAACCGGGAAAGTCGAAGGAGGGGAACAAGGAGCGCGGCACCAAAAAACTCGGCTTAACTCGGCGTAGTCCGTGCGAATGCGCAAATAAATATTTTAAGTATGTAATAAAGCCGTCGATCGTATTTCTACAAACGGTACAGTAACATCCTTGCACTAATTTTAGTATGGCTAGCTAGTGGTTATCTCGATAAGTACATTCCGGATTTACAGTGCTCACTTTCGATTGAAGAATTTCTCTATGCCTTTGGGTGAGGCTTTCCGTCTCTTTTTCACTGGTCTGGAACTTGTGATTGAGATTCCGATCCACTGGGGTCCTTGTCTAGGTCTTGGGCGAAATGAAAATCGTCATGTTCTTGTTTAAGGGTAAGCATTGCCTGGACCGCTTCGTTGGGGTCCATCGTTGGTGGCAACGAAGATTATTCTCCCACATCGGCTGCATGAGAAACTATGGCTCGACTCTGTCTGGTCTTCTGCCTTGGCAATAGGATCATCATCTCGGTGACGCTTGGAGACGGAGCCTGTTCTGAAGAAAACCATCAATGCTTCGCTGACCGATTTCCATCGCCTCTATTCCCGTAAACGAGAGCGAGATATTGTTAACTGTCAATATTGTCGTCGAGGGTCCCACGAGCTCTTTCCAAAGTTTGTCCCCTGCTGCCGGCAATTACATCGACGTTTTACATTGCGAACAAAAGGAAAAGGCGATTGCTTGGACCGCTGAGAAATCGTAGCCTGCATAGGCGCCAGTCAGGATTATCAACTGGGGTTACGGTTTGACTTACTTTCCGGGCATGAAGGACCAAGGTCTTGGGCCACAGGTTGGGGTTGTCTTTTCTTGCTTCATTCAAACGCAGCGTCAGTTCTGCAGCTAGCACCCGTATCCAATGGGGACCTTCCGAGGCTCGGGTGATGGGTGTTGGTAAATTCTTCGAAGCCAACATAGACTTGTTGACGATGGCTTTCTCCTTGACTACACAACGTTAGTGTTGGAAAAAAAAGAAGCTTCGGGTATCCACCTTCAGCCCTGTCGACGCCGCTACAGGAAAATATAAATATGTGTGAATGGGCGACAGGAAGCCAAAAACTTACCGAAGAACTTCGTATACCCAGATCGCATCTTCTCCAAATTTAGTTTGCATTTCGCCTAGCAATCCAACGTTTCAATGACTGTCTTCCAATCAAGATGAACAAACTTGCCCAAGCTTACATTACTGACAGTGAAAATGTGTGTAAGCCAAGTCACGAGAGAAGCGAAGCCACTTGCAGCAAGTCACCAACAGTTTGTACATCGTAAGCGTTGGCTATAGCATCTCCGAGTTTCCCACCAAGAAAGCGAATCTGTAGACGCGTGAAAAATCGGGCAGTAATCCGTGGAAATCCTTACCTTTTGGAATGCCATGGGTTTGAGATAGCCGGGGGATCGCAGCGTCGCGCAGGATGCTCTGTTAAACTTGAGTCAGATGTAGAAATTCATGGATAAAAGCAATCCAACTTGACTATTTGGTTTCCGGTAAGACGCCGTGAGCTGCAAAGACAACACCCATTAACAAAATGTTCCGAAAGAGCAAGATTTGGAGAAACCTTGGCTAGAAATTTGTTCTTTGCGATTCCCTTGAAACGGCATGAATATGGTTTGTTCTTCGGTGAAAATTGGGCCTTACAGCAGATGTTGTGTAACCAAGTTTACTTTGAACTTGTTCCCTCACGTTCTGCATTAATTCTGCCCCGATTGACAGCGCGACATCGTGCCATGTGAGCTCTGTCTCGTCGGACTCTTCCTTCTCTTCCTTCTCCGGGTCGATTGGTATCCATGTGTCGGTCTTTTTCAAAGATATTGGGGGCGGCGGCGGCAGCGGCGTATCCAGACCCTTGGGCGCATCGTCGGGGAGTTGTCCAAGATAAGGATAGCGCTGCAACAGTATCTGGCGAACTGGACGAGTGAGATCTACAAAGGCTTCATCGATTGAAGCCTTTCTTTAGTCAATTTCAGCATACAGACCGGAAGAAAAGATGCAAGAAATTCACCTATTTCCGCACCCACGAGACATTCTTTAAAAACCGCAAGGATTTTACCGCTTTCTCGTCGGTAATAGTCCAGGGAGACCTGAGATAGAAATAGGTTGATTGAACTACAAGCGGGCATGTCGCGCACCTACCTTGTGTGTGCGGCTGTCTATATCTTCCCAATATCCTGGTTCCTCCTGTCCTTCTTTATAGGTCGCGACATGGACTACAATGAGCTCGGGACATCTTTCTTTGGCAGCCTGCACTTTGTCCATTCGCGAGATCCCAAATTTCCGAGCTTGGAAAGCACGTAAACAACAGAACGGTGCCGTAGATGAGAGAGCTACCAGGATAATTGACTGCAATTAACGAATCCCATTGGAGCACCACCTATTGACAATGAGCTCCCAGTGAAGCGGAGAAGAGGAGGGCTGACCAACGGCTTGTCGAAGATTCCAAGACGGACCATTTCGCAGCTGGCGTAAAAGGCGTCACTGTCGCATAATGATATGACACGGAATGGGTCCCGAACTCCTAGGGTTTGAGAGAGCAAATGACGGTAAGTTATCCTTGGAATTGCATAATCAACGTAGTCGTCCACTTCCTTGGATCTCCCTTTCCAGAGTGACGGCTTGGGTCGTGAAGGAGAGCCTATGGCAGACATCTCTATGCTGCATTCAGTCGAGGCTGGAAGAGGATTGTAGGAGGAGCAAGACTCGAGTTGAGTTACGCGAAAGCACGTGCAATCAGGTGCTTTGATTGTGTGACAGTGTCACACTTACGACGCCACAATTACGAGGATAAAATTGGGTTCAATTCAGTCCATAGAATAAGTAATTTATTTTTCAGCGCTGATCGCGCTTTTCATGAATATAAGACAGCGGAACGAGCCATGTATGTCTAGAGATATTCAAGTGAATGGGATCATACAGGTCAAATTGCTTCCCTTCAATGTACCCCACGGTGCAGAAGAGGCGACAGCGTTGTATCACGATAAAAGTTGCGCTATCGCCTGGAAAATGCACATGGGGAGCTATCTCTCAAAGCCGGACAACATTACAGTTTTTATCATTGAACCATCCTCTTGACACTGTCAGTAACAAGCTCTGGAGGCAATAAAGATATAACCTAAAGGATGGTGTCAGTTGATACTACGATAGTGTGTCGCGACTTACCTCTCGCTGTACTACTAGTCCACCAGCCGGCAGAACACATTCTCCCACAAGTCTCTGAACCAAAACATCGATTCCGAACAAACCCCGACTGAACTTGCGCCATCGAAGGAGATTTCGAAAAAGGGTGAGTTCACGATCGAGGAATGATTTCGGTGTCAATGCTGGGCTGGGGTACTTTTTTGCCAGCGCCACTGATTCCACGACAGCTCTTTCAAAAGCTGTATGCACCGCCTTCATGAGCATTTGAAGCTTGGCATTTCCTCCGCTGGAATTCTCGTTCATGCCAGCCTCGACTTCTTCCACAAGTTCCACAACTTTCTTGACTTCAACTTCCAGATAGACATCCAAACCTTCTTCGACGACCTTGACCAACCTTGGGACGACAGCGGTAGATAGAAGAGCAGCGACCAAGCTTTCACCTTGCTCGTCATATTCGAAGATTCCCTTGTACCAGTGGAAGGAATCGAGGGGCTGAGAATCTCTAATGCAATCCCAGCCCAGGATTTCTAGCCGCGCCCAAAACTCCCACATCGAGACGACACCTAGTCCACCCCAGGCTCCGGTATAAGTGTCATTATACTTGGTTCGCCATGTTCCCCACCATTTCCCTTTGGCCGGATCGAGGAATTCGGGTGCTTTGACGTCGCTCAGCACCTCTTTCTTCCTGGAAGCAAGAGAAGCGATAGCTTCAGCATACGCAGCTGCATCAGTAGGACTCATTGCAATTTCCTCCTGTACGTCCGTCCTTCTCGTCTTGTCCAACATTTCTCTGCGCTCCCGAAGCAGAGCAATGAACTCTGATTCGAGACTCTCCAGGATCGGATACTACAGAGTCTGTTTCAGTGAATGATCTTTCAAAGACAATAAACTCACCTTTTCGTCCAAGAATTCAGCGACGCCTTCCACCCAAGAAGTAAAGTCCTTGAACCAGGCTCGTTTTATTTCGGCCTTTTCAACCATCTCTCGCAATTCTGACTCTCTCGTCTCTAACTCGTTTCTTTCTTGACCAATACCAGCAAGTGCTGCAGTTGAAGAGGCGTGAGACGAGGTAATTCGAGTAAGCTCGAGCCCTAATCTGGATAATGCAGGGCCAAGAGTTGGCACCGGGGTCGCAGCTGGTATGAGAGCAGCCTTGTAGGGCAAGGGCTTGGGTGTCGATAGTTCTGGGGTCCGGTGTCCGCCTCTTCTCAGCTGCTCCATCTCCCATTCACTGGCAATTTCATCCGGATCCTCGCCCTCTTCAATCATCTCTTTCATGGCATCACGTCGCTTCGCTTTTTCGGCTTTCATGGATTTTTGCCCAGCGCAATACGCTCTTGCGCCGAAGTGTATTCGGCGTATTCTAGACGTCAACATAAGTTTCACGGTAAGAGAAAATGTCAAGGTATACGTACCATCGTCACCTTCTCCGAGCTCGTCTTCTTCTCTGACAAGACGGCTCTCAGGATGAGGCCCTTGATCATCGCTCCTAGTAGCCACTGTCAAGGAAATGAAATCCTGAGATTCAGGTTGAGCTTGAAGACGTTTTCTCTGCTCCTTTGCAGACAAGATTGACGAGGAAGATGGTATTTGTAGTTCGCCGACATCGTCTGGGTCCACAGATAGAGAAACATCCGCGTCATAGGACATTGAGACGTCGCCGTCGTATGACACTGAAGCATCTGCCACGGGAGTCGGTCGAGATATGGTCCCAGCTCTGAGCTCCTTCAAAGATGCCGCGTCATATCTGGGAGATGACTGGGAAATGTTGGCCTGGTCGAGACTGGTCGGTACTGACCTGAAGAATTTGAATCAGAAAGCGCGATTTTAACAGAAACGAGCTCACTCTGCCCTCAAGGTAACCTTCTGACTCAGATTCGACTTTTTGAGCTTGAAGACGTCAATAGATGACTCGGCTTCCTTCACAAACCATCAGACAGGTCGAGAAAAGGTCGGAAAAGCGAGAGACCAGGTCAGTATTGAGCAGAGATATAATAGCAAAGCCAACGCACCTCATCATCTCCACCAAAGCTCAGTCTGGCTTTTGCCTTTGATTTTGATTTTGATTTCGCTTTCAGCTTGGAAGCAAGGGTCAACGGTGACTCTGAACCTTGGGGTTGGTCGGTTTCTGTGCCAGTCTCCATTGGAGAGTCATTCTCTGGTGGAGGTGAAGCTGAGCTGTCCCGAGCGCGTAGAGCACCCTTCTTGGTTCGCTGTTTGAACATTGCTGGATAAAAAGCGTGAAGGATGTCGAGTCAAGCTCGTCGAGCACGTGCACCCGACTTCCTCCTGCTTCTCTATCCTCTTCATCTCAGAATCGACCTGGGTCTCTCTGTAGCTCATCAGTTTCACGCACAAATTTCCGACTTTGCAGCAAGATCTGATACAAATGCTTGAATGGTGCATAGCCCTGAACCAAATATCGCACAATGACCTCCGTTGGGCGTAGACATGGAGCACTTCAGATCCGAGCTTCAAAATTCCTATTGAAGCTGGATCAATGCAATGTTCAGGTCGTTTCCTTCGTCTTAACGCGGTCATGGTGAGCTGAATTCACATTCTAATTGCTATGCTTACCATACAAGATGCCTCTCGAATCCATGGAACAAGTCTCGCCATTGAAGCTTCTGAAACATAAATAGGCATATTTCCAGGGGAACCAATAGGGACTTTGTTTGCTTAGAGCTACCACAACCAGTGCGTCCTCGTTGAGCCCAAACCATTCTGGGTTTTGTTTCGGCTGTCTGATAGGATCACCTAGTGCGTGTTTGCGATTCCTCACAGAGTCAGGAACATCCCCCGAGCCATAGTCAGGGCATCCAATGGTAGAAAATATCAAAATTTCCACTACACTGTAGCAGAAATGTTGCGGTCGCTCGTCCAATCGTTTAACACGTCAAGGCTTGACATCTGTCCTCTCCCAATCTCTCTGCCCCGCATTGCCTGCCTGATACTCACCAGACAACTGATCCTTTTGGTCGCTGGGAAGATGTTTGTCCATTTTCGTGTTGCTGCGACTTTGAGCTTTTGCAGTGCTTCAAATTTGGAGTCGTCGCACACTTCAGATCCGTTGATGCCTGGCCCAGAAAGGCTCCGTGTAGAAAGGGAAAAAAAGTACAGCCAAGGTAACAAAAATCTGTGCCACCGTCCCGAATCTCGCACTAGGAGAGCTAGTCGGCTCAACAGGTAGATGATAATTAAAAATTAATGGGTTTCCACAGCTTTTGCCGCCGGCGGTGGGCGGTACCCGCCGTCAAAGTGTCCAGCTTAATGAATTCTTCGTGTAAATCCCGAGGCTGTGCGCTGTTATCGGGTCCTATGTCCGTTGTCACTGACGGGATATCGAGGTGACACCTCATCTTTCAATGACATACCAAATTCGTCTAACACTCAACTTCAGGCTCAGACATCGTCTCGAGCGAGATGATGGTACCTCTAGCGATTTGTCGATAGCGGGTTTCCTCTTCAATTCTTTGCTAGCCGCCGGTGTTGATGCTGCGCCGTTGAGTTTCGAGATTTACTCTGAATCGCCTAAGACGGTCAGAATGACCGCAAGTGACTCCGAAATCCCTAATACATGACATTCAGCCAAGGCACACCCTGGTCGCTTTCGACAGTGATGAACCGGACATCCTTCATTACCTAGATTCCAGGCAAATCATGACGCGTCGAGCTATGTTGCGGTGCCGTCGCCGCTATTGACTCGCTACAGCTGTTAACCATCCGGAAACAGATACGTCGACGAGATGTTCGGCAAGTCGCTTGACTAGAATGCGGTGAAGCAAGGGAGCATATTTATATGACTCGCTACTTTTATCTGCTTCAGTTTCCTCTCTTCACAATGGAGGGTCAAATGGGTCAACATTTACCGTCTCACCTCGAGTCCTTTACCCTCATTTCATCATTTACTGTTTATTATCTCACTGAACGGGTTCTACGATCCCTCGTCACAAGATATATCCACAGCCCAACTTTCCGAGACGCTCTCAAAGTCTCCCGAAAAGACTCTGTCTACTTTGGGATACTCCTTGGCGCCATAATCTCCCTTTTTTCTTTCCCATTCTGCGCCAATGCAGTCAGGGAATACCAGCCATTGTCGTCACAGATACCCAAGGGTTTCAATGGTCGACTCTCGATGTCTGCAGAAGTCTGCATCACATCTCGTGCAGTGCTCTGGGTATCTGAGCTCAACAGACTTGACATGTATCCAATGTATATTTACCACCACCTCGGTTCCATCGCCATGTTTCTTTCCACTCTCTTCCTACAAACACCACAGCTTCTCTTCATTCCTTTCGCCAGTCTGGTCACGGAAGTCACCGGCGACTTCGTTTGGATTCTCTCGGCACATAGAGATCTCGACTCTCGCCGGAGTGAGAGACTCGAGAGAGTGAAACAGGCAGTGCAAAACATCAATATCTGGGTTTACTCACTGAGGATCCCAAGTATTCCCGCTATCATGTACAGCGCCATTGTCACTGCTCGACTCGGTCGAGAAGAAAGGGGAGATTTATGGGCAACTGTACTCATCGCCTGGACCATTTTCGTCCTGACGATGTACTCGATTTGGATTGGACTCTATCTTTTCCGCCAAGTCCAATCCTCCCAGAGTCACAGTTGTCATGTAGATGTACCCGAGAATGAGAAGAGCCGCCATGATGATGCGCCACAAGAAGAAGAGGCTGGTGTCTGTCTCGAGAATCCCATCCATGTTCGTTTCAGGAATGGTCTTATCCTTACCCTTTACGGGCCCCTGATGGGTTTAGGACTATCCATGCTAGCTTTGGTGTCATTCCTGCTGTCTCCGGCCATTGAATCTTTCAAACCACTTTCCTTATCTCTTCTTATCACCCTTGCTCTAGCGATCCTTTTCGCGAGACTTCTCTCCCTCATATTCGAAGACACATTATCGGCATTCTTTCGCAATCCAGTCAAAGTTTTACTGCGCCCCGGGTTTTGGCTGCAAGGCGGGCTACTGGGTGCAGGGCTCGGCATCGTTTTATCCAGCATGTTGGGACTAGTTCCCGATATTCTAAACTTTGCTGCAGGACTTGGCATCGCTCTACCGCTCTACGAGTTTGTCTCACGCCTAGGCTGCCACACCTATGGATGCTGCTATGGAAAACCTGTCTCAAAAGACTCTATAATCCCACCAGTCGTTTACACCTCTGAATTCGCAGCTGCTGTTCGTCTGAACCCGGCACTGCGATATGTCCCACTCTTTCCCATCCAGCTCATTTCTTCAGTACTATTTTTCCTTCAATTCGTCATAATCTGGATCCTTGCGATGCATTGTCACGTCGTCGACATTATCGAAGCTGCAGGTATTTCTTTCGCTGTCCACAGCATCATCAGGCTTTGGACAGAAAGGTTCCGTAGCGACTTTCGAGGCAAGGAAGTTGCAGTCAGCCTTGGGAAGCAGAGAATGGCTCTCAGCGTCACAGCTCGCATAGCAGTTTTACAGCTCATCTTTGGCGTGACAATGGCAGCATATCGTCTACCATACGGACGAACTTTCGAGCCTTCGAATGTTGCCTATGACCAAGTCCAGCTTCTGGAAATCTTGGGCGATGAGTGGGTCTGGAGCTGCTTATTACTGGTCTTTTTTGTCGGGACTGCTGTTTACGGCTTGCATCGAAACAGAATCGGACGAGGCATCGTTGGATAGTTTGTGAACGGACTTCATATTTATTATTTATTGTAATTACCGGAACCACCTGTATAATATCAACACTCGAAGAAACATAGTTAATTTTTTTTATTCTGCTGTCTGTGCACGAGTCTTGAATCCTTGATTCCGCAGAAGTCCAGATACATTAGAGATGGTATATACTATAGTAGTTTACTCGAAGCAGCGGGTGCTATTCTACTTTGTATCAGCTTGATAATGTACAACGGCAAAGCGCTAATGGCAACAATCACGGCGACTTTCCATCCAAATCCAAGTGTGACAACAAAGGAAAGATCTGAGCATGATCAGTTAGTGAAACAACGAACAACTTGTGACAAATACTTACCGAAATATTCCGGGAGGAATGCGATACTGACGACATAGAAGAACAGCGTCACCACCTCTGAAACCACCATGTATACATGCCTATGCTGTATGAGCAAGGAGCTGCGTAATAACAAAAAAGCCTACCATGTCGTGATTTCCAACGCCACCATGATAAGCTCGTTCAGAATGAGGGCAGTGAAAGAGATCGACACTATGTGAAGGAACTCGCTCTCGAACAGGACCAGCGACATTATCATAATGGCTCCACCTGTGAGCTCTTCAGTAAAACTCGTAGCAGGAAGGAAATCTGTATTACCCTGATACAAGCTTATCATAAGCCATTCGAAGAAAGTCTTGTAAGAGAGAGCCCGGCCCTACGAGTATTTGAATCAGGGAAAGGCTTCAGACTAGCGCACATACCTTGGTCAGCTCCTTATACAGTTCGGGATAAAGAAGAGCCAGATCCTCGTTGACATCTTTGTCCAGGACCAAGGAGAAAACGGGAGCCATTGTATAGACAGTGGCGTATCCAACCATTAACCAGCCTTGGTAGAGGGCAATCGGGGCAAGATAGAAGATCGCAGAGAAGACTGCCTGCATTATCGAGATGATAAGTCCTCGGTGTATAACAAACTGAGCGAGTTTGGCCGAGCGACGGTAAGAATTGCGACCGTGCCACAAAAGAAGCTTTGTTAAGAAACTGAACTGGGTCACAGAGAAGTCGGCAGCCAGGGATGCCTGCTTTCCCTCTTTTCCGACGATACCTACACCAACATCAGCGGCTTGGATCATGCTGACATCGTTTCCACCATCCCCGATACAGCAGACTCGCTTTCTGGTATGTTTCCGAATCAGTCGTGCAACATCAGCCTTTTGTGTCGGTGAACAGCGGCAAGCGACGACTGCAGAAAGCTTGGTAGCAATCTCGATAAACTCGTTTTGGAACAAGTTGATGCAGAGCTGAAATGTCCATCAATCAACGATGGTGGAGAATTGAAACGAATGTGATTCACCTGGAGCGACTCTCCATCTATGACGAGACAACAGTCCAATTTGGACTGCAAGAATTCCAACTCCTCTCGCACTTGATCAGATGTCTTCACTACTCGTCTCGTCAGCAAATTATCGAACAAATAAACACAACAAAAACGTACGTTTCGAAACCTCATGGACGTACTGATTTCTTGCGACGAGCTTTGTGGAAATCGCTATGCATCTCGCAGTTTCAATCTTGTCCCCAGTCAACATCCAGATCTTGATCCCGGCATTCCTCAATATCTCGAAAGTCGATTTGACATCATCTTGAAGCTTGTCCTCGACGCCAGTGAGTCCCAACAATTCGAGATCATGCTCCAGGTGTTCTGCAACCACAGTGGCCATTGCCTCATTCCGGCCTTCGAGTTTGACACTGGCTTCGTGGTATCGGTCCTTGAATTCCTGGTATGACTGTCCATGTAGCCGTTTCCGGGCCATCACCAGTGTCCGGAGCCCTTCACGTGCCATGTTCGCAGTCTCTTCCTCCAGCCAGTCATTCCTCTGGACTATCTTGGCCATGACCACATCAGCCCCCTTTTGCAAGAATGTAATCTCCCCGGATTGTGTATCCCGGACGACGATTCCCATTCGTTTCGATTCAGAAGTAAATGGGAAAATATCGAGGACGTCAAAAGATATCTTGGATCCCAAGGGAGTCTGCAACTCGATGCGCGTCCGGTCGCGAAACACCAAGGTCAGACCTATCGACTGGGTCCAGGTTACAATAGCGACCTCGTCGGGAGAGGAAGCCTGATAAGTTACCGAACCATCATCGTTTGTAACGGGAGTAACCTTGGAATGGCAGCAGTGAGAGGACATCCCAAATATAAGTGACTGGACGACCGACATTGTGACAGAGTGCAAGGTTCATGACCACATCTCGAACTCGCGACGACATGTCCCTTCTCCCGCGAGTAGCAAGCTGAGCACCGGTTGAAAGTGAACCTTGTCTCAGATGCACTGAAAATATGTCAGTGGATGAATGGTAATCACAAAGGTAAACCAACTTTGTTCTCCCGAAGCACCAAAGGCAACCGCTAGCTGATGGCTAACTTCGTCCATCGCGTCTGAACCATAAGACATGGTCCCCATGTGAAGCTTCTTCATCTCCATCTCTTTCCAACAGGTCAATAAAAGAATCTATGGAGGCATTAAACTCACCATTCTGCGTCAGAGTCCCAGTCTTGTCGCTCAACAAGTACTCTATCCTGCCTAATTCCTCTGGCAATGTGCTTGTCCGTACAATAGTATTGGGTATTTCGGGGTCGTTCATGATCTGGTGAGCATAGACCGTTTTACCCATATCGAGATTGACCCGTAGACTATTATAATTTAGCTTGATGACAATGAAGAAGCTGCAACTGTACCTGATTGGGATGATAGACGAGAAGAGGATCAGAAACCGGAAGATATAGATGTACCAAGTGCCTCGGAACCCGTTCAGAGCAACTAGCACCAAGGACAGCACAAAGGTCACTGTACACAGAATCTATAACATAATTAGAATGAAGCTGAGAGACAAAGTATCTTCATACCTTTGCTAGCTTGTTAATCTCCATATCCAAAAGACCGGTTTTAGTTTTGGGATGACTGGTGTTGAGTACAGCTCGTGTCTCTGGGCCAGTGTAGATCACGAAGCCCACTGCGGAACCAGCAGCAAGGACAGTGTTGGACCACAGCGCATTTTCTGCTGTCAGAGGAGAAATGCTCGGTGGTATTGACTGCAGTGGTACAGCGTCCGTGACGCTTTGAGAAGGCGCCATTGGAGGTGGACTATTCATGGTAAAAGTACCGATGAAAGAGTGGATATCCTTGATTGGTGCATCCGCTGTTAAAGATCAGCTCGAGTTACTTGGATGAAATGGACACTTGCCATAGATCTCTGCATCTAATCTGACCAACGCTCGCTCTTCCAATTTTTGACACTCTGGAACAGCGACTCGCAGCTTCCAATCGGTTTCACCGTCGAGCTGGTCTGTTCGAATAAAACAGGTCCCGGATGCGTCAGAGGTGTGCAACAAAATCAAATCTGCAGGGACTCGCTGGTTCTTTTCCAGCCGGACAAGATCTCCAACTCGAAGAGAAGACGACGGAACTGAACGGGTGTTCGCATGAGTATCGAGGTAAGAGCTGAGAAGCGCCGAAGAGTCTTCCGTCGAAGTCGAAGGCGGTTCCAGGACGAGGTATTTCTGAGAATTGGCCTCTCTATCTCGTAGATGTCGTTTATAGTCGTCGTAGGCTTCCTTGCCCATGGTCACAAACAAGACGAAGGCCAAAGGCGCTATGTATGTCGCAATGAAACCTAAGAGACAGTTCAGCACTGGAGATAATGTGTAGAGTGACGCGCTCACCTATCTTGAGCGCAGGGATGAATTGGGAGAGCGCGACCAGTAAAAAGTACAAGTTAAAGAAGAACTTGAACTGTTCGTAGAAGACAATGGGCAAGAATGTAAAGATGTTATATTTCTGGTTCTTGACGATGTTTGGGGGGAATCTGGAACGAAATTTGTCTACAATTCTTGAGTGACCGCTGGATATGGAGCTGGCAGCTCTTACCTGGAGGTCTGAAGGGAACAGTTCTGGATTTGTCCTTCAACGCATGCTTCCGGCTCTTTAGTAGCGTCAACGGTATTCTCTATAATATTCGCGTCAGTTTAGAAGTTGAAGGCAATTCGGGTCGCAGCATACCGATGGAGGTGAATGCTGACGGCGGGGTAACTGGGCCTCTTGCTCCCCCAATTCTTCCTCGTCACCTCCTAGTAATTCCGCTTCTTCTTCAGGATCGTCGACATACCGGTCCCTTCTTCTGCCTTTCCCAAATATGTTGCGTGAAGCTGCTGCTGCGGCAACTGGTGCAGGCATTGTGCTAGCGCTGGATGTTGGAGTATTTACAGTGTCGGATTCAGATAATTGTTGGTAGCCAGAGCGAGCCTTGTTTCGTCGGATTGAGCGCAGAGGGATATCTGACATGTACTCTGGCCAAGGATTCGACTGCTCAAACTTCTACGCTGGGGTCGTGTGCAAGGAAATTCAGGGTTCCTTCAAGGGCCAGCCAGCAAATGTAACGTGGAAGTGGAATAGAAGACTGGCCGTCGCACTGACGCCGTCAGGGATCAAGTTCAGTCACGTTCACTGTGACATGGACTTTGACCTGGAAGCTTTGGTGGATCTCGAACAGACGTATGTATCTCTTATTCTGAGGCCTATTACTGAATTCTACACAGTTTCTACGACTCGGGGTACCAAGACGGCTTTGCTCATGGACGGATCCACGGTCTTATAGAAGGTCGAGCTCTTGGCCGTGAAAAGGGCTTTGAAATGTGGGAGGAACTTGGGTTCTATGAAGGCTTTGCATTGATATGGCAGATGCAAAGTAAAAACGAAAAGTATGTCATTGCTGTTTTTTATTCTCAATGACTGATCAAACTTTTGCAGAGCCCTCAGCCATATAAAGCACTTGCTGACCTTGATTTCCCAGTTTCCTAGAGTCAACCCATCTTCCACCGACGAATCCGGTATGGATATCCCGAAACTATTTCGACAGATTCGATCCCGGTACAAGGCGCTCTGTTCGACTCTGGGGGTCAAACCAACTTTGCGGGCGGTTGAAGCTTCACCGACGCGACCTCAAGCGATAGATGACGATGACGATGAGCCTGATGCCGGTGCTGTTATGAACAAATCTGTATGGGTTGTGGACAAGCCTACAGGAGTCAGCTTTTAATAATGGGGACCGCTGGTCTTCAGGCGGTATCGGGGAGGATACAGATTCACAAAAGTGATCGTTGGAGGAATGGCAGCGCAGAAAAAGGCAAATACCAAGCAGCGGCTTGTGTAACCAGAATTTCTCGAGGCCACGCAGCGAAACCGAAAACGAATGTTGAAATAATAATGATGCTATACACCTGGAAACTACTATAAGCAGTGTAGAAACAAGCAGATAGTGGCACTCACTCTCCATTACGCCCCTTCCGCCTTCGCCGATACCAGTATCACCCAAGACAAGAGCTCTGCCTTTCGCTGCGACATCTTCTAAACGTGCTGCCTCCTTCAATATTGTCCACCTTATAACCATGGGATCGTTACGCATGATACGGTTCAGTGATGAGACAGTTCGAGGTGCTGTGTCGAAATGGATGGTCCAGTAGTCCCCAATGCTCCTCCAGGTTTTATGCCTCTTCATCCTCTGAGGCAAAATACGTGGTCCCAGTGAATTTAATTGTCGAACAACTCCACCGGCATTTAAAATGTGTGTCGCCGTTTGAGTAACGAGATTTTTAACATGGTGCTGAGACGAATCAATGAGCGAGCGAGCAGAGAGACATATTTCCTCACATAATCACCATGATGAACAGATATGCAAACCATTTGATATAATGGCATTTTGACGAGGTCTGGAGGGGGACGGTGACGCGACAAGCTTGAAGAGACCTGAAGTGAGGTCGCACGTGGTCTGCTGGTCGCGGAAAGAAAACTGTCATGTCCCGCCAGTTCAGCGTCAATGTTTCAGACGGCAATCATTGCTCCAGACGTGTCGTTTTCAATGCAGAGACCCTGAAGAATCTCAAGCTCACCACTGGGGACGTCGTTGCTTTGACCAACTCTGTCCAACAATTTGCAGTTGGAGTCGTCTGGCCAGCTCTTGAGCTTTCTCCTACAGGTCAGTGAATTGACCCGATGTATACAGCGATCTTATATCTCTACAGCAATATCTATTTCATCGTCGCTACAGCTCACGGCAGGCCTTCAGGTCGGAGCCCAAGCTTCGATCTTCCCCTTGTCCGCGACTAAAGCCCCACCACCTGGAATCCCTGCCCTTAAAGATATTAAACAAGCAGCATCGATAAAGCTGAGGAATTGCGTCGCACGTCCTGCTGAAAAAAAGCCTCGAGATTGGCTGCCACTTTTGCTTCGTGAATCGTTGGGTTCGCTCAGCTATCATCACGTTGCTTTTGCCTTGACGCCCTCGTTCTGCAGTCGATCTCAAGTACATCACCCAGAATCAGATCCTACAAGTCGTATATGATGGGGAAACTCGTCAATTTACCGTAGATTCCATCGCAGGGTCAAACGAAGACAGTCTTTCGCAAAATCTCAACAATCTCTCTCTCAGCACAACGCCACAGCTTTGGATCGTAGGATGGGATGTGTTGGTCTCCATCGTTGACGATGAAAGAATCATCTCCAAGGTATGTTATGCTGTCTTTTTTGATACTTTTCCCTCAACGTTTATGAAGCCAAAAATCGAGCAATTGGGTCAAATCGGCGCTGAAGATGCTTATGCATCTGTTGGTGGTTTAAACAAGCAGATAACCGAAATCCGCGATCTTCTGGACATTCCCTTGACTCGACCAGAACTCTTCCGACATTTCGGCTTGAAACCTCCTCGAGGCATTCTTCTGCATGGTCCTCCTGGAACAGGAAAGACCCATCTAGCTCGTGCTATAGCATCATCTACAAAATCCTCTGTCCTTGTTATCAATGGACCCGAATTGTCTTCAGCATACCACGGTGAAACGGAGGCCAAGCTTCGTGAAGTTTTCAGAGAAGCCAGAGAGAAAAGTCCATGTATCGTGGTTCTTGATGAGGTTGACGCTTTGGTGCCACGACGAGAAGATGGTGCTGGTGGAGAAGTAGAGAAGCGCGTCGTCGCGACTTTGTTGACTCTGCTAGATGGAATGGAGGACGAGAGCGACCAAGGCACCGGTCGAGTCGTTGTCATTGGCACAACAAATCGCCCGAACGCTATCGATCCAGCACTTCGGAGACCAGGAAGATTTGACAGAGAGTTTGAAATTGGTTTGTTTTCCACTTTATATGTCTTCCAGATTCCGACAGGTTTTTGCAGGGATACCCGATACTGAGGCTCGTTTTTCCATTCTTCAAGTTCTCCTTTCAAAGACACCACATTCCATCACCGACGAAGAACTTAGCAGTCTCGCTTCCCGAGCTCATGGATATGTCGGAGCAGATTTGAGCGCTGTTGTTCGAGAGGCTGGTACAATTGCTATCAAACGTTGGCTGGCATCTCATCCTGATGGCTCAAGCAGCTCGACCGCACAGTTGACTCTGGCATTGCCCGATATGGTCGCGTCGCTGCCTTCGGTCCGACCATCTGCTATGCGATCCCTTTTCGTCGACAGTCCTCCAGTTCGATATTCAGATATCGGGGGCCAATCTCATGTTATCAAAAAACTCCGAGAGGCGGTCGAATGGCCATTGCTTCATCCCGAGACATTTCGGCGTCTGGGAGTCAAGCCTCCGAAAGGCATATTGCTATACGGACCGCCTGGTTGTAGCAAGACCGTCATGGCAAGAGCTTGTGCTTGTGAAAGCGGCGTCAACTTTCTAGCTGTCAAGGGCCCGGAACTTTTGAACAAGTTTGTCGGGGAGTCGGAGCGAGCAGTGAGGGAAATTTTCAGGAAAGCCAGGGCAGCTTCTCCATCCATCATATTCTTCGTGAGTTATCTCTTCCTCTGTGATTCTTGCAATCGCTTACCTCTTTTTCAGGATGAAATTGATGCACTGGCGACCTCGAGAAGTTCATCGGATGGTGATACTGGCTCTTCACATGAAGGTGTCCTAACAAGCTTGCTGAACGAGATGGATGGTGTCCAAGAGCTGCTTGGAGTTACGGTTATTGCCGCGACAAATCGGCCAGATGCGATCGTGAGCAGCATGGTGGCGACACAAACAAAGTCTAAATTTTGGCAGGATTCAGCACTGATGCGTTCGGGACGGCTGGACCGTATTCTATATGTTGGACCACCGGATTCTCAGGGAAGAGAAGAGATACTTCGAATCAGGATGCGGACTATGCAGGTCGAGGCTTCCATTGACCTCGGAGAGATTGCAGCCCTGGTCAGTCGGAAACCATTTGTCACCAGTATTTCCTGAAGATTTCTAGACTGAGGGATGTTCTGGGGCAGAGATGAGTGCCCTCTGTCAAGAGGCAGCCCTGTTGACCATGCAAAAAGATATGAGTGCTCCCTATGTATGTTTTTTCGTCGTCATTTCTCGATAGCTTTTGACAGCAACAGGTCCCGAAATCGGCATTTGTCACGGCTGCCAAAGCTATGCCTCGCCATATTACGCCGACGATGATACAGAAGTTCGAACGTTGGAGGGTGGAAAGCGGCGCCCAGAGCGTGTAGGGTGGCAGGTCGGAATCCGGCCGCCGGGTCCGCATTTGGTAATCCATCACGTGGCGGCTGAACTGTACCTTGCTTCCTCCTCGCTCGACCTGTCGTATTCTGGCTCTAGCTGAAGCACCGAAAGCTTGTATCCATATGAAATTGGCTTTTACTCGACGACTGGCACCTGTTCCACTTGCACATGCCTTTATTTGACCCTTGGGAGTCAAAAAGAACTGCGTCGGGCCCCGGGGTGGTAATAGCTGTTGGATTTGTGGAGGCTCCAGCTACGAATTTGTTGATTCAGACATATATGGCAAGCCGCACAATCTCCGATTCTCGACAGCTTTTTAGTTCCTGGAGATGGCTGTGCGGCCTTTTCCGCTGTCATAAAAGGCCGGGATCTGAGTCGCAATTAACGCGACCATGTCCGCTTCTTCCTCATCGTCATTCGCTCGCAAGAGGGCTTCGCGTCCTTCTACTGGCGACGGTCTCCCTTCGCCAACTCTTCACTTCACCTCTTCTTCTAGAAATCCACTAAGGTCCCGGAAATGGAGCGAGAAATTGGACAAGTACCAGCAACGGTATGTTTCCAACAATTTACCTTCTTGCAGATGCCTTTAACTCGAACAGGTGGATCAGAATAGCTGGTGACTTGCCCCCACAGATAAATCGCAGGTTTGTTGTTTCGTCACTCATCTGGACCAGAATTGAGGTCTCTTACTAGACATAGTAAGTTCTTTTTATTGACTTTTCAGAACTTGCTAACCGTCTCACTGAAAGTTTCTGTCATTTCGATCGGGGGCGTCATCGGGTATGTTATTTCTTCTTCGATGAGCTCTTGCTCAAGGCGTCATAGAACTGGTTTGTACATCGGCACAGCTACGGCGCTCCGTCACGCTGGACCACTTGGGACATTACTGGTGCAGATCCTTGGACATATAAATGTCAAAAGATCTAACTTGTTCCAGGGCTACAGCATTACTGGGAGCATCGTCTGGGCTGTGGCACGTGCAAGCGTCTAACGAGTTATTCTGCGGACTCATTATCCTTGTAGGTCGTATCAATCGGCGAGATTGTCTCGTTTCTGTGAGGCTCTGTTTCACAACCTCCAGCAATTCTCATGTTTTACCAGTCCCAACGTTGGCGGTCCAGTCGGACTTGCTGGGCTTTATGTAGACCCGGCCCTTGGATTCGCTCTCGGTATGTGTCTGCGGTAAACTTCGCCATCGAAGCTGAGATGTGATAGGTTGGAATGCTTGGTATAATTGGTCAGAAAGCTTACTGTGTTCCATCGTCGAGACTCATGAATACACAATACACAGGACCATCATCTTGCCAACAGAATTGAGCGCTGCCGCTGTCCTCATGGGTGCTTTCTTTTCCGACGACCACTCGGATGCCTTTTATCGGTTGGGATGAGCCGCTGTGCCGTTTCAAATCCTGCACTGACATGTTTCACCAGGAATACGAACCTCATAGCTATCTCGACTATGGTGGGTTGAAAATTTCAAAATTGTGCAGACAATTTACGTTCATTCAAGCTTGTGCTAGCGATTGCGATCAATTGTTTTGGGGCCAAAGGATACGGAGAAGCTGAATTTATTTTTAGCTGCATCAAAATCCTGACCATTGTTATATTGATTATAGCAGGCCTGGCCTTGGATCTCCGTACAGGACCGCAAGGGT
Source organism: Mycena floridula (assembly GCA_029320655.1). Classification (NCBI taxonomy): domain Eukaryota; kingdom Fungi; phylum Basidiomycota; class Agaricomycetes; order Agaricales; family Mycenaceae; genus Mycena; species Mycena floridula. Next base: position 228,610 of record JARIHS010000086.1, on the reverse strand, counting down.
AAGTAGTTATCCTTACCTCGGAAAATACAGGCTTTGATGAATGAAAAGGCGCATAGGGTTCAGGTACTGGGTCAATCCAGGCCCTTTTGTTGAATATCGCGCAAAAGGGAACTTGGGTCGTTTCTTAGGGATCTGGTCCTCAATCAACCAGGCTATTTTTTCTTTTTTCGGCACAGAGATACCTGGGGCATGTTTACTTTCCCTCAAGTATCGTCCACACTCAACGATTACAGGTCGCCGCCGGTGAAGTGCAAAATCCCACCAAGGTGACTTTTGTTCTGCTGATTCTGTTTATATCTTATGCTTTTGTCCAGAACATACCGCGGGCCGTACACCGAGTCTGGATTCGCATTACACTATTCTATGTGACCGCAGTATTTGTAGCTGGATTGCTTGTTAGCTCTTCAGATCCTCGTTTGGCAGGCGGTTCTACCAAGAATGCAGGCAGAAACAAGGTGCTCCAATCACCTTTTGTCGCCGCTTTCCAGGTATGTCTACTGAGGCTCCAATTTCAATAGTCTCATATTGAGAATAGGATTCAAATTATATCAAGATTGGAGGCCTTGTGAATGCTGCATTTGTCCTTTCTGCGTTCAGCGCTGCTACTTCAGATGGTGATACTATTTGTCGGTTTATGGATCTCACTGATCAATTTTTAGTCTACATCTCTAGTCGATTCTTGTATTTTCTTGCTCGATGTCGTCATGCTCCCAGTTTCTGTGGCGCCACAATTCAAACCTCCAGTAAAACTGTAGTACCTTGGTTCGGTATCCTTGTGGCTTCGGCTTTTGGTCTGCTAGCTTTCATGTCCGCTTCCGATGCGGAAGAGGTTCGTCGTGTATTGCTCTCGCTGCTAGATTCAAGGATCATATGGATTGCACAGACGTTTCATCGGTTGTCTGCGATGAATAGCACTACGGCGCTGCTCGCATGGGTAGGAATGCTCTGGACATAGTGGGCTTTATCTCTTTTTCTAATGGACTGGCCTGAAGCACAAGCAGTATACGATGGTATCAGGGCACTACTTATGCAGAGCGCAAAGCCCCCGACCCGAACACGGGCTTCAAGAAGCAGAATCATGAACACCTATATGCGAATCGGAACAGGTTCCAGCCTTACATTGCCATTTACGCATTGGTGATGTGTACGCTGATTCTCATATTTAATGGCTGGTTTGTCTTCACCAGGGATGGTCCATGGCGAATGGGTACCGCTTTTCCGGTACATATTAATGTGTTTTCTAACATGCCTATGCAGCCAACGAACCTTCAGATATTCCCCTTCCCCCCGACCCAGATCTAGGTAGGATCTGCTTCTTTGGTATCTGATTCTACTGATGCATCAAACAGGTAACTGGACTCCAACTTTTGTTACTTCCTACTTGCCTCTCGTACGTCGACATTTCATACAGTTTGCTACATGATGACAATTTTTTCAGCCTCTATTTGTTCTTCTCGCTCTGGGCTATAAGTTGATATACCGGTAGGAGAATTAACTCAAGCTTATTGATGACTGACCGACTGGGTTCTAGGACCCAGATGGTCAGAGTCCAGACCATGAAGTTTGCAAGAGGGACAGTTCCAATCATCGAGGAAAATCCTCCTACAAGCCGACGAGGCAAACTCTTGGCTGTTCTATTCTAATCCTTGGATGTTTTTTTTTGTACCACCCTGCTTCCTTCCTTATCCGGGCTCGTTTACAGCTAGCGAACCCTGTATACGTCTTAGTGTCAGATAAGCAAACACATGGATGCATATGTCCGTCCAATCACTGCAACGCGAATTGAATTCGAACCCTCGCACGTTCAAGCCACCATCAATGTTAGCATTATTGAAATCTCCAGCAGGATGTGGGCGGTACAGCGTGGAATCGAATGTCGCATATAGTCTATGAGCGATCAAGTCGTTGATTCCAACATCCTCGCGAACCTGCGCCACATAAACGACTCTCTCGTGTTCGCTTCCATTCCGGTCATTCGATATTTCGGGATGCCAAATCCGCGGCCACTAGATTCTATGGGCGATAAGATATTGTTCCTCAGGCCAACGTACCGATGTGGCGACGTGTTTCCCTAGTTCGACACCAGCCTAGATGGTGTACATATCCTAGTGCACGTGAAAATCTCAGTCCCAAGCTGCATAAATGAGCTCCAGGCTGAAGCCTTCAAGTCTGGAGCCATATTATTTGACATGTCTGCGGCTTCTGGGCCAAGATAAGCGGGCTAGGAGCGCGAAATTCGTCGACCTTGAGAATATCACAAGGATTTCGACGTCCATACTTCGCCTGTGGAACTCAGGTCCGGTAGCCATGATTAGATCAGTGAGCGGAAATTCGGGATTCGAGGCGTGGAAGCCACGAGTGACCCTCAACGGTCCGATTCCGTTCAATTATCCGGTAAAAGGCGACAACCAGGGTCCATGACATCCATGGCAGGTCCAATTAATGATTCGCTTCCTTGATTCATCAGAGAGTTCAAGTTGCCGATATCGTAAGTAGTCATGGTGGCGCACATTCGTCGTCCTAAATCAACCGAATAAAGCCAGAAAATGCAGCATGTCTCTTTCGGGAATCCACTGAAAATTTTGATTCTCATTGAACGCGTCTTTGCCTTCTGGTGAGGCTACCGTGTTCAAGAACTCGAAAAGTTCAAGATGCACGTGGTTTCTGTGACCCACGATGCATGATGTTACACAGTCTCGAGGTTCGGACAGACCGAATCTCGCCACTTCCTCGACTTACTTATCAACGCTCGAGTTGCCGCAGCATTCCCGTAACAGTCCGTAACATGCATTAATTTCCGAAATGAGTGGGTCAGCAATCTCGCACCGGCCGATCTCTGCGCTCAGAATCTGGCGACTTTGCATCTGCTGGACGATATTTAAGGATCCGCTGCTCAGCATTCTTCCTCAATATCCCTCTTCCAAGACCTCCAAAATTCCGTCTATAACGATGCAAGAAACCCACCACTGCCAGCATTCCATCCTTGACGTCCCTTGCGACGCAAGCATGGACGAAATCAAAACTGCCTATAAGACCCAGGTAAGCATGTCCTTGCATATTAAAAAATAGTATTCACCTAATCTTAGAGTTTGAAATGGCACCCTGACCGTCACATGGACGACAAACTGCAGGCCACTGAACGATTTGTGCAAGTAGGGCCTCATTTTGTTCATGACGCGTACAATCTAAAGTTCAATCTTTTGTAGATCAACAAGGCGTACAAGATACTGACGCGACCAGCAATAGGTAGAAGAGTTTCTCAAGAAATCCTTGCAAGAAACGCTCCGAAACCTTTGCTGCCACTGCGACCCCCATCCAGTCGCAGATCTTCCCGTTCAACATTGAATCACACATTCTCGTCTGACTCTATGGAAGACTCTGATGAACAAACTTCTCCGCTGTCAAGTCCACCATCTAGTTCATCCTCTTGCTCCGAGGAATCTTCTGTTCCTCCGAGTCCACATCCTTCAATTTCGACTGACGGACTACCGTCACATTCAAGGTATTCCTTTCTCTCAGAATCTCAGAGCTGTTATTCAACTGCTACAGTGACAGCAATCCCAAATTCTCGCCGACTCTCGACCTTCCAAGTTATGATCATCCACTTGCAGCACTTGCAATTGCTGCCTCGAGGGAATGGCGATATCCTCTTGTCTTGTCGCTTGAAGACTTGTTCCACGGAAAACAAATCAGGTAGTTCTGGACTTTGGATTTCCCTTCACAAGCTCACGTATACATCAGGTACAAAATCACACGATGCAACCTATCAGGCGTACGAAAGAGCGTCGTCCTTCAAGTCGATATACCGCCTGGATGTCGTCCAGGCGCTGAAGTGTTTTGCCGGGGGGCTGGCCATGAAAGGCAGGATGGGACATTTCAGGACATCGTCTTTGAAGTCCAGCAGGCTCCCCATAGCAAATTCGCTTGGCTGGCGAATGATCTGTTGATGAATGTTCGTATCCCAGCGACGGAGGCGCTGAAGCGCCATGGAGGCGACCTGAGCTTCATCGGGATCGACGGAGAAGAGTTATCTATCCCGCTAGATTTTCACGGCCGTAAACCGTCTCGTGGGATCAGCACCGTCGTCGGTTACGGGATGCCTATTCGTCGTTCTAAAAAAGTCGTCGGAAGAGGAAATCTCGTAGTCCAGTGGGTTCTCCAAGATCTACATGGCTTTTCATGCTGAATACCTCTCCTGCAGATGGGAAATCACTCCAAAACCCAGCAAATGGGGCGCCATCACCTCGCTTTTGCACGTTCGAAAGTGAGGTGGAACCTATATGGAACAATTGTAGTTTATAGTGTAGCTATATGGTTAACTTAGACGCCCAGTAGATGCGATTCAAACTGTATCATATTAGATGACTACTTATGTAAATACTTGAAATGTTCTAGATAGTGGTATACAGGGATATATGGTTATCGATTTATCATTCATACGTAGAGGGCCATCTGCTTTCTGTCCCCATCATCTCGTTCACGACAATACTTATCATTCCAACGTTGGGACAACCCCCATGAAAAAGCTGCCAAAAAGGCGCATCAATTGCGACAAGTCAGTTCTGGGTCAGGACTGGCAGTAGCAGGGCTTTCAGAATCAGACATTTCACTGCGAATAATTCCGTATTATGGTTGAAATAACTGGTACAGATGGTAAAGATTTGTCTCAAAGGAGCATTATCAAGGTCTAGAATAACCAGGCATGGTCGGCTTTACCGACAATGAGTAGGACGTCCTTGGACGAAGAAAAGAAAGTTGACAGGCTGCCGTCGAATGCTGTTTTAGAAGGTCCGGTGAGGCGTGAAGCTGTTGGTCGCTGAAAGCTGAAAGCCTTTTAACATAGGAGCAGCGTTGGAGCAGGGAGATCCGGGAATCGTAATTTCAAGTCGGGTTGATGATTCATCAACTTCGATTCGCTGCGTTTTTCGACCGATTCCTGATGGCTTGTCCGTATTTTCTATGAACAAACATCAGAAAACATTCCTCAGTGAAGCCCAGAAACACTCACATGAACAAGAATGGAACAGGCGTGAAGAGCAAAGAGACAGATCCCAGAACGGTGCCAGCTATCCTTGGATTCAGTGAAGTGTACATCTGCGATGCGAACAAGGGAAAGCCTATAGAATGCAAGTTTAGAATGACGTCTGGGTAAAAGGGAAATCTGTTCACCTGCTCCAAACAAAGACCGGATAACAGTGGTCGCAGCCAGAGCGGAAGCTGCAGCATATAGATATGTATCACTGTCGAAGAAGGTCAATAAAAGAGATCCAAAGTGTCAGAATCAACTTACACAAGGTAGTTGAACAAGCCCATGAAAACGAATATAAGCCCTAGAGTGAACCTCAGCATTCGATCTCTAGCTTGAGATGAAGAGTTGAACGTACCACAGCCAAGAAAGAGGCCAGACATCATAGGGGCAGCCCAATGGACCGAGCTGTATGAGGTCCAAGCCAACCAGTACATGCTGATAGGAAGCATGCAAGCTCCAATCTTCGTGCTGGGAAGTCGCAACTCAGGAGGCGCCTTTCCTGGGGGATATGCAGCTGCTTCCTTGATGTACCGAGGATTATAGAACAAGACTGAAGCAATCGCAGAGAGTGACGATCCCACGAAGAGTGGAAGAAACATGAGTCTTTGTAAGATTCAGAAGAGTGTTAAATAAGCAGAAGATAGAGACCGACCCTTCCTCTCCAGCATTGAATCCATGTCCTATTTCGAAGATTATAGGATAGGCCACGAAGTTGAGGTAGAGGATACCATAAAGTAGGGCCCTGGCGATGTTAAGCATATTGCCTGGCCATGAGAGCAACAAAACCTACATGTAAAGCGTCACACAGAGCAACATTGGCTCCTCGACGAGCATCAAAAATGGTTTGACACAGACATCATGGAGACGGTGTTGAAGTCCAGTCTTTTTACGCTCCAGAGGAGCCCAATATGGATCCCCAGTCTCTTTCCTCAGTCGCTGTGCCTTCCACTTGAGTAATAGGGGCGGATACGTTTCTGGGATCGACACCACGATTACAATCGTGCAGAATCCTGCAAAAATGCATAGAACCCACTGCCAAGGGTCAATAACCAAAAGTCTGGAAAGAAAATAAACGTACAAAGAGCCAGGGCCATTTTACTCCTGCAACGTTCATGTAACCACTGAATACATGTCAATTTCGGCGGGTCAGTCGAAAATAATCAACGTACGAGATGATGGGACCAAGAGCAGGCCCTGCGAAAGGAGCGACAACGAAAATGGCCATTGCCTTGCCGCGAATTGTAGGATCCCAGATGTCGCCTAGAACACTGCCAGCATTGGTCAAGGGACACGCAGAGGCGACTAGATTAGAAGCTATTTAGGTGTCATTCAAGAATCAAGGATATAGCACGTACCGCCGCTTAGGAAACGGAAGACTAGCATGGCAGCTGTATTGGGAGCTAGAGCGCACCCCACCTGGAAACAGGTGTAGCACGCGAAGGAGATAATGAAAAGGATACGGCGTCCGTAAACCTCCGACCTGTAACTCAAGGTGAGCTCGATCTTTAGCGACCCAGACAGATAACTTACAAAGGGCCCCATCTGTAGATGCACGATTAATAAGTCCTTTTCGGGGGTGTGCAAAATTCTTACACTAATGGTCCAACACAGTAACCAGCGACGTACAGGGATATGACCAGTATCGAGACCTCTGTACTCATGCCGAAAGCTTGAGCGATTTGTGGAATGACACCACCTGGTGCAGACGAAGAAAATGAACTGGAAAACGACGAGTCAAAGCGAGGCGAGTCGGAGAAAGATTAGGTACATACGAGTTGAGGCAAACTAGTTGACGGCTCGTTAGCTGTATTCAGAGCATTTGATAGAGATATACGCACGAAGGCCACCGACCAAGGTGATGTAGCCTCTTTTTACTACAGACCAATTCTGCGGCATAATGGCAATGAGCGAGATGACAGCGGCCACAATGAGACCACTTACGAGTGGATTTGCAGCTTCACCTGGTTCCCAACGAACCTCCCAGTCCTGTTCGCTTTTTTCTTTATTACTCGGCACATTTTTGTCGATGTAAGGCTGGAGGTCAGGTCGAGAGGAATCGTCGACATATTGGCTCTGGGCAGCCTCCAAATCTGTGATAGTTGGTGACGGACTATACATGGTTGATGCGCGTACCTCAGAGAAAAATCCGGGTTATATACTTAGAGCGCGATGACGCGAAGGAGACCTTGTAACATCATAAGATCCAGGGTACTAGCCGATATGACGTTCCGATATAGACAGCGGACTCCGATATCGGGCGCCGGTCCGCTCATCCCACCGTTGGATTGATCAATTTTCCCAAAAGTAGCTAGCTTGGTGTCATGAATCATAATGTCATTGATGAGCGCGAGCGCTCATAATCCGCTACCCCTCTTGAATTTGCGGCCGTAAAACTCAAATAAAACCAACGTCAGGAGATGTACCCTGACGCATTCATTGGCGATTCCAGACGAAGTTCAACTCGTACCATTCTGCGATATTTTCAAGGGTTTGAATGTCATGTCAAGAGAATAAGTGTCAGAGTCTCGAGGCAAGACTTGTACAGTATCTTGAATTTCTCGGTTGGTTCAGAGGGCTATGATGAATTATAATTGGTCATCATGGATGTGTCTGGCGGACGCCGGCTCCACTTGATAATTTTACATGACGATCAAGTACGCCGGTCGGTCAGTGATTTAAAATACATGTGCGTCGGAGCTGCCAAGACGCTCGCTCCGAAAACTCGGCCTTTTGGACGTGAGGCTTTCTGAAGACATTTTTATCCAACTAATAGGTATCTATCAACAGGGCATTTCGGCCTGTAGACATTATCATACTGCAGTTGAAATCGAGTGCAGAAATTGGAAGAATGCAACGGTCACGTAGCTCCTAGTATAGAAATGTTAGAAAACACTCATGTGAATCGACGTCATATTAGCTAACAATTCTCAAACTTTGTTCAAAATGCCCCGAAAATTCTGGCTTTTAGAGAAATAAATTGCACCAGGATGTAGCGCCATACGAGGACCTTCAACAGACAATTTTGAGGGAAAGGAGCAAGATTGAGTGAGCTGCAGGCGATTTTGTGATTTGCAGACTTCTGTGTGTCATGTTTGGTTTTGTTCACACGCAATCAGCTACTTACTGGGGCACACGGAATCCGAGCTGTGGTTTCTTACCCACTTCTAATACATACGTCTTTCGGATTGCTTTCGGGTGTTTCTTAGATATATAAGTCTGTAGTAGTTTAGGCAGGATCCTTGTCGTTTGAACATGAGAAGTCTCAAGTCATTGCGCCACCGATGCTATTCAACTCTCGTATTGCTGGGTTGCATCCGAAACAGTCACCAGATATAAAATGAGCTCCAATATCCTAGGTAACTAGCAGACAAGCCAGGCCAACGCATGAACCATCGCGCCACTGGACGGCTCAAGCACATCATACCCCCACATGGAGTCACCATCGTTCTACTTGTTTTCGAAGGCTAAACACTTTTTTGGGGGATGAGACATCAATCCAAAGCCTGGAAAATGGAGAGCTATCTTCTCGCTTTTGCGCGTTCGAAAACGAGACAGACTCTATATAGGACAATCGTAGTTCATAGTGTAGCGACATGGTCAATTTGAACTCAATTACTTGGATGCGATTGAAACTGTATCCTATTGGATGACTGAATGCTTGAAATGTTCTAGATAAGTAATGGTATACTACATTGGATTCACAGAAGGCCCACCGCTCGACTTTCATTCCCTTGGCCACAGTGACTCGTCCCTCAACTCGCATGATTTCCCCGGGATACACGAGTATCCTTCGTACGTAGATTGACATCTGCATTTTCTGATTCCCATTCTCTTCGCTGACGAGAATATACTCCAGCGTTGGGTAACCGCTATGCGTGAACCAACCGTATCAGGCCTGCATCATTCTCGTGAACCTGCGGGATCTTGTATGCCATTCAAGGTCAATTTCAAGGTGACTGAGATTGAGTGTTCTAGGACTTGTATAGGACCCGGGACACCCCACCAAGGGTACGGCCGGCGAAATCCTCTCAAACCCACAGCCCTTTTGGTCTCGACCCGCAGATTTGGCCGGAAAATGTCATAGATCGTCACAGACGTGAGAATCTTTTCTTGCCTGCGGCGAGCTGCGGCGCTGGCACATCAAGTCACACACCCCCACGAGAAGAGCCATAGAAGACATACTCGTCTAAACTGGTGGCTGACAAGCGACAAGGCAACGATCTCTGGAAGACTGTCTGTAGAGACAATATGGATAATCGATGCCGAAGGCGATATTTTGGCCGACGAGAGGAATAAATATGTCGATGAGGAGCTCGTCAGACAAAAACATGAAAATCTGGTGGAAAAGCAGCATCAAACCTCCGAACTCTCCGAAGGACGAGAGAGGGATAGGATAGGTACCGGAGCAACCTCGGATGCACCACTGTTGCCATCAGCGATCAAATAATGCCTTTTTGTACGCGTGGAAATTAATAATAACTGACTGATGACTTTTGACCTTGAAGTCGAGAAGCTGAGCCAGGGGGTCGTGCAAAGAAAGCGACACTTGGCAAGGACAGTTGGAAAAGGACACTAGGACTGTGGTCCATGGCGGATACACTTTTAGATAATTACAAGGCAATATTCAATTATGTAATTTATTCATATTATTGTATACTTCTCACATGGATTATAATGGACACATATCTGCGAATCTTTGCTGCTTGTCTTGAATAATACTTACGGAGAGTGAGGGAGTTTGACGCTCGCGCCGCTAGGGATCAGTTTGACTAAGAACCGGGAAGCAAGAAGCCGGCCTCCGGTCATCGATTCATCTCTCCTGGCATGGGCTTCATGAGTACCATTTATTGCAAGCTCACCAGCCAGGTCTGTGAGATTCATTCACACCCAAATCTATAACTTTCGCTTGTTACTGTCCCATTTCATTCAATTCGGCAGTCACGGGTCACAGCCGGCCCAAAGTCCCCCTTTTTTAGCACTTTGCTGACAAAGATTGCCTTCTAGCCGGCCGGAAATTCCTACTTTTTTCAAGGTCAAGGTGGATTTGAGCTCTTTGAAGTGAGCTAAATTCATTGCTGCACAGACCCAAGCCCTCCGGACAATATTTTCAGTTTTCGGCAGGGTCACAGGTCACAGTGCCTGCCGAATTGAATGAAATGGGACAGTATGTTACTTCCTGCATCTCAGCTTGAACAGATCACAGCTTTTCCTTTTTCACATGTGACAATTCGCTGGGAAGCGGCAGGCCGCCCAGTTTCAATATATAAATTGCAGCCGCCATTCCCTCAGATCATTTCCCCAGAGAGATCACTACTACCCCGCATCTAAATGGGCATTTTCGACTTTGTATTCGGTCCAGCGCCGAAGAAATATGTCTCAGACTTCAGCGAGGTCGCTGTACTCGTCGATGACAAGACTGCGGTGGACCAGGCTACCGTATTCGACGTGATTGTCATTGGAGGAGGTACCATTTCTTCACTACTCTGCTTCTGTTTATAGTTTCTAAATCCAAACAGGCACTGCGGGTGCAGTTTTGGCTTCTCGTCTCAGTGAGAATCCGTCGATAAAAGTTCTATTACTGGAAGCAGGCGGCAGGTACGTCTACTACTGTACATGTTCATTTTGTGAGAAAAAATCACTCAACGGTTCAAACAGTGGTGTTTCTCTTCCGTTCAGCCGAATCCCAAGTCAGTCTATCTGTCATCTTTCGTCCAGCTCGTTGAGCCATCACATCCAGGTGGATATTCGCGTCTCTTTAGGGACCCAAAGCATGTTTTCCAGCTCTACACAGAGCCTCAAGGCTTTGCTGGTGGTCAGAAGCGTTTTTGGCCTCGAGGTAAGTCTTTCTTCCATTGCATCAACTTGGATTGACCGCTTGCAGCAAAAATGCTTGGGGGATGTAGCTCTATCAATGCCCAAATGTAGGCAACCGTCCAGACTCCACTGAATACAATTCTGAAACGATTTCTAGGGCGCAAATCGGAGATCCGGGTGATTTCGATCTCTGGGCACGTATCACGGGCGACGAGTCCTGGTCTTGGAAGAATTTCAGCCCGTAAGTTCTCTTCGATGATTCAACCATCACTTGCTAACTTGAACCATACCAGTTACTTCAAGAAATTCGAGACTTTTGTCCCTGACGCAGCTCAGCCCCCGAACATTGACGCCGGTGTTCGAGGGTCTCAAGGGCCAGTCAAGACTGGTTACTTTACATCGATTACGACTGCTTCACTCGCATTCGTCCAAGCTTGTATGACCTTGGGCATTCCCTATAGCTCGAATTGGAACTCGGACAGTGGCTGTCTTGGTGTGAACAGGGTGCGTCTCTACTTCCTCTAATGACAAGGTTTGTATCGATGATCTGTGGCGTAGATGAGTGAGAAACCTTCTTTCGTGGTTTCCAACGGTTAACACTTTGTGATAGTCACATATGTCGACAAGAATCGCCAGCGTGTCTCCTCGGAATCCGCTTATCTTACCGACGAAGTCCTGGCGAGGCCTAATCTCAAGGTCGCTCTGAATGCCAGCGTCACCAAGATTGTCTTTGAAAAAGTTGGGACTGAAACTCGAGCCGTCGGCGTAGAGTTTGCAGGCAGTAAAGATGGTCCAGTGTATAGGTCTAGGGCGTCGCGTGAAATCATTCTATCGCAAGTCCTTTTCTTCACCCTAGAAACATTCGCTGAAGACATGTCAGAGCTGGCGCTGTACACTCTCCTCATGTAGGTACCGATTGTCTACTGTATTCGCCAAACTCATTCATCCCTCTGATAGATACTGCTCTTGTCCGGGATTGGGTCAGCGACCCAGCTGAGAAAGCACGATATCGAGGTGGTCCACGACCTCCCTGGCGTCGGAGAGAAACTGGTCGACCATCCCGCCGCCAGGACCTTCTTCCGGGACAAGTCTAAAAGTGCGCCACACTACTTGGATCCCCGGAATAGCATTTGGCATCGCTTCAAAATGATTATCGCAACTTTGAGGTACTTGATATTCCGACGAGGACCATTGGCTACCAATGTGAGTCAATACCAGTGTCTTTTGCTCTGTACTCAATCATACCAGTGGGGTGAAGCGGCGGCTTTTGTACGAACCGATGACCCAAAACTGTTTCCTGCCAGCGAGTTTCCGGCAAAGCTCAAAGAAAGCGCGTCTAGTTCAACGAGTCCTGACATTGAGCTGTTCACTACGGCAGTAGCATTCCATGACCACGGCCTGCGAGGCTTCCCTTTCCCGACCTTTGGGCTTCACGTCTGTTTGTTGAGGTATCAAGGTTCTTGCTACGAAACTAGACCTGTCTGACTCTTTTGACAGGCCTTTGAGCACTGGTACGATCACGTTAAAGTCTCGGAATCCTTGGGAAGATCCGGTCATTGATCCGAGGCAAGCTCTGGCTTCGTTCCTTCAAGTTGCTCTCCTCTGAGATGAACCGCAGATACCTAGAGGTCCAGGACGATGTGGATCGACTTGTTCGTGGCGTTAGACTTTGTCTGAAGTTATCGCAAACGAAACCACTGGCTGCTATCGTGGCAGACGACGACCACCCAGACTTGGATCAACCATTGTATAACATGTCCGATGCCGAGGTCGAGAAACTTGTCCGGAAGAGGCTGGAAACTCTGTACCATCCGGCGTGCACCTGCCGAATGGCTCCTTTGTCCGAAGATGGGGTCGTTGATTCCAGGATGAAGGTGCATGGTATCCAAGGCTTAAGAGTTTGTGATGCCTCTGTCTTTCCGAGCATTGTCTCTGGTCATACAGTAAGTCGTCTCCAGCCTGTTAGACTGCTTGTTGAACCTGCATAGGCTGGTGCAGTCCTTGCACTGGGAGAGAAACTGTCCGACATTTTGAAGGCTAATATGGAGCCTGAGGAATAAATGGTGTCCGCAATGTACTTGTATTTTAAACCCAAGCCTCTTTGATAAGGTGTTCAGCGAGATTACTTAATATTCAAGGTAGAAAGCGCCCTAAAGCGCCCCCGTTCCATTCGCGGTTAGCCTGCTGAGTCAGCAAGCAAAACTCGCTCTCAACAAATTTGCTGCTCAAATTTATCGGCCGGCTCTGTTCGAATTAAAAGGGAACGAAGGGTTGTCCTGAGGCAGAGAAGGTTCTCGTCATCGTTCAATCGAAGGCTGGAGCAGCAGATGGCTCGATTCGGGAAAAATGCAAAAATGGATTTTGTCCATGTAAAGCGCCACTGAGCTCAGGAGCCAGAAGACCCAAGGTTAGTATATAACACCCTCATTATCGAAATGCTTGACAGAACTACCAGCCTACCAGTGTCAAACTTGACCAGCGTGTAATCGTCTCATTTCTGCTTCCACGAAGACCTCGTTCTCAATGACATTCGAACTCCCGACGACATTGGGTTGCTTCCAAAGGAAAGAAAACGCGTGGAAGACCTCGTTTTCCTCAACAGATTGTAGATCTAAGAGTTCAGGATCTACCAATCACCGTCGAGCTGGCTCATGATCGCATTCCACCTCACCTGCACGCTCGAGCACTTGTGTACCACAATTCCGTAGGACCCTTCGCCCTACTCGGGCAGCCCTGCACGTTGATCTAGTTCTGAATCTCATTCATTCGCTATCATGCACCGGTACCCAAGGCATTTTAGAAGACTTCGGACGTGGCACAAAACTCGTCCGGTCGAAAGAAAAAAGAGAGAGGCAACTCCGTGGAGCACGTACAACAGCCGACAAAAGACGGCGATAATAGAAGAATGTCCAGGGTGTGTAAGATTTAATATCGCCTAATCGATGGTCTCATCTCATTGCTTTCAGCTATAGAAATTATTTGGTAAATGAAGAACATGCCATACTACTCTTCAGCACGGTTTTCCAAAAGACTGTTGTATCAATAATTTAACTTGGAACAGACTCACTGAACCCCATCCGATGTGGCCACAAAACCCAGCTCGAAACAACAGAAGGCGAGACTCGTATCTCTCTGAGCCATCAGATCAAACATATCTGTAGTCTGCTGTAGTAGTCGTTTTTGAAGCAAACGTGAGCCGCTTAGCGCTGGAAAATAAAGTAAATCTGACATTTTCTCGAAGACGACGGGTCGATTCTTGTTCAGGACTTGTTCAGCCACTGTTCAGCCCCGTACAAGCGATATCACAAAACTTGGCGATTGTCAAGGATATAACCCTGGACGGACAGTACGGTCCACCGACTCTCGTGAGATGTTGCCCGAATTTTCTTCCTGAAATGGAAGGACCTCTCTTGACCCCCGTCGACGCCGGAGAGTACGAGGATCGTCTTGACGCCCCACTTGCCTGATATGGATCTGATCGAACTTAATTGGGCTTGTCGCTCAACGTCGATCGTGGGTTCGCGTGGGATGCCAAGGACTTTGGCGGTGTCGCACGGGGTCCACCTAAACTCAAGACCATAATGGATGAATCGCTTCAATCAAAAAGACGACCTCGGCGGAGATGCGGAATACGCGAAAAGTATAAATATTGGAGGCAGATCCCAATGAAAAACCAGCAGCTTCAGCCCTCTTCACCTCATCTGCCTAGTCTTACTATGATCGCCTTACAACCAATTGTTCTCGGTCTCCTCTTTGCTCTTGTTGGTGGTACGTCCCCGACTTCTTTCAATCTTTTACTAGCACTTGACCTGATCATAGCTCAACAAAAGTTTGAACGCATCGACAAGAACAACAGTGTACTCCTTGTGGTTGATCACCAAATTGGGTAAGTTTTCCGTCTTTCGCGGTTTCGCTGTCGCTCATAGAACCACAGGTTGTTCCAGGTCGTCAGAGACTATGAGCCCGATCAGTACAAGAATAACATTCTGGCTCATGCTGCCCTTGGAAAAACTTTTGGCCTTCCGACGATTCTGACTACAAGTGCTCAAACTGGTTCGTTTTAGTCTGAACAAGTCCCTTCTGTAGTACTGACATTTTCCGGATAGGCCCCAATGGGCCTCTGCCCCATGAAATTCTCGAGATGCACCCTAATGCGCCGCTCATCAAGCGCCAAGGTGAAGTCAATGCTTGGGATAATGCAGAGTTCAGGGACGCTGTCAAGGCCACTGGAAAAAAGCAAGTCATTTTGGCGGGAATCGTCACTGATGTATGTCTTTTCTTATTCGCATTTGACTCGTATTCGACAATGGACTTGACAGGTTTGCACCACCTTCCTTGCGCTGTCGCTCATTGAAGAAGGATATAGCGTCTGGGCCAATTCCGAAGCTTCTGGTGCCGCTTCTCGCCGAATCGCTGACGAGGCCAATGACCGTATGCGTGCTGCTGGTGTCCAAGTCGTCTCAATGTTCTCCATTGCTTGCGATCTCATGCGCGACTGGAGGAATACTCCCGGTGCCCCGGAAATGTTGCCTTTCTTCGATCAGTAAGTTGAACTTTCAAAGGTTTTCGGTGAATCTGGTCTAATTCGATCCAGGTACTTTGCAAATTATGGATTTTTGGCTCGAGGCCACAACGCTGCGGTCACCAGCGGAGAGGTCCAGCCTGGAGAGCCTAAACCTTGAACAATTGGTCATTTAGTGTCGTCAAAAATTCCTTTACATACAGTCTGAAATGTTTTCGTTCGAATGAAACGACTGCGAGCTCCACATGCTCGATTTCTTTGGTTCTCTCGTGAATCGCTTCCAACTTGTTTTTTTTACGACTTGTGGACATTTATTATCACATTTGTATATCGATCTTCAAACTCCCCTTGTTCTCCGCCACCACTGCTTGAAGTCTGCTTCACACTTTGTTCGAGAACCATCTGACGCTGTATATATTCTCGGTCGTTCAGGTCGCTGGACGGACCGTCGTAGGACCTTTGAAGCTGATTCATTGTCATCACGTCGACGGGAGCCCGATTTGGGTGACCCATTGTCTAAATCTCTGAAAGAGAGCCACCTCAAGGTCCCGGTTAGTGCTGATATTCACCCACCATGAACTCCTTTGCCGATATAATTAACAGAACTCCCAACCTTTTGGTGTCCACCTCAACTGAGGCTACCGTCAAAAACCTAGCAATCGCTCCATTGCTTCATCCTCCACCTCTTCACGAACAGCTCTTGTTCTCAAATGCCAAGCCAACTGCCGAAGAACTTTCCTCTTTCACCCAGTTCATTCCGAAAGGAAAGAAACGCGTCGGGGACCTCGCTCGCCTCTTTCATAGCTCCATCGCAGTAGAACAGAAAAAGATCTACATTGCCGAGTACGATGAACTTTTGGCCCGTCTAATGGACTTTCAACTGGTCATTTCAGCTGTTCGACGATTGCCAGAGTCCATCGTAGCCTTAGACTCTGCTACTCCGACGGACATGAGGCCAATAGGTTATTTTCTTGTAGGTGACTAAATAGCCTAACTGCCCTGATCCGAGGTTGGACGATATCAAGATACCAAATAGAAAATGTTTGCTTCACCTTGGTACGCTCCAGGACTCCATGATATCCTGCATTCTTAAGTGCATGAAGATATCCCAATGAATACAGAGGCTGAGCGGACACGTAACGGCGACCCGGCTCGTGCGTGATTGATTCCGACCGCATCTGATGCTTCTACAGTTGCGAACAATGGCATGGGGTTCGTGAACTATAATACACACAATGCATGTACTAATGGTCTTCTAAAAAGCGACCCTCGAACGGAACGGAACATCGACGGCTTGCGCCACCTTCCAAACCGAGCGGCCAGGTCTCAGGAAACGGAGACTGGACCCAAAATTTTCTCCAGTGACTATGTGAGTAGTCCTTATCCCACCTTTTCATTTCCTAAGCTGTGAAATCATTCTGGAATGGGAATATGCTGAATTTGCGCCACATTTTGGAATTGGGATATATATGTATATGAATCCAGCGCCGGGTGGAGATGTTGGAACCATGTGAGATCCTGAATTCACCCAAGGTATGTTGGTGTATGCTACATTGTAATCTGACATCCCAGGGATGTTCAAGAATGCACCTGTTCTAATGATACACGGTCGGAAGCAGTTTCGGGCTGCTCGGAGGCTCCTCATGCGCGAAAAACGAATCCTTAAGATGAATGTTCCCGAAAATACTTTGAAAGTTACCAATAGGTAACATACTTAGACCACCGCAGGTTCTCAGTGGATTTCAGTGTCCCTGCGTTGATATTCACTGTATCCCTTGAATTACAGATAGGCACATTTCACATCATATTTAGGTAACAATTCAACCAACGCTAAAGGTTACTTGGCCCGGAGCTTCACTCGGAATCAGTATTTTGATTGTGGCGCACACTGACCATTTGTCTTCTGGCGAGCTAGAAAATTCAAGTAGCACATCGGAGCATCAATTTGAGACCCTTAAAGAGCACTAACCTATACTGAATGCTCTGATTCAGCTCGCCTGGCTGTCCAGAAACATGGTCTGCAAGTTGAACGTGACGCAGTCTCCGGAATATGATCCCTACGCCGGCTCAGTCATTCGAGGCGCGACAGGTGGCACCATATTAATTTCTACATCATTATAAATCCTGGGACCTATACTCATTAAGACATAGGGCAGAGTTTGAGATTGCTATTCACGGAACATACTTAGACTCGCTCCCACCGCTTCTCCACTGAAGCACAGCACCAGAGTAACAGAGATGTTTCAAATACTGAATATTGGTGTATGTTTTGATTTCCAACAAATATTTATACCCCCAGATTAGAAGAGTACCCGGATACTAGTGAAGGTACTATGGAACAGCGAAGTCGATGACACTCGCTACTAGAATTTGAGGACTTTTTCATTTCAGGCCCATTCGGCACAAATTTTGACATTTGAGGAATGTTAGCATATAGAATGACATTTCTCAACAAACTAAGCAAGCTGTCCACTGGTTGAAGCGGAAAGTGTTTTTCAATGCTCGTCCGACGATGTTCCGCGGCCATCAGCGAGATCCGGCAACTTCCGGCCAATCAGATCTTTCCTTCTCCCTTCATGGTCGCGTTCATTGGATCTCCTTCAAGATGGTCAAAGTCCATATTGAAACTTCATAAACGAGTGTATCTCTGATTCGCGCTGGGTTCTCCATATTGCTGGCCAAAATTCATCCATTGGACTTTTTTGGCAAGTATCAGACTCCCAGAGCAGGCCAGCAGCCTGAAACGACATTCTCATCAGCACCAACACCATTTGGGGTCCATGTTCCTTGTAGGTGAGTCCCGCGAGCCGGCTTTCACTACCTATGCGGTGACCGGTCTGGACAGCCGTCGCTGCGCCCACTGAGCGTTGAGCCCAATTGAACAGCGTTACGGGAATCGATGAGCTTTAAAAACAAGTAAGCAAGACCGGCTATGACTGGAACTTCTTTCTTTGTGCTGTGACCGTCCAAAGAAATCTGGTCCGTCTCATCCATTGGACCCTGCCAACTGTCCGAGTGTTATGGGATGCTCTCCTCTGTCGCAAAATGTCAATTCAAATGATCAGGCCTGAGAATGTGTGGTCAGCGGTGATCAGGTCATCAGGAAATCTGCGCCTGATCAGGCTGAAAAAAACCTGAACAGCTCTGAGCAGCGGTAATCAGCCTGAAGCCGGTGATCAGGCCTGATCCAGCTGACTGGCGTGGTCAGATCAGATCTGGATAATGACGGCTGAGAACCAGTGAGCACTCAGGTCAGGAAACAGCAAAAATAAGTGGAAAAAAAGGGTTGCAGTAGTACCGACACCGAATAGGTACCAGTACTACTTGCTACTACCGGTAGTAGTAGTTACTACTACTTTATCTTAAGTATTAGTATTATTGTTGTTGACGAGCTAACTCAGGAATCAAATTAGGGTTAGAGAAATTAGTGAGGGAACCGGGAATTGAACTCTAGACATTAAAAATTGCAAAGCTTACGCACATGATGCAGACTACTACACTAGACTGCCATGTTATTACTAGCTTCAATGGTCGTATATATACCCATTGTCTGATCAGGGCTGATCAGGGCTGACCACAATGTTGCCAATGTCATACAACTTTTCCTCTTCAAATATCTCTACAAATAAGCTGAGAAAAGAATACTTGGTGCTACAGTCTAAGCTGTTTTAGAATCGGTGGGCGGTGTATTAGCGGAGTTTGAATTTGTCATCAGGGCTCCCCAGCTTCGACGCCCACCAACGCATTCAGTAAACCATATTGCCAGGCAAAAGATTTAAGCTTCCTCTGAGCTCCACAACACATCATGGTTGATTTTTTCAAACGTAAAAGCCCATGGCTCCCACAATATCATCCACTTTTACCACCTTGACGATTTCAACTCGTTTTCAATGCCAGCTCACTCTCGACCAGAGGATTACAATGCCTTTGACTGCGACCATCGTGGCTCCATGGCCAATTACAGACCACCAACACCATTCCAAATTCCTCATCTTCCTCCCGATTTCATCCCTCGTGCTCCGACAACAGGATATTTAGCTGTGGCTCCTGGTTATGCACTGCCGTCTGTTCCCCATGGCCACTATTATCAAGACCCTGGTGCCTACAGCCAGCAACCTGCTCCTCCGACATCAGCAGCTCATTTACAACCTCAAACAGCACCGAAAAAAGGTGAACCTTCCTTTTATCTTGGTTCTCGACATAATTAATCTGTTTCTTAGTCATTAATTCTTTCACTGTTTGTCTTGATGTTGGCGACAAGCTGAAAGAGATCACTTTTGACACCAACATTCAGTGGAATGACTTTCTCTCACAAATCGCTGCCAACTGCGACATTCGTCCTGACACCGCCGAATTGGGTTATCGTTTCGGCAAGCAAAATGCCAGCTGTCGAACGAAACCTACCGACCTCAACAAGACGACCTTTGCCAGTGCACTTGACCAGCTCGTCAACACCAACCTTGGAGCTCGGACCCAGATCACAATCATGCATGTCATTGATATGGTATTGTCTCTTTTTTCTTGTCGTTCCATTGTTCTCATTTTTGTCCATAGAAACGAGCCAAGAAGGAAGCTGAGAATGTCGTTACTCGTGGCAAGAAGCGTATGCGAGGGGATGATGTACCTCCTGATGCTGGTGCCAGCTCGGATATGTCTACCAGTCATCATCGAAACCTCAAGAAGGATCTGAAATGCGAGACACATGATGCGGCAAAGGAAATTGTTTGTATTCATTTATATCTTTGACGATGGTGACTGATTGTTTCCCTAGGCTATGGGAAGAGCTACTATTTGGAACCCTCCATCGGGTCATGACTTTGAACGAAAGCCCAAGCGAGCCAAGCATTCTGCTTCGCCAGGTGGAGTCAGATGTGAAGAGGATAAAGAGAATGCTGTCCCTGGAAACCACTGTGATCTATCCAGCCCGAGCAATCTTGTTGGTGTTATCGACAAAGAGGAATCCAAGGAGGTCGATGAAGAAAATTTTGACGATGACGAAGACGAAGACGACGAAGGCGATATTTTCAGGGAGCGCTCTCAATTTGTACCAGAGTTTGAATAAGTTTAACAGATAGTCCCAGTAATGTAATATTATATCTTAGGCAATGTCTTCACTGTGCCGATACCATCTGAATATCCCAGAAGGGTTGATTTTCATGTTTCAAAAAATTATACATGTTTGACTGCGAAATGTTATCTTATCTGAAAATTCTAATCCGATGTGTCACCACGCTCTTCGCTGACCTGCCTCGACGTCGAAGAAGTAATACTCTGTTGCTCATCCTCCTCCATTGGATCAATTGGATCATTCTCAACACCAGATTCCTCGGACTCGGTTGCAGCATCATCAATGTCCTGGGTCTCTTGAATTTCCTTCTCTCTCGCTTTCTGCTGCTCTTCGCTGCTCTTTTGTCCACCAAATTTCGACGGATGAAGTGGGAACAGTAGAGCATCCCATTCTCGGAACAATTGCCTGGCCCAGTGCTTCCTATCGCGGAGTCCTCGCAACAGCCGCTCCAGATACTGGTCAAAGTCTGCAGCATAATTGATACCTGTCTGATCTCCAGGAGTTCTGAGCTGCACGTCAGGTGAGAGAGCCCAGCGAACCTGCTCAGAAGTCAGTAAATTAGAGATGCATGAAAATTTCCACGCACCGCTACAGCAGACAGCGCAATGGCGCCAGGAGTGGTGTGGGTCAGATGATGAACTCCTTCGACAGTCGTGGATGAGGGATGCATTGAGCGGCCTTCCATAAGGCCAACAGGACCTTTTGGACCACGAATGATTGCAGCATATGCCTGGTATCATGGTGAGTATGTGTAAACACTCACTTGCATTCATGTTTACCTTTTTCAATAGAGGTGACCGAAAGATCTGCTTGCTATCGTATTCACCATTGTAGACTCCATGTAAGGCTTCAACATTGAATACAGACCACGTCCTTGTCTCTTCCTTGTATCCTATGAACCTTAGAAATGTTTGACGGTCACTCGAGGTGTTCATTTTTGCTGCGCGCTCTGACCCGAATATAGCAGTGACAGAGTGCTGACGAATGCAAGTCACGATATTCGAAAGCTGTTGGCCCATCTCATGCACAAACTTGGTTCAAGGTGAGCTCGTGGTTAAACCATGGGATAATTATTACTCACTGTTTTTCCGAACCAGATATTTTCCATTTGAGGATGGAAAGTTTTCGGAATACATTCCCGCAGCTCCCGCAGCTGCCCCTGGACCTTGTTCTCCTCGTTTTCAAACCGCTCTCCAACCTCGTAATCGTCAACTGCTTCCGCCAAGAATGTCTCGGTACCTTTGACAAGCCACATTCCATATTGGACGACAAATCTGCGACCTAGCAATTTGACTTGAGCAGTGATCGCCCTAGCCTCAGAATCATCTCCTGCACGCAATCTCTTTTGTGCGGGTTCTCCATCTCCGCTCTCGTCTTCGTCATCAACATCGCCATTCGTGACATCGGCAAGCCTATTCCGCTTGAGCTTCTTTATCTCACCTTCGAGGTCAGAGACTTTGGCTTGATATCCTCGAATCATCTGACCGTGTCGTTAGCTCGGAAGAATCGCCATATGAAAACAGCTTACCTGAACCAGCTCAGGACGTGGCTTGGAAGGAGTAAGAGTGGGTGAACGTGATGGCAGCATATTTTGATGATCTGGAGTAGCCCTGATATTTGGGGAATGTCCTCTGGGTTGACTGGACATTATAAGTATTAGTTGTTGGTGGAAGGAAGGAAGGAATTCGAACTGATTGACTTTGTTTGGCACCAGCTCATCACGAGAAGTTCTTTCCTCGACTATGGCCCGTAAACCACAAACGACCAGAACCAAAGGCAACCCTGGAGATGAAGACAATACAGGAATGCGACATTGCAAGCATTGTCACGAGTGGCGGAACATCAGGTTGTTTGATCGACACGAGACTTCCTGTCGTAACAAAATAAAAATGCTCAAGGCTCAGCGAGAGTTCCTTCTCGGGGGAAAAGCACCAGCACCAGCAATACAGATCAGAGACCTAGGGTCTCCTATGCGAACCTGTTCCCCGACACAGCCTGATTTGTGGATGGACATGGATATTGAATTTAAAGACTGTGGTGTCTTGAACGATGGTATTGGTTGAATTCCGCTTCGCAGTTTCAAAGCTGAATTTTTTTTTATAGTCATGGAAGTTATAGAGGGTCCACGTCTTCCTGACTTGTACGTCAAGGTCGTCCCCCATCCCCACAGTCCTGAATTCCCCACTGTCACACCTCTCACCGGAACAAATTCAAATCCAGCACTCTCTGAGTATGATCCAAAGAAATCCGAACAACCTTGGGCACCTTTCCGTAGCATGGCGGACTTCGAATTCACGGAAAGTGCAATTCAAGGGCTTCTCTCGAAGAAGCTGGTCGATAAAATGCTAACCGGAATTCATGGGTCCTGGTCAGCTCACAAGAGCACTCTCTCAATCCATAATCACAGTGAAATGGAAGCTGTCCTGGTTTCTGCACGTCAATATGTTCCTCAGGCCAGTTTGCATTATTTTGATTGTTCGCAGATCTTAATGTCCCATTACAGTTCAAAAAAGCGCACATTGAGGTCACGTATCAAGGTCAACCACAATCATTTGACTTCTCGTATCGAGATCCCTGGGAAGTCATGGTTGCCTTGGCCAGTGACCCAAGTTTGGCGCCTCATAGTACATGGCACTCTGCACGCAAGTTCATGTGTCGAGGGGGAGTTATAGCTGAAGAGTTAGAGAGGCTATTTGATGAACCGTTTACTGGCGATGAATGGTGGGAAACTGATGTAAGGCGCGCTTGCTCGAGTTCATCTCATACTGACTTCTTTCTTCCAGTCAGCTCTGCCCGACATCAAGAAAGACTCATACACACATTGCTATATGCCAGTTCATATCTGGCTCGATAAGGGAAATGTCACAACCAAAGTCAAAAAGCATCCTATGTTGTTACGTGCGGCATGGTTGCCCAGCAAAATACGGAATGCTTCCAGTAATGGAGGTGGTGTTTTACTGACTTACATCCCAATTGTGAGATATCATAACTCACTGGCTCTTCCAAGCACTAACTCGAGGATAGGTGACTGATCCTGGAGCTCCCGATGAACGGACCGAACAAGAGAAATACGACTTTCAGCAATTCAAGAAAGAGGTCTATCAGTCTGTGGTCCAAGTCGTGTTCAAATCGTTGAGGTCCCGCTCCAGAAATGGAGATACCTTCAAATTCAGCGATGGAAAGGTCCGTGTTGGTCACCCAGGAATCGAAATCGAGTCCATGGATGGAGAAGAGATCGCCCATTGGACAGGTGTTCGTGCTGCAACGGCCCAGCACCCTTGTCCGAAGTGTCTTGTGGACAAATGTGATCTTCATCGGCTATCTTCAAAATCAACCATGCGGACAACTTCACTCATGCGCGACGCTCTAACCTGGGCTCGATCAGCTCCTAATAAAACTGCGAGAGGAAAGATCCTCCAGGACTTTGGAATGCATGATGTCGACCATTTTCTCTGGCAGTTCAAAAACTCCGACCCTTATTCCGCTGCATCATACGACGTTCTCCATTTCGATGATCTCGGCAAGTGGGGAAAACATCTCTGGCCACTGCTGCTCCGGGTTCTGGAAGAACTCAAGGCCTCAGAAAGATTCAATGCCAAGTAAGTTACTTATTTTTCATCAACCAGAAATTGACTCGACGACTGCAGCATGGCAAATTTCCCACAATGGCCGAAGTTGAAGCACTTCTCTGCAGTCACAAATATTGAGTATTCTGATGGCCAGGCTTTCTTCGATATCTTGAAGGTCTGTCCAGCTTCAAATAATTGAGTCCGTAATGACAAATGTTGATAGTGCTGTCTTCCTTGTCTCGTCGAGATCCTGCCCAAGGATGCGCCACTTTTACACTGCATTCGGGCGTACCAGAAGTACCGGATGATGATTGGATTAAGTTGCCATTCAACCTCGCGTTTACGCATCCTTGAGCATAAAATCATTCCAGAATATGAACGACGATGTTCAGTAATATTTCTCCTTCCTTAGTCCACCAAATTGCTAATGAGTTGATTAGGATGTCTCAGTGCGCCATAAGAAGAACTTTGATTTCTTCAAGCAACATTGGACTTCCCATGTCGTCGAGGATATCCGAAAAAAAGGCTCGACGGTCAATACCACCACAAGACCCAGTGAAGGGTTTCAGCAGGAAGCAGCTCAAGCATACAAGCAAACAAATGGGCGAAATGCGGAGGATCAGGTAAATTTTAAGCCTGTTCACACTGTTTGGCACCTTTCTGACATCTGTCGCAGATGTCCCGAATTGACAAGAATCAGGAGGCTATTGCCTCCATTCGCATGAATATTGATTACTGCGCAGAAGCACGAGAGCGGGAGCTGGAATTGGAATTAGAGTGGCAGACGTGAGGTGACTCGGAGACTGGTCTGACTGGTGAAGATTTTGAGGAGCGACCGGAGAATGACCGTCAATGGACACTCAAAGCTCCTCAGAGAGTCACGAACTCAAATTTGCTTGAAGCGGCATATTCGGGTAACTTGGCTTACAAGGATTTTGATTTACGGCTCCGAGGATTTGTGGCGCAGAACTTCTCGCACATGTGTGCCACTTATGAAGAAGTCATCAAAGTAAGACTCATCTTCATATGTTCTTTTATTAATATTTATTGCCAGATATACCCTTTTAACTCACTCGAGGTGAGATACTCATCCCTGGATGACTGGTCTCAGGCTCGAGACCTTCTTCGCTGCAATTCCAATTGGAACAGTAAAGGTCCTCGAGCTGATTCTGTCCTTATCCATGCTGAAGGTGACAGTCTCTTGCCTGCACGCCTGGTCAAAGTCTTCCGTTGCAAATTCATGGGCTCGGGAAGGACATTGGATCTTGCCTTGGTCCGAATGTTCACACCGGAGAGAAAGTGGAAGCCTCGAACAATATGGGATGGCTGCCAGATATTTTCGGAAGGCAAGGAATCAACCTTTGTCTCAATGGAATACATCACTTGAGGGGCTCTACTTGCTCCAGCCAAAAGGGCGGGGATCTATACACTAGTCGACTGTACCGACTACGATATGTTTCTACGAGCAAATAGATATGATTAGACACTTTGCTTTGTACCGAATGACCAGTTTGAACCATCCCTGACCAGCTCGCTGCCGATAGTGATAAGCTCTGATGAGCTCTGAGCTGACCTGATCACCCGCAGCGGCGAGGTGAACAGGACTGATCAGACCTGATCACATCATCAGGAGTCGCCAGGCCTGATCAGGCTTTCCGACTTTTTGCGACATCTCTTTGGTTCCTTGAGCTTATTGTGGACTCGAGGGTGATTTATGGTGGTATTTCAAACAACCATTCTCCATGTTGTTTTCCAATTCGGTGGTCAGGAATATGTTCATTCAAACTCCCCTTCCAATGTCCTTGGGTTGCTGTCTGCGTTGAAGCAATAACTTATTCATATCTGAGTGCCCTAGTCATTCGCCGTCCCCGTCAGTAGCTATGCCAGGCGCAGACTGAGCCAGAAGCGGTCAGCTTTCCAACGGATCCCATGTTTATAGTTGACGCAAGTAAAATGATGATGAGGCTCTTTCGCAACATGCAGTGAGTTATCTTTGAGTTAATTATTCCTCACTGACAGACATATCATGTTTAACGCTCTTTCAGCATATATGCACCAGTCCTTTCCTTCCATCGGACGACTCGGACGCCGCCCAATCCATCCCATCATAAGGCATGAGTCAAGTCCGCGGAGAAGAAGCTTCTTCGGAGTCACCGCATAGGATCCGATGTCGAATTTCATTCCTATCGACCCAGGTATTTTTTGAATCAAGCCTGAATTCCAAGCAGGCAATCCCGGCTTCAAGGGTAAAGCATACTGTACTATTTCATTCAATTCGGCAGGCACTGTGACCTGTGACCTTGCCGAAAATTGAAAATATCGCCCAGTGGGCTTAGGTCTGTGCAGAGATGGATTCAGCACACTTGAAAGAGCTCGAATCCATGCTGACCTTGAAAAAGGGGTAGAATTCCGGCCCGCTAGAACTGAATCTTTGTCAGCAAAGTGCTAAAAAAGGGTGACTTTCAGATGGCTGTGACCTGTGACTGCCGAATTGAATGAAATGGTACAGTATGTCAGAAGGTAAGTCCATGTTGAATGGACCATGTTGACTGGTACCTAGCAGACGTCCGTTTGGATTTGTGAAGCGCGTAAGGTGTCGGACGGGCCTGTTAGGGTATTTATCTGCCTACAATGAATTGACCTATCAGACATGATCGGACCGGATTTAGTCATTCCTTAGGTAAGTCCATCCTTGTTCAGATATTCTTCCACATTTTGACAGACGCCACAACCTGCTCTCGAGAGCCGTTTTCGTCATCTTTGATGACGATTGTCAAGGATATAACCCTGGACGGACAGTACGACCCACCGACTCTTGTGAGATGTTGTCCGAACTTTCTTCCTGGAATGGAATGACTTCTCTTGACCCCCATTGACGCCGAAGAGTATGAGGCGCTCCACTTACCTAATATGGATCTGATCGAACTTCATTGCACTTGTCGCTCAACGTCGATCGTGGGTTCGCGTGGGATGCTAAGGGACTTTGGCGGTGTCGCACGGGATCCACCTAAACTCAAGACCAGAATGGATTAATCACTTCAATCAAAAAGACGACCTCGGCGGAGATGCGGCATACGCGAAAGGTATAAATATTGGAGACAGATTCCAATGAAAAACCAGCAGCTTCGGCCCTCTTCACCTCATCTGCCCTGTCCTACTATGAGTGGTACGTCACCGATTTCTTCGATCTCTTTTACTAATACTCAACTTGGTCATAGCTCAACAAAAGTTTGAACGCATCGACAAGAAGAACAGTGTACTCCTTGTGGTTGATCACCAAATCGGGTAAGTTTTCTGTCTTCCGTGCTTTCGCTGTCGCTTACAGGATCACAGATTATTCCAGGTGGTCAGAGACTATGAGCCCGATCAGTACAAGAATAACATTTTGGCTCATGCTGCTCTTGGAAAAACTTTCGGCCTTCCGACGATTCTGACTACAAGTGCTCAAACTGGTTCGTTTTGAATAAGTCCCTTCTGTAGTACTGACATTTTCCGGATAGGCCCCAATGGGCCTCTGCCCCATGAAATTCTCGAGATGCACCCTAATGCGCCGCTCATCAAGCGCCAAGGTGAAGTCAATGCTTGGGATAATGCAGAGTTCAGGGACGCTGTCAAGGCCACTGGAAAAAAGCAAGTCATTTTGGCGGGAATCGTCACTGATGTATGTCTTTTCTTATTCGCATTTGACTCGTATTCGACGATGGACTTGACAGGTTTGCACCACCTTCCTTGCGCTGTCGCTCATTGAAGAAGGATATAGCGTCTGGGCCAATTCCGAAGCTTCTGGTGCCGCTTCTCGCCGAATCGCTGACGAGGCCAATGACCGTATGCGTGCTGCTGGTGTCCAAGTCGTCTCAATGTTCTCCATTGCTTGCGATCTCATGCGCGACTGGAGGAATACTCCCGGTGCCCCAGAAATGCTGCCTTTCTTCGATCAGTAAGTTGAACTTTCAAAGGTTTTCGGTGAATCTGGTCTAATTCGATCCAGGTACTTTGCAAATTATGGATTTTTGGCTCGAGGCCACAACGCTGCGGTCACCAGCGGAGAGGTCCAACCCGGAGAGCCCGAACCTTGAATGATTTGGTCAAAAATTCCTTTACTTACAGTCTGAGATGTTTTCGTTGGAATGAAACAGCTGCGAGCTCCACATGTTCAATTTCTGCTTTGGTTCTCTCGTGAGTCGCTTCCGACTTGTTTTTTTACGACTTCGTGGGACTTTTGGCTATCACATGTGTATATCGATCTTCAAACTCCGCTTGCAACTGTTCTCCGCCAGCACTGCTTGAAGTCTGCTTCACACTTTGCTCGAGAACCGTCTGACGTTGTATTCTCGGTCGTTCCGGTCGTTGGACGGACCGTCGTAGGACCTTTGAAGCTGATTTCATTGTCGTCACGTCGACTGGAGCCCGATTTGGGTGACAATAGTCGGCCCATTGTCTAAATCTCTTAAAGAAAGCCACCTCAAGGTCCCGGTTAGTGCTGATATTCACCTACCATGAACCCTTTTGCCGATATAGTTAACAGAACTCCCAACCTTTTGGTGTCCACCCCAACTGAGGCCACCATCAAAAACCTAGCAATCGCTCCATTGCTTCATCCTCCACCTCTTCACGAACAGCTCTTGTTCTCAAATGCCAAGCCAACTGCCAAAGAACTTTCCTCTTTCACCCAGTTCATTCCGAAAGGAAAGAAACGCGTCGGGGACCTCGCTCGCCTCTTTCATAGCTCCATCGCAGTAGAACAGAAAGAGATCTACATTGCCGAGTACGATGAACTTTTGGCCCGTTTGATGGACTTTCAACTGGTCATTTCAGCTGTTCGACGATTGCCAGAGTCCATCCTTGTTCAGATATTCCTCCACACTTTGACAGACGCCACAACCTGCTCTCGAGAGCCGTTTTCATCGTCTTTGACGACAAGAAAGGCGCCGTGGAATCTTTCACAAGTCTCTCAGACTTGGCGAAACGCGTCAATGTCTTGCCCCGAGCTCTGGTCGACGATTCGAGCTTGCAGTGACGATTTTGCTAAAAATCTCTCTGCAACAAAGGCCCGGCTGCTCCAAACACAGTTGACCAGATCGGGCGATGAACCGTTGAATGTACTCGTACATTCAGAAGCTTCCATCGTCAAACCCAACCCTCTTCTCCAGCTTTGATATCCAGTTCTTCCCGCTGGAGAAATCTTGTGGTATGGCTTCCATTGACAGCCTTCGACATTCTCCAAGGTATCCAACCACAGTCGATCGAGAAGCTGATCCTGGAATGTATTGTTCCAAGGACATTGTCTTCCAGCGACATAGAAGCATCTTCTATCACGACTGTCTTTGCCGGGACTCCGCGACTCAAGAGTTTGGAGGGTTGGTGTACCATTCTAATGCGATGCCATCTCCCATTTCAGCAGCTCATTCATTGCGATATTCGTCGCCATTCCAATTCTGTCGCCGACAGCCTGGGATTCCTCAGGCCTCAAGTCGATTTGGAAACATTGCACATCCACTGTTGTCTCGATAAAATGCGCGCGATGCCTCAATTTCCAGGTTTGGAGCTCGAATACCTACATACGCTGCGGCTGTCAGAATGGGAGCGCGATGGAAGCGCCTGTATCTTGTTGGATAACCTCACGCTACCTTCCTTGCGAGTACTCAAATTGGCCCAGACAAACCTTGATCTCCAGCTCTTGTTGAACCTCATCTGCCGTTCACACTGCGCCATCGAAGAGCTTGAGATTGCTTCCATCCAGGGTTTCACCGACACATCTTTCATCCAGCTGCTTGAAGAAATCCCAGCTCTCACATCACTCACCATTTACGAGTGTCCTGCGATTGTTACCAAGCATTTTATCTCGACTCTTGGTACCGAGCCCAATCTGGTTCCTTTCCTTCGCGTTTTAGATCTGGAAGAGCGCCAGTGCGATGTGATGAGAATTGGGCTGGATATTCTAGAGTTGGCACGAATTCGCAGTGACCTGAAGATCTTAATCTATGGGTTTCCTGTGGTTTTCGGCCAGAAGATTCGGATTCGCACCATGACATTCTGGAGTAACCGCAGACCTTTGTAGAACATATACAAGATACAGTGTAAATAAGGTAGAAATATAGAGGCTTACAACATTTGAAAGCATGACATGAAGCCAAGAAAACAGCTAACGTTTGCCTCGTCTGGATTTCTGCGGTCGCTTCGTCGGCTGGTACTCGTCTTCATCGTCGTCGTCACCAGTGCGAGCTGCATCATCATCATCCATAGAGTCCTCTTCTGCTCCCTCAACATAACCGATCCCCATAAAAACAGGTTCACCTCCAGCTCCACCGCGAGCCAGAAATCCTTTCCGCTTGCTCTTGGTACCCACTCCAACCAAAGTTCCAGATTCAACATCGTCATCTTCAGCATCGTCCCTAGTCGCTCTTTCATCAAAAGCAGTACGAAGCTCCTCGTCCAAGGTCTTCCGTCTTCTGTCCTTTTTGCCAACAGTCGAAGTGCTGCCATAACGCGAAGACTCTGGTGTCTCTCTTCGATGTCGACCACCTGATCTCTTGGTTGTGTCTGCAGGAGGCGTAAATCGCATCGAAAGCGGATCTTCGTCGTCAGAAAGTTCTGGTGGGGCAATAGGCTTGATAAAAGACCGAGGCCGGGAAGTTGGAGGTCTCGGTTTTCGAGGAGAAGGCGCAGGCAATGGAGACCCTGGCGCACGCTTGGCAAAAGCTTCTGATGATATTCGCCGGTTTCTTGGTGGAGAGGGTGGAGACGCGCTAGGGTCCATATCGACATTAATGTATTCTGGATCGTTTCGCTCTGCCGTTTTGATGCTTGCTCGCTCTTCAACGACTGGCGGCGTTGAAGGCGGTGGCTCGTCTTGACTGACGTCTCTTTCATTATCGGAGCTTAACGAAGGTGTACTGGCATCTGATGCTTTTGCAATTTGAGGCATCATGCGGAAAGGGAAACTCGAAGATGAAACGGAAACAGAATCAGAGGGCGGACAGGCTGAGCTGCTTGCAGAGACTGTGGTCATCTCAGAGTCAACCGAGCCAAATGAACGTCGTTTTGGGACAGCACCTATGGCCCAATTAGTAATTTCAAACAGGCAGGAGTGCTCGCTCCTACCTGGATCACCACGAAATTCAGGTGGCTCATGATCGAATCTCTTGCGCTTCTCTCCAGTTCTGGTATTCTCGTCTGGCGCACGAAATTTGCCAGTAGATCTCGAAAGAGCAGTGCTGGAGGTATACAAGGACTGTATCCGTTTCGTCAGGCCCTGACTGGTTGCAGGGACCGAAGATGATGAAAAGCGACTTTCGACGCTGGTAGATCGTGTTGGAAAATCGCGTGGACCGGCAGCGGTTTCCGAAACCTTTCTTAAGCGCTTGGTCTTCATTTCAGTCAAAAACGCGGCCATTTTGTCAGCAGGAACACCGAAGGTCGGTTGGCCTTGTCGCCTGACGACGGGTGGATTAATCGGGGCTTCAGCAGGGGAAGGTCCGTGCTTCAGTGCAGCACGGGCTGAAGAGAATGGGTTGGCCTGATCTAATGCAGAAGGTGGGCGATGACCACCTAAAGGAGGCGGAGGGGGTGCTGGTGGAGGAGGAGGAAAGAAAGATGGTCTGTTAGATAGCTGAAGGCAATCAGTAAGCGAAGAACAACAGCAGGGAAAAACGAGCTCACCTGGGCTTTCAGATGCTGTATCTCCTCTTCCAGCATCCTGATCTTTTCCTTATCCTGATTCTTTTCTCGTTGTGCTGCCTCGGCTTGCTCCAAATGCAAGTCCTTGTCTCTTTCCCATCGCTTCTCATTCCTCATCTGCTCTTCTCGGGCTGCAACCAGTTCTCGCTCCTTTCCTTTGACTCTGACTTCGCCAGAAGTGTCGCCTTCCAATAGCTCTATAGATGAGGTCGAAGCACGAGCCTTGCCCTTGAGATTATAGGGTATTCTGGGAGCTTCTTCATGGCGACTAGATTCATCTGACGCTCGTGTCCTGTTCAACCTGGGCGGGGAACTTTGAGGTAGTAGAATCGAAGGATCTGCTTCGTGTGGTCGAACGTGGAATCTTTCCACAGCAGATTTCACAGAGGGAATGCTGGGAGGACAGAACGATTTGACTTGGGCCATTTCTTCGAGAGAAGAGCTGGACCTGGAATGAGGTGTATCGCGGTCATAGATTTTGCTGTGGGGTGGACTGGAAATGCCGGGAGCAAAACGAACATGATGTTCTGGTTCGTCACCTACAACAGATTCGCGGTCCATAGAGGGTGAACGAGGAAATAGAGACCCTGGCATTGTTATCGAAGGTCGCCGACGTAGAACCCGAGGAAGTGGCGGAGGAGAAGAGTCTTCAGAGACATCTAGAAGATATAAATATTCAGGCCGTATATAGAAAGCTAGACTTGCCCTCTGGAGGTGATTTAACGCGTCTTCTAGTCCCCCTGACGCTCTCATCAGCTTGTTCTGGTCTGTGTTGTGGTTTTAGAGATCGGCTGTCAGTCCTTGTATTTTTTGGACTGCGAGAATGTCTCCCTGGCTGGTCGGTATGTGATGAGGAAGACGCTCTCTCTGATCTATGGCTGGGACCAGTACTGCTAGCCTTCTTCGTCCTCTTAACGCGTTTCTGGGGCTGGCGGTTGGATGTCTGGCATGAGCGGTCAGATAATTTATTTTACAACAGGAAACGAGCAAAATACCGCTGAAATCGTACCGCCAGTGGCATTTGTTATGAACGAGTCGAATTCCTTGGAGACGTAGCTGAGTACATTGGAGAACAGACCGCCAGAGGACTCGGACGCAGAGGGCATCGAGCAGATAAACAGAGTGAAACAGCCAACGCTGACTAAGATTCGATCACCATAAATAAATTTTATTCCCATACACCGGTACCCATGCCATGATTCCAGTGGAAGGCCTTTCAGAAGAAACCAGACAGGCTCTGGACAGGTTGCAAAAGCATGGATTCGCGTTGACTCCGTTTGTAGGGTTCTCTCTCTCCAAAATATCCAGCTGATGTGCTCTATTTCAGTCCAGAACATCCAGAAATGAAACTCGCTGCAGTTCTGGTACTGCTTTATGAGCACGCAGGCCATCTTCGGGTGCTTCTTACAACAAGATCCCAGTCTCTTAGAACACATGCTGGCCAGACCGCGCTACCAGGAGGCAAGGTCGATGATACCGACAAGGATGTCTTTGAAACAGCTGCAAGTCGAGATGACTTCATCCTTGGTGCAGACTTACGATCATACAGTTTAGAGAAGCAAATGAAGAAGTCGGTCTTCCGCTAAATTGCCCTGACATCAACACTTTGTGTACCCTAGAACCCTTTGTTTCCCTTCACAAACTTGTTGTGACTCCAGTGGTCGCTTTCCTCGCCAACCCAACCATCTTGGACGATCTCAAGGCCGCAGAAGACGAAGTGGCACACATATTCAACCATAGACTAGACGCCTTGCTAGATCCTTCCATTATGAGAGGTGAACCCATCGCAGAGAAGAGCTCGGAAAATTGGATATACCATGAAGAATTCTACGTCCGTGATTTCGAATATCTGGAATGATTGCTCGCTGATTCGGCCTCCAGCAATTCTCAGACCACATTGTTCCGACCCATGCAAACAATATGTATCGCAACAACCGATTCAGAAGTTGTGCTTCTCCCGTGAAAGGTCTGACTGCAGACATGCTGGTATGGACTTGTTTCGTTTTGTCTACCCAAATGGATTTGTTCTCTCCCAGATTACAACAGCTGAGATCGCGTTCGCCAAGCCACCGACCTTTGAGCGATATGCTCCTGGACAAATCTACGCCTTTGACTTGATCAGGAAAGTATTATGGGAGCAAGACGCTGCGTGACACATGCTAGATTTATTCTCCAGAATCCTCTTGAATCAAAAGATTATTACTGTTCCGCTTCTAATGGCCTCGACTCACTAGTACTACCTCCATCCACTGTTCAGCTCACATGTCTTCCGGTACCGTTTTTCTCGGATTCCGACCCCTTTCTTCCTATGGTTATCTGATTACAGATCCTCAGATAAGGGATGGTTAGCCGATGTCACTGGTCTCAAAGGAAATAGAATTGCACAGCACTGGCGATGGTGAGACTGCTGGAAATTGCCACTTGAACAAGAGCAGCATCGTGTGTTTCTGAGGCGTCACCGTGTCCACAGGTTCGACCAGAGTAAAATCCAGATACCCAAAAAGGTTGTTTTTTTCTGCCAAGTGTCACGCTGGAAAGAGATACCAAACGTATCACTGCGCTGTCATTCGGTAAACCGGTACCGGGGACAGTTTATCGCCCTTCAAAAAGCCTAGGTCAAGGATTCGACTAAGACTTTGTTCTAGTACCCGCGCCGGGTGAGACTGTGAACATGAAATCACTATAGAAAGCTTACCATCAGACTCCACGTTTCTCATAGTCGACTTTGGCCGTGTAATTCCTTGCAATAGTCTAAAGAAGATTGGTCAAACCGGGATAATATCTCTACATCGTCCCCACGCTCTGAATCCGTTAAAAGTGGACGGAGCTTTGAATCTCCTACCTCTGATTTCCCTCAACCATGACCGTCACAGGCGATGTGAAAGTTGAAGTGAACTACATCGGAATCGCAGATCGTAGCATCCAGCCATATACTTATACTAAGGATCCACCGCCAGGGACACCCAGAACAAATTGGACCTATGAGCCCCATACTGTTTTGGTCCGCGATGTCCGTGGTACCAAGCTCGAGACGGGCGCCAGCCTGGATGTACAAGGATTTCAGTGGCTGAAGGGGACCTTTACCGACATCTCATTCGAGGATGAAGAAGAGATAGAGAGAGTCTTTCACAAAGAAGTGGAAGCCTGGTTGCTCAGCGTCATCCCAGGCGCAAAGCAAGTCTTCACGCTGAATTGCAACGTCAGGTTCGTGGCAATAGTATCGAAAGTTGCTCGGGATAACATTACTCACGAATAAACAGAGGCATAGAAAACAACCCCAACGCCTTGAACAAGGCATCGGTATGTTTTTCTTCAAGGATTCTGCACTAATATTGAACTCCTTTCTTAGTTGCTCGCCCATTGTGACAAAACCTTAGAGACATCTCGAGCAATGCTGGTCGACAAATTTGGAGCTGAGGAAGCAGCGCGATTGTCCAAGTCTCGCGTCCGCTTGATTAATTTCTGGAGGTCAGTACAGCCATATCCTTCCTGACCGTTGAATGAACTGTGGACATTTTAGACCATTGAAGGAGCCGGTGGCCCGTAACCCGTTAGCGGTGATGGACTGGCGCACGTTAAACTTCAAAGATGCCTCCGAGGGAGGAGACTTGAACATTGTGCGCAGAATTCGCCCGACCTATGAGAGTGAGTGTCGTCAAAATTTGGAGCTCGTACTGACTGTTAATCACCAGATTACAACCTGAATATAAGCTACAACCCGGGCCACGAATGGTATTACATGTCAGGCCAAGCCCCGGAC
The DNA here is from genome assembly GCA_029320655.1 of Mycena floridula. NCBI lineage: Eukaryota > Fungi > Basidiomycota > Agaricomycetes > Agaricales > Mycenaceae > Mycena > Mycena floridula. The sequence goes on along the minus strand of JARIHS010000086.1, from coordinate 193,171 downwards.
GATGTTCTTCTGTTCAAATGCTATGACAGCCTGGAAGATGGTACGGCACTTTCTACAGCACATTCGTCGTTCGACCATGAGAAGTTCCAAGGTTTGCCGACTAGGAAGTCGGTCGATATGAGATTCTTTGTCCTTGATTCCGAGTAGTAAATAGAATGAAATTGGACTTGGAATAGCTTTGAAGTGATGTTTGGAGTCAAGCTCGCTAGGCACGTGTAACTTCTCGGCTGCGCCAGACCACAACCATGAACGACTTGACGAGACTGAGCCGGCCGACACAGACAACGACCAAGGTCGATATGAATGTGAAGCAGCCTCTGTCGGATGGCTTTAATGTTGGTGACCACAAAACCGTGCTACTTCTTCGATTCTGACCTTTGTTCAGTTTCCTTCATTTCGTCTGCTGAACAAACAAGCACGCGTCTCTCTATCTCAAAATAATCTCAGCACAACTCCTGGCTTCTCATATCGTATTCTTGCTATTGCTAACAGCAAGGGCTGGTTCGCTGCAGTAAAAAATGACGGTGGATTCAGTGCGTTTCTCCAAAAATCTCCATATCTTCTGCTCAAACAGATCAGGTATCATTCTTTCACCACTAAGCGACCTCCGGGCTGCCTGTATCAACGGTGAAACGAATTTCAATCCTCAGCGAACGATTCCAATTCAGCAAGCCGAACCTAGCATCCTCACATTCGCCTTGAACGACAGTCGCCTCATCGTCGGTGTAAAACAAGGTCTCATTGCTGTCTACGATACTGCAACGTTCTTTTCACCTGGAAACCAAGAAGTCCAACCATTAAACCTTCTCCAGAACACGGACAGCCCACCAGTTGAAATTCTTACGAATCCCAGCAGTGCTCCGGCACTCTGTGACAATGTGGCCATATTGAGAGCAGACGGAACAATTCAGATGGTGAATTCTAGGCTTGAACCGCAAGGTGGCTGGGCTCCAGGAGATTTTGATTCCACTCCTGTCGCTGGTACGTCGTGTCTTCATCTGTCTCGTGGTGGTTACTGATTTCACGTAGTTTCTTGGTCACCGAAAGGAAAACAAATAGCCATCGGGCTTCGACATGGAGATATCTGTACCTTCACTCTGGAGAACAAGTCTGCACCTCAGAAACATTTACCTCCGACAGCTCAAGGCGAACTCACAGGTTTGACCTGGCTTTCTCCAGGCCATACATTCCGAGTTAGCTATAGCTCTTCGTCTGGCGGTAATACTGCGCACCAGCTGCTGTATCTCGACACCAAGACAGCAACCGTGACCTTCACGTCTCTCACTTATCCTTGGCCGTCGGGAGACCGAAATCGTTGCAATCCTCAAATTATTTCCTTCCCAAGGTGGGACGAAGCATCGGTAGCCAACGATGAACACAAGACTTTGGTGGTTGTTGGAGATGTAACGTCGGTCGATTTGGAGATATTGGCTGTCAGTGGGATGCAGTGGTATCAGCAGTCACAAGAGAATCCTTTGTCGATACCACTTGACAAGAACCAGGACGACACTTTCCTTCTCGGTCTCGGTGTAGACCTCACAGATTCAGACCGAAGGCTCCCCATCCTATATGCCTATCTCAATGATGGTACAATACAAGCCTGGTATATGGACCATTCAGTGCCATACCTTGGTTTGTTGATTCCAGAAGCAGCTTCTGTCGCGTCAGCTCCACAACAGTCGGCTTTTGGACAACCAGCGGCGACCTCTTCAACGTTTGGTCAGTCTTCATTTGGTCAACCTTCGACTTTTGGCCAGCCGGCATCAGGTTTTGGGCAGCAATCTGCTTTTGGTCAGTCCTCATTCGGACAGACCCAGCAACAGCCTACTTTTGGCCAGACTTCAACCTTCGGCGGCTCGACCCAGAATTCGGCCTTTGGTTCATCGCAACCTTCGGCTTTTGGGAGCCAATCGTCTGCTTTCGGACAATCACCGTCGTCTGTCTTTGGTGGCGGATCAAGCTCATTTGGATCATCTACAACTACTGGAGGTTTCGGTGCTTTCTCTGGAACTCCTACTGCCTTTGGACAAGGATCATTTACACCGACACCGCCGACAGAGATGACTAGAGAAGCGTCAATGTCAGACGAGACCTTGGGCGGTCTTTCGCTAGGCGAATCCAACTCGGCTTTCAAGTCTTCGACTTCTCCTGGTGGCGGAATGTTTGGTCCTTTGACCTCGTCTCCGGCTCCATTACCATTGCCACCAAATCATGCCGCGAACCAACCATCAAATAACAGCTTTGGTTCCAATAGCTCAGGTGAGCGAGAATATATTTTGACTAAATGTCATTCACTGATGTTGCGATAGCCTTTGGTTCAAACTCTTTCGGTGGAGGCGGAGGAGGCTTCATAAAACCAGCATCAGGTTTCGGAAACAACTTCAATTCAGATTCACCTTTTGCCAAACCCGCTGCTCCTCTATCGTCCTCTTTTGCAGTTGCTCCAGAGGCCCCGAAACCAGCAGCAGCTCATCCAGCTTTTGGATCATCTGGATTCGGTACAGCCCCAGCGGTCACTTCTGCTTTCGGTGGTGGAGCTAGTACATTCTCAGCCTTTTCATCTGGCTCTAATTCCTTCGGAGCTGCCAAGACTACAGCACCGGCATCAGGTGCTTTCAGCCAATTTGCTACCAAACCGGCGACATTTGGTTCTGCCTTGCAAGATGCAGGCAAGTCTACTGGAGGTTTCAGTTCATTTGCATCGTCGGGTCCATCAGCATTTGCGTCACAGTCGAACACGGCGACCTCAGCTATAGAGCCTGCAAAGCCCAATACAGGATTTGGTTCGACCTCGGCCTTTGGTACCCAATCACCGGGAGCTTCAGTTATCGAACCAGCAAAGCCCAACTCTGGTTTTGCTGCCTTTGCAAATCCGGCTTCGACGGGCAATCAATCTGGCGGTACCACACCTTCAGAGCGACCGAAAAGCTCTGGTGGTTTTGGCTCATTCGCATCGACTAGTCCGTCACCATTTGGCAGTAGCGCCTCGGAATCAAATAAGAGCCCTTTCGGTGCTGGTACTTCAGCATTCGGGCAATCTTCTTCGACACCGACTCCTGCAGCCAGAAGCTCTATTCTTGATTCCCCTCCTTCACCTCAGTCACCTCCTTCACCTTCGCCGTCACCTGTTGCGAACAAAACTGCTAGTTCTACTTCGGGAAACAGTGCATTCCCCACCTTGAAGAGCTCTTCTTCAGCCTTTTCAGCTGGTCATGGTGCCTTTGGAAATACTGTTTCAGCCGATTCACCTTTTCTCAAGGCTACCAGCGCTTCAAAGACACCCGCGGTCAACGCTTTCAGTGCACTAGCCGCCCCTGCGGTCAATCCAAGTTCGTCAGCAAGTTCGACTCCTAAATTCGGGGCACCCTCGATGCTTGGAGGTGCTTTCAAATCTACATTTGGTGCACCAGTATCAGCAGTTACACCGACTCCTGCAAAGACTCCAACCTCGAGCGCATTTGATGCTTACACCAAGTCTTCGCCTGCTGGTTTTAGCTCATTTGCCGGACCTACAAAGTCTTTCGCCGAATTATCAGCGGCCAGTGCTGATGCTGGGACTCAGCCATCGGAATCACCGAAATCTGCGTTTGCGCCTTTCCAGGCCAGTCCAGTTTTCACGGCGCCTCCAGAAGAAGATTCCACCAAGCCTCAGGGCATTCCATCTCCTCCTGCAATAACAGGAGAGCCATCCTTGGAATCAATCTCGTCTCAAGCCAGCTCTTATGTCGTTGTGACCGATGAAGATGATCCAAAACCGGAGAGCGCTGAAGAGACAGAGGTCCCTTCCTCGGACAGAGATGCCGATGTGGATGATGCTGACGCTGATGGAGAAAACGAGGAAGACGATCCAGAAGATGAAGATTATCTGTCTGACGAGCGACTTACTACAGACTCTGGTTCCGTATCCGAAGACGAGCTTCCAGAGGACGAGAATGAGGATGATTCGTCGGTCACGCCGACACAAATACCTCTACCAGCCTCTCGATCGCCTTCTGCTACTCCACAAGAAGAGCTCTTGGAAGAAGGCTCCGAGTCCGAGTCTGAGGGCTCATCCTCAGGCAAGCTTTCGACTATCGCTGAAGAAACGAACACACCTCCTGGTTCACCGGAGAAACCACCACCTATAACAAAGACGGTTTCTGCGCCGGTTATAGCAGCACCTGGACCTGTCTTTGGCCTTGGGAGACCAAGCACTCGACCGACTAGAAGCTCGCCCCTAGCGACCGCTTCAGTATCTTTGGATGAAGAGGAAGATAGTGAGATAGAAGTCAAGAGTTCATCACCAAAGCTTTCTCCTGTTGCTCGCATTGTTCCTCTTGAAGACGAGCCCAAGAGTAAACCTGCTCGACCTCAGACACCACCGCTGCTTTCAGCCTTTAGTGCTCCCAAACCGGCTGCTGCTGCAGTTCCAGCCGCTTCTTCGATATTTGGTAAGCCGGCCACACCTCCAGGAAGCAAGCAGGCATCTTCTCCTTCACCCAACGAGCAGCCGAAATCCCAGACCGGTGTTTTCGGTGGGGCCATGAAAAACTTTGACCAGAAATTGGAAGGTTTGGGACCGCAATTGAAGCAGCTCGCTTCAGAGGGCAAATTGCTTGCGCCTGGTGCTTCTCCAACAGAGGCTCTTGGAAAACCTCCTGGTCCTTCTACTGTACCATCACCAACGACCCTGGCTCCTCAATCTAAAGTCATGTTACCATCACCGACATCTCAGTCCGTCGCAAAACCTATAGCACCGTCTTTCGGAGTGAGTTCACCGGGGATTTTTGGAAGCAAGCCCATGGTGCCACCTGCAACACCGCAGGGACCACCAGCAGGTCGCTTTCTTGTCCCTTCAGCACCTGTGCTTCCCGCGAAACATACACCAGAGCCAGATTTGGAGGACGGAATGCAAAAGGAATGCGCCTTGCTGTTCGCAGCAATGAACAAGGACCTCGAAGACGTAAGTGATTCAAAATTGTTATCTGTTCGACATTCGGCTGACAGAACTTTCAGTTACGTCTACTTGCGCAACATACTACCGCGATGCGTGAAAAGCTTACCCGAAGAGCTTCTGGAGGGTTCAAGCGAAAGGAAGATCTCGGAGATCCTTCCAAATGGGAGCTAAAGGATATCGGACAATTCGGGACTGTGCTCAAGACATTCCAGGCCGATCTCACAGAAGCCAGTTCGTCGACACAGAGACAAAAAGATACGCTGAAGGACATCCGAGGCAGCATGCTTAAAGGTTTGTAATCTTCTCAGGAAATCGCTGTCTGATGCTGATTCCCTTTCAAGCCATGACGAGAAAGGAAGAAATTGCACGATTCCACAAGGCGAAGAGAGATAACGACTTTGCGAGACTGTTGAAGACACGAACCCTTGGACCTGAACACCTCGAGACACAGATGCAGCTAAGGCGTAATGTCAGGGTCAGTCTTCATTTTTCTCATACTGCCTTTCCATTGAGATTATTTTCAGGCTATCCATACTCGTATCCAGCAGCTTGAAGATCATATACGTGCGTCCAAGAAGAAGATCAGCGAGTTCAAGACGGGCAAACCCGGTTTCCAGTGAGTCGTACCTTGATTCCGCTGACCGGTCGATGTTAAGTAACCTTACAGTGCCCCTTCTTTGGATACCATCAACCGAAGTTACAAGAATATCGATATCGCCATTAATCAACAATCGGCTGGTATTTCCCGCTTGACAGAGCGAGTAGCCAAGCTTGATCTGACAGCCCCGTATCCCTCCTTTTCGCAATCTAGACGAGATCCTCGTCTACCAGATGCGGTGACACCTTCCAGCCGCCCTTTCAACATCACGCCTCATATCGCGATCACCACTGCCGCTGCGCTGAATTCTGAACGATCAGCTCAACGATTGAAGAAAGCGCTTCTTGCGGTTCGCAATGAGCCTATCTTGAATATTCAGGGCACATTGGCACCGAAACCTCCAGTTTCCTTTGCTACACCCGGGCGGCCATCACCAGGTTTGACGTTCAATTCGCCAATAACCATGCAGCTTCCAGCAGCTCCCGGATGGGACGACTTTCCCGAGGACAACTTCAGTCCTGGATCAGGTTCGGCTTCTTCAAGACGTGGAGCAGGTTTGGCCAAGAAACATGCTGGATCTGTCCAATTGAGGAAGATGACGGACTCACCTCCAAAGCCTCCCAGTAGTTTCCAGTGGGGCCCATTGCCAGATTTTGGTTCAAGCAATAAGTCTTTAAAGCCTTCGGGCAGTTTCCAGTCGCTTCGATAGACTTTGTATTCCTGTAAAATCAAAATAGCGATTTGTTGGAGTAAGATCGAAGCACTTGTGGCGGTGTGACCCGACCTTGAATCACATTTCTGTCCATGACCGTCATGTCCGCTCAAGATGCTCTGCTTGGTGAGGATCCAATGGAATTGTCGACTCTACAGCTGACGGATTATATTCCAGCTCATGTCGTTTCTCAAATCGAAAGCAATGTCCAGTTTCTAATTTCTCAGAAATACATTTCTGCAGGAGACGCCTCTGGTTTCCTCAATACATTGTCCAACGTTACGACTACTCCTCAGGCAGCACCAGCGAGAACTGGATTTCTCAATACAATATCCAATGCTGTGACTCCAGGCAGAAGAGCGGCACCACCAGCAACCAAGCCTGCCATTTCTCAAGCTCGAGCCATCTGGGCCTACAACGAAGAAGGCCATGCAAGTAGCCTGCATTCTATTCCGAACACCATTTAACCAAAGTCTCTACAGGACGCTGACGACCTTTCATTCTCTGCCGGCGATGTCATCGAAATTCTCGAGGAAACAAATGCAGACTGGTGGTTGGGCCGGGTGAATGGGAAACAAGCTCTGTTCCCATCGAGCTATGTCGAAAGAATCCAGGCACCTGCTCCCGCCGCTGCCAAAGCTCCAGCTCCAGCTCGACCGGCATATAAACCTTTCATGGCAGCGCATTCTAGCGCCACTGCTCCACCGCCTCCTGGAGTTGGAACCAATTCTGTTGGTCTTCAGCAGGATCCAGGCCAGGAGCAGAAGAAGAGCAAATATGGCAAATATGGCGATACTGTACGTCCATGCTCTTTTTCTTTCCCTCGTTGAAATTGAAACAATTTGATTAGATGGCTCATTCTGCTGCTGGAGGAGTCGGTTTTGGAGCTGGAGCTGCGATTGGAGGTGGGCTTGTGAGAGCCATATTCTAGTGTTGAATATAGGCCCTGGGTCGCTCGAGCTTTTGGGACCGAGCCATCTTGTAGTTATCACCCCTGTATTTATGTACTTGACAGATTAGCGAGTTGGAAGAACGGCGCTTGAATACCGAAAGTTGGACATCGGTAAGCTCGATTTTTAACAGCAGCGCTCTTATCAGCTTGAGATCCTTGGACTTGGGCGGGATGTGGGCGGGATGGCTATTTTCAGCCTCCAACACGTGGCCCCGCTGATGGCCACCTAATTGGGACATACCGATGGAATACCTGGCTATGAAGCAATAATAACATATGACATGACAGGGACATGAAAATTGGGACATAGTCGATGGACTACATGGTCTTGAAAGCAATCAACACATGACATGACAAGGGCATGAAGTAGCTACGAAGTCGTAGAGATCGTGATGAAGAATAAATACAGAAATAAAGATACAGTAAGTCAGACTCGTGAAGAAAAAGAGTCTTCAATTTTTCGGGTGTGGCTTGGGCCTGGTATATGCGATGCATGGGACTCCGCTTTTGATACATTGCCTAGAAATAACTCAAAATTATGAACAATGGTTTCGCGAGATACTCACAGACAAGAATTTCCTTGCTTTGCGCACTTGACTTTTCTTTTTCTGCACACTTCGCAGGCTCGCCGATGTGACTTCTTGGTGGTGGTGGTACTAGGATCAAAATACCTGATCTTGATCCCTGTTTCAACCCCTGCGCCACGTTTTCGCTTCAATGTTTGGCCCATAGTAGGTGAGATCTCCGCTGTTGCTACAGCTGGAGAGGCCATTTCTGTGGATCGAAAACTGAAGCCTGGAGATGGCCTGGTTGAATCAAGGGAAGAAGTTGGCGGCGGAACTTGAGAGAAAGAATATCGGCGAGGTTCAAGCGAACTATGAGTTCGTACGCTTGACGGCATCAGTGAATGACTTGAGTCGTTACGAAGGCGACCCTGACTTCCACGCCGCAATGACTGTCCTATGAAAGAGCTGGGACCCGCCACTGGCGAATCGTCTGGTAGAGGAATGTCACGAGATCCGGGTGTGTTTGGAAAGCTGGATTCTGCCGCAGTGCTGGGCGATGAATAATAAGAGGCAGAATCCGGATAGTAAGTGGCATTGGTTTGGTATAGAGAAAGCTCAGAGTAAGCCTGTCCTTGGCGCGCCTCAATCTGATCTGCCTGAGAAGATACAAAAAAAAACATATTTGCTAGACTCACTGGCTCTGCCAAAGGGTTCATGACGCCGTAGTTTAGAGGCGGGGCTTGATAAAAGTCACTCCTCCCATAAGAAGAAGCCTGTTCAGAGTCAAGGATTGATTGGACGGGTAAAGCGGGATAAGTATACCTGGGGAGCATACTCGGGCTGCTGGAATATATGCGGGTTATAGTGGTTATAGTACCTGCGAGCTGGTCCTCGATATTCGTCTGATTCTGTCGGCAGTTCTGGAAGGTTCGTTTCCGCGGAGTCGCAGGAATTCGGGGCGTATCGGAGCCAATGATTGAAATTTGTTGACATAAGTAGAGGATCAACCTCAATAAGTGTAAAGCAGAAGAAAGAATGGGGGATGATGACCACAGAGCAGAAGCGAAAGGTCAAAAGCATTTATACATCTCGAACAGCAAAGACCAACAGAAACCAGTGACAGTGTGATGAGCATCGAAAAAAGAAAACAACCGGACCATGACATCATTTTGATCGGCCCGCTCTGATAGCCGAATAACGGTCCGGCCGACTTTCAGGAGCTTCCGCGGCTTAATAGTATTCAAGGTGGTCGACATTTGGTCAGGATTCAACTCCAGATGCGTTTTTCATGCTTTTTCTCGCCTCAAAGACGCGACGCAGACAATAATTTCTATTTATCCAAGTCACATGCAGCGCGTAAGCCTTTGAGGCTTTGACGCCACAGTCCGATCCAGTGATTTTAGGCCTGATATGCCCGAGATATCCATTGAATCATACAACAATCATCACAGTAACTTCAAGGCAGAATGGTAAACTGCCATAGTAACATCTCGTCTCCTTCACGGCCCCATCTGATCTTGATTTCTCTCAAGTCCTGCATACTGAATGTCAAGAGATACACGAAGGATCATGAGCACCCTCAAGGTTTGTAAGGCTTCTGTCAAGAATTGGAAGGACATAATATGACCGTCGCTTTGGTGAAAAAGATTGGCATACAACCATACTTTTGAGTTGGGCTTGTTGGCAACCATCAACAAGTTCGACGATCCGGGGCGCCAGAAATGCCAAGTTCAAGGATAATAATAGCGATACCATCCTTCTGTAAGTGCTGGACTTCTCGCAGGCGGCAGAGCAGGACACAGCCATGAATCCAGTCCAAAAAATCCAGTTCAACTGCACAGAATAGAGCTCAGCTTCTTCGGCCTATTCGGAACAAGTCATGGGCACCAATAGAACTCGAGAACATGGGGTAAGAAGCAGAATTGAGTCAAGAAATGCATCGGTGCCGATATTTCGACTCCGAGAAAAAAAGACTCAGTGTGACTACACGTGCTTTTTTAAAAACTCGATTCTTCCCTTGGGCCCAATGCAGCTGCTGACACACTTTAGGCCCTCTTTTCGTTCGGATTTCCGTTCAAAATCTCAGAGAACTCGTCTCTGATTCTACCTTTTTCCTTTCCTTTCCATTACCTTTTCCGCCATGTCTCGCGAGATCATAAATGTCCAGGTCAGTCTTGCTCGCTATTTCTTGATGTTGTACTAATACACTTGGCTTTTCAAGGTCGGCCAAGTGCGTTTTATGGCTGATAGCGCTGCGGGATGCTCATCTGCCAATCAATAAGGCTGGTAATCAAGTGGGCGAGGCTTTTTGGACGATGCTGTTGAAAGAACACGGTATCGACAATTGTGAGCGACATATTCTTAGTTGGGCTTCTCTGACGATTATCCTGCAGCTGGGGTATGTCTTCTCAGTTCGCTCAGTATCATTCTCATTTTCCAAAGAAATATGTTGGAAATGACCCGATGCAGGTCGCAAGGGTGCGTTATTTCTTTTCTATATACAATGTCCGAGACTGAAATTTCCTCTTTCAGATGGGCGTATACTTCACAGAAGCGGGCTCTGGCGGTGAGGTCAAATATGTCCCCAGAAGTGTACAGGTGGACCTTGAACCCGGAGTAGCTCAAAGGGAAAGCAGAATACATTCCATCAGAAGAAAACCAATGCTGAAGACCTCCTAGATTAAATCCGGTCCTCTTGGTTCGCTCTTCCGTCCAGACACGTTCATCTATGGCGAAGCAGGGGCTGGTAATAATTGGGCAAAGGGATGTCAGTGTTTTGTTTTCTGTCTCACAAGCTTTTTTTGCTGATTCTATGGTCATAGTCTACACCGAAGGTAAAACATTATCGCACGATTTCCGCAACGTTTCACAATTGTATTAGGTGCTGAAATGATTGAATCGGTGCTCGACACAGTACGCCGTCAAGCGGAAGCTTGCGACATTTTGCAAGGTTTCCAGCTCATGCACTCGCTTGGAGGAGGAACAGGTTCGGGTATGGGGACCTTGTGTCTGTCTAAATTGCGCGAGGTCAGTCAGCCAATCCTTCCTGTATATGACATTCAACTCTGCCCAGGAATATCCGGACAAAATGATGGCCACATTCAGTGTCGTGCCAAGTCCCAAAGTTTCAGAGACTGTGGTAAGTCCAAGCTTGTCCATTTGAAAATCCAACTCCGACACGGACTTGATCGCCAGGTGGAAAACTACAATGCAATGTTGGCGACCCACCAACTGATAGATAATTCGGATTTTTCGGTCATGATAGATAACGAAGCTTTGTATGCTTTTCTTCTCCCTACTCTTGTTTTCCGTTGATGTGTTTGCCAGATATGATATCAGTACCAATGTCATCAAGCAGAAAAGCCCCACCTTCAAGGATCTCAATGCAGTAAGCCTTTCGTGTTATGACCAGATCTTATCTTACTGACCGGCCCCTAGCTGGTAGCTAAAGTAATGTGTGGTGTGAGCACCAGTCTCCGATTCCCAGGACAGCTCAATGGTGATCTTCGCAAACTCTGCGTCAACTTGGTCCCCTTTCCTCGGTTGCACTTCCTTATGCCCTCATATTCGCCCTTGTATGATCCGAAATCGACAGGCTTTAATCGAGCAGGTGTTCCAGAGATGCTGTCCTCGTTCGTGCTGTGGAATCTCTTCAATTTACAGACTAATGGAGGTCCAGGTTATTTGATCGTCGCAACTTGCTTGTCGCTTGCCATCCAGATCATGGGTCAGTATCCTATCCACCATTCAACTCCTTTGGCTGACTTGTTCTTCAGACGCTATCTGACGTGTGCTGTCGTCTTCATGGGCAATGTCCCATCTCAAGATGTCAATTAACTGTCCCTTTTTCCCTGATCCTTGGCTCATCTGTATCTAGGCAGAAATGGCGGTCCGAGATTTGCAAGAGAAGAGGAAGAGTCAATTCGTCGAGTGAGTGCTGGTCAACTCGCTCTGCTTTGCCATTTCAACCGGATATTCACAGGTGGATCCCCGATAACATCTCTGTATCGCTCATCTCCAGGGCGCCCATAGGTCTGAACAAGGTACTTTATCTTGACCCGAAGAGACGCGAGTCTAAAAATCCATTCTAGGCTGCTGTTGCGCTCGGTAACTCGACCGCGATCCAGGAAATGTTTAAACGGACGCTTGACGGGGTCTGTTTCCTATCTTTTCTTTTCTTTGATTCTAGTCTGACGTCTGTGCAGTTCTCGGCGATGTTCAAACGAGGCGCTTTCTTGCATTGGTGAGTTTTCCTTCAGCACTTCCTGGAATACGCTAATGGATCTAAAGGTACACTGGAGAAGGAATGGACCCTATGGAATTCACGGAAGCGGAGAATAATGCGAGGGATCTTATGTATGTGCCTTCTTTTCCTGCATTTCGTCGACTCACGGAGAAATTACCAGCGCGGAATATCAACAGGTAAACTGGCACATTGACTTCGAGTTATTGCTCTGGCTGATACCCGTCTAGTACCAGGAAGCTACTCTCGAGCAAGAGGAAGAGGATTACGAGGTTGAAGCTGAGGAATAATCATGATGTCGAATTGCATCGTCCTTTCGTTTTTGCTCTGTTTTGCTGAGTATCTTACTGTAATTTGATTGACCAGGCTGCTAATGTTCCAGTACTTGGAGATTTTTGTGTGCCACCTGAGACCCTCGCTCTTACTAACGAGCAACCAAGTCCTCTGACGAGAAGGCCTTAGAGTGTGTTGCTTCGCCAAGATCATCTCGTTTTCCAGTGAAGTAGACTGTCCCATAGATGTATCCAGACGTAAATTAAGATGACGAAAAAAACTTGAAGAAGTTACCCTCGTCGATGTCCTCAGAGGTGGCATCTACCGAATTTCTTTTACCAATCATCATCATCTCGTTCACTGACACCAGCTGACACCCCATATTTTCTGGTGCACCGTCAAATACCGATTCGGCGGCCCATCGTCGATCGACCAGGGCCTCTCGGCTCATCAATCTCCCTGGCCTTGTGCTACTCTTTACATCGCTCACGCGCAGGGTCACTCAATAAGTTTAGAGGGCTCTTGGATGTCGTACAAGGTGAGTCGCGGCAGCAAAATGTCAGCGTTTTAGCACAATTTTAGCACGTCACTTGCAAAATCCGCGGCAGCATGACCGGCATGGCAGTGATGCGCTGCCATCCAAACGAAAAAAGCTGCCCCGAGCCTGCCCGCATCGCCAGAAGAATTCCAATTCTAATTCCCGTCAACCACAAGCTCTAGAGTCCAGCTGTGAATTTTCGTCCTCAATAAATGCCCTGCAATCTATTCCTAATCTATCTTTTAGTTTCACGACGCGACTCATGTCATGCCGAGGTCCGGCGTTCAGATTGCTGTCAAATTGAAAAATTCCCCCGAAGTAGTCGTGTTACTCAGAAACCGCCTCATGCTTTTCAACGATAAACAGCTTTGCTGTCCGATTATTATTCCTTGATAATGTCCAGTGCAGACGCCTCCTCTTCCATCATCTTCTCTGATACCAGCTCAACTGGATATGGCTATACAGATGACGATGACTGTTCGACAGATGGCGAAGGAGGCGAAGGAGTCGGGTACGAGATTGAAATTGGGTCGACCACGCATGAGGGAAGCGACCTTGACCCTGCCTATGAAGAGTGGTTGCACAAAGAAGAGGTGCAAGAGCTTAGGGTTTGGGAGCTCCCTAAAGAGTCGGAATTACCTCGGCCGAAACCAACACCAGCGACAGAATCTGCTGTTACAGTTATTCCAGCCTTCCATTATCCGACTCGCGCTCTTGTCCCAGATCGAAAAGTAGCGCATATTGAGCCACCTCCGAGTCCCAGTCGCCTTTTGGAACGAACGCGATCTCTTGACACTGGCCCGAGCGCGTCACAAGTCAGTTTGGGTGGAAGGACTTTTATTTCATTTCAGGAGGAGCGGAAGTCTTCGAAGAATTGGTTTAAGAAGGGCAGGCTGAGCAGGAGGAAATCAAGCCCGCAGTTGAAGGACGGGAGCCTGGGGCCGGACACGGTGACGTCGACAAAGTGGAGCACAGCAACCGATGTTGGGGTCGCCATATAAAAATTTCTTCATCAGTAATTCAATTCGTTGTAACTACATGTATTATCTTCAGTAATACCTAATCTTTCTCAAGCCTCTTCCGACTTGGTCTCTTTCTCTTCGTGTACTTCATGGCGGTGTGTAACCGCTTCGTGAGCCTTTTCCATAATGTGAGGCTTCCACTCGGACGACTTCCATGGTTTGATGCCTGCTCGGTACATCTCGTCGACTTCTTCCAAGCTGAGGCCCTTGGTCTCCGGGATGAACAGGTATACATATACATACCCGAACATCAGCATTCCAAAGAAGATCAGGAGAATGAGAGGACCGATGCTATGAAGCCATTCAGGACATTGACAGATTGACTAGATGTGAAACTTACTCTTTCGCTATCCGTGGCGCAAAGAAACTCAACAAAAAGTTCCAGAACCAATTCGTGGCACTACCAAGTGCGATGGATTTGGGGCGTACACGGAGTGGGAAGGATTCGCCGAGGTATACCCAAGCTGAATCTCAACTCAATAACAAATCAGTGAATGGGAAATATTGGACTGACGTGTCGGTCCCCAGAACACTGAGAAAGAGAAAACATGCAGAACAGCAAATGCGATGAGTGTATCACCTAGAAAGGCTCACGTTAATGAAATCCTTATGAACAGCAAAGGAACTAATACCTCCGCGCTTATTCCGAGCTGTGAGGAACTTTTTGTCGGTGCCCGTTGGAGCCTGCACTACAGTAAGCCATGTTTCACCAAGGGAGCACTCTACATACCAGGGTGAAATGTCCAACCAGGCCAGCCTGCAGAAAAGGTCTCAGAGTGAGTTAGAAGAGCAAAGCGAGATCAACAGACAATCAGAGCGCAAGCAGCCTCCATCAGAGCGCCGGTGAGAAGTGACCTTCGTCGACCCCAAGCTTCGATAAGATACTGTGAAGCGAAATGTTAGCATGACTTTTTGAACATCCAGGATCTTGCACACCAGCGCAGGTATTGTCCCAACGACACTGACACCTCCCAGAATGGTCTGAATGACATATGGCGATAACCTGGCTCTGGGTCAGATCCTAGTAAATCTTGAAATAATGCAGCATACTCAGTACCAGCACTCTGGAAAAATGTGTCGCCATAGTAGTCTGAAAGTAGGTCAACCTCTGATTGGAAAGACTTCAATCGAGCGACGCACAGTAAAAGTTTTGCCCATTCAACTGTTGGATAAACTGCAACATCATTCCATTTCCGGTTCTCTTCCAGAGGGCATTGCGCGTAGAGAAGCACTCGAGCCATGTCGCTTTTCCGCCTTCATTTTCAGCATTGATAGCAAATTCGAGCTCGGCGACAGTCTCTTCGACGAGCTCGTCCTCAATGCTTACTCCATTGAGCTCTGCTATGACCTGTAATGCTTCGTCTCGCTTTCCGGTTCCCAAAAGGTGACGACTATGAGGAATTAATGAGTGTACGAGACTAACAATGACAAGACGTACGGTGATTCAGGAAGGAAAAAGATGCCAGAGAGCAGTGCCAGGCCCCAAACCATCTGAAGCCCGATGGGAACACGCCAAGACGCCGTATTTTTGATGCTATGGGTGGCAAGGTCGAGAACATAGCTCAAGAACAAGCTGACCAACTTTGTTAGCCTTTCGCATCATTCTCAGAAGCCTCGCTCACCCAACAATGATCTGCAGCTGATAGAGGACAAGCCTGGTTAATGTCAGCGGATTGATATCATCATTGCAGCTGGAAGCTTACAGTGTGCCTCTGAGTGCCTTTGGACTTGTCTCTCCATTATATAGAGGGACAATAGCTGAGAGGTTAAAGCGTGTCAGACGCGATTCAGAGGAATCGTGTAAATCATACCAGATAGTGCTCCGACGCCCAGGCCTGCCACGAAACGACCAATCGTGAGCTGTGCCACTGATCGATTCGTGGCGGTTTGAATGACCACACCGACGGTGAAGATCCCAGACCAGATAAGGATTGAGCCGCGACGACCGAAACGATCGGAGGTGAAGGCCTGAGCCAAAGCTCCGCTGAAGTATTATTTTGATAAACGGATTTGTCACGCAAAGACCGATGGCTTACACAAAGGTTCTAGAGAGAAACGGTTAGTTTTTGTTCGCGGTCATTGAGACAACCGTCTTACCCGGCAGACAAAAGTGAGGTGATGATACTCTGGCGAGAGCTCGTCAAGACCATTGCGCCGTTGGGTCCAAGCGGTTGTCCGAAATGGTCAATGAAATCTGGCATAATCAAGCATCCTTGACACCAATGGTCAGTCGTTGAGCAGGTAAAACGATGGAAAACACAATTAACCCTAGAAAATGGTTTCGTCAGATGAAGCAAAACATCACAAAGAGACATACTGAAATGACTCCAATATCATATCCGAATCTGTCTCCCAGTTCAGTCATTGAGCAAGCAACAGCGCCGGAAAACCTACAGGAAACCGCCTGTGTCCAAGATTAGTCCATGAGCAATACCAGATTAAAGCAAATGAATGTACCGAACGCGATAAAAGCTGCGAGAAGGATTGCGCGCCGGTTGGTTGGAACCGCTCTGGCCATGGGCAAAACGTGAGGAAGAAGAGGGAAGCATAGACCCTTTTAAGAGAGATCATAGGCTGAATCAAAGAATGCTTCCTTGCGCTGTCAGATGATACAGACAACGGTCCGCCTGGTCAGTCCGTGAGATATCGGGGTAAATCAAGGCTGAGAAGCCTGAGGGCGCGAGTATCTCTGGCACAAATAGGTAGGTCATGAGAGCAGCCCGCCAGGATTCGGCTTCTTGTGATCATTTGTGATCATTGAATGCGGGGATAAGGGGTCGTTCTGTCGTTCTAGGTTGTTCCTGGGCTTTACTGGGGTTTTCCAACAGAATGTAACCCTAGCCCCCCATGAAATTCCTTCCATAAAAACATCAGCAGGCTTCATTCCGTTGGCAAAAGATCCAGGTTTGAACAGTCCCCAGTTCCAAGGATTTGAATCGAGGGAAGAATTTGGATAGTCCATGCCAGACCCGAATTGACAACTGCAGTTATGGAACGATATTCCTGCTTACGGCTGCTGGTATCAGTGGTGCAGCCGAAGTTTCTCCGTTGCCTACATATTACCTTTCTTCTTCTAATTCGGAGAGTTCGTGTATTCGATTTGTGACGCATGTGAACAGAAAATGATATATACCCATAACCTGTTTGCCAAAAATCATTATCATGGTGCCACTGCAAGGGAAATTGTGGGGTACGGGATCCATTTTCTCCGCGCCCGTCGCTGCATGACATGTATTTTCGGCACCGAGTGACATTCGAGACCAAAAAAAACTGACCTAGTACTTCGACCGCCCTGCGATCTTCTTGACTATCTCTGCTGCCAAATTTCTCCCTGTCTGCTCTGACGGATGCAGCTCGTCCCACCACATGAAGGAGTCTCGCTGATCCAACGTACAGTCACCTCTGTCGATTCGTCAGACTTGTCACTACAGAACAAAAGAAATACACCGACATTCCGCAAAAATGAAAGTCCGTAGGGGTATCGCATCGATGACAGTGACTGGTAACATTAGGTGGGATGCTTCCGTTGAAGTACTGAACCGGATTGTGATACATTTCCTCAAAGAAAGCATAAGTGTCGAAATATGAGACAATGCCACGGTTCCCGCTCGACCATTCCTGGTTCAAAACCGCAACTCCATCCTTCAAGAGTCGATTGAGCGACTGGACAAAGTTGAAAGCGCGCTTGTTCCAGGCGTTTCCGTCGTGTTCCAAAGGCCAGTATATCGTAGGCGATGAATCGTTTGCATAGAGGCCAGTCAATTGGAGAGGAATAAGAGAATTGAGAATGAAATTCTGCGCGCCGAGTTTCTGTAGCTTTCTGATGGAATCCAACTGACAATCGGCGAGATCCACGAGAGAGACATTTGGCTGGGAATCGTCGGTGATGAACTGGTTTATGCCCACATCGTTGGTCCCAATGAAGATGATGACCACGAATTCCGAAGGGTCCAGCAAAAGCTTCTGATGTTGGCCCAAGAAATCCTCGATAAACCATTGTTGTTGACCAGAGGAGACATCGGGATAGCCAGAAAGTGGCGTAACCTGTCAGAAACATGAACTTGTGGATCCTGAGTTTGTGCAATGCACGTCTATTCACCGAATTGTTGCAAACCGCGCCACCCACGGCTATCAATCACGTCAGAACGAGCGACCAGAGCGCAGAGAGACTGACCGTAATTGGAGATGGTCAGGTTCCCATACTGCCCTAAACAATACATCAGAGACTTAATTGGAGCTTGTAACAAGAGCTGACCGAGATAAAAAGGCCACTGGAAGCCTCCATCGGCGGCCGTGTCTACCTGTTTCCTTCAGCTTGACCGATTATCTGATTGCAAGAAAAAAAACACCGACTGGAGGATAGATTTCCTGATAATCTTTGCCAGGAAACGAGCCGTTATTGATGCTATGTTGTCGAGATTGATCTGCAGGTAGGTCAGCTCACCAGCAGTGGTTGACTGAAGCGCAAGGCCTCTTACCAGTGTATGAATCCCCGAAAAGGACAGCATGCTTAATTTTGGCAAGCGCAACTGACGCAAGTAAAATAAGTGCGAAAATCATTTGAGGATGGCCATGGGTTCACATCCTTCAAAATGTTAAGAAGTTGAGGAGAAACCTCGGTGCCTGTAACTGGTGTAACTGGTGTAAGTTTTTGCTGACAAATCAGCAATGCGTCACGGACACATGACCATACGCGCCGAAGTTTGCAACTGTGTCCTGAGAGCGCTCTAACTGCATTCAGCTGTATAAATTAAACCTGGTCACCGTGTAACTTATATCCTTAACGGAATCTCCCTCACTCTCCGTAAGTATCAGCTAAGATCCAGTTTTATTTTGAGAAATCCATCCATATATATGATAACGAAGACGTCCAGCAATTTCAGCACCGGGCTGGGTGATGAAAATAAGAGAAATCAAGGCATTTTGATCTTGCGGTACTGGGAAATCCTGAGGCGAAAGCCCAAAGTTAAAATCATATTCTATTTAATTTTATATTTCAGCTCTTGGAAATCAAGGGAATGGCATCGTTCTATATCCTCCATCGTTCTTGGCCACATTTTCACAGAGAACGATGGGCGTTGGCAATACTGATTGAGAAAGCAAAAAGAGCCGAGCTTTCAGAACAGAACTTTGCAGAGATAACCAAAAAGGCTTTGAAGAGCAGACTGAGTTGGAAATTCGAGACAATGTAGATGTTTGTTGAGTAGATGACAAGTGGAGGGAAGCTGTATAAGGCACGACTCATTTCTCTCAGCGCGAGCTGCTGTCGTCCCCCCTTACAAAAAAAGGATAAATTAAAGGACTTATGGAGATATGGGGAATCACTGGTGCATCCGAAGTTGCTCCTGCCTACATATTTTCTCCTTCGGAGAGTTCGGAGAGTTCGGAGATTGGAGTGGGACTCGATAACAATAATGTTTTTGTCTGTACGAGCCGCTCGGAACAGCTAGCTAGACCGGTGATCTGTTACCATCTGTAGTCCTGTAATTATTGCTGTCTTGGGCTGAGAGGCTTTTGCCATTGCGGCGGATTTGCTTGAACAAATATATCTTCACCATCTGACAATTTTTATTTATGGAATCTGACAACTTCTGAAACCTGCGCTACCCACCAACATGCGTACCATTCTTGTCAGTGCATTGCCACCAGACTGAGCATTGAGGGAATAATCCATCGGGCTCATCTCCTGCGTCTTTCAACAGCAGCGCCACAACTCCGTGAGGAGGTACATCCTCGACCGTCATATTTCTGACTGCAGTTCCATTATCGGTGTGAGTCCAAAGATCCTGGCAACAAGTTTAGAAGTGGATTCAAACGGATATTGTGAGACGACTGACCCTGACCGAGTACTGTCTACCTGCACGAATGAATGGGCTCTCAGTGAGGTTGAAAAACATGGTCGCCGGTTCATTCAGAGTGTTCAACTTTGAAAATGCTTGAGTCGCTGCACATTGTCCTTCGGAAGTTATCACGTACCAACATGAAAACCGTGCCGTTTTGGCTCGGACCACTCCAATACTGTGCGGGAAAGCTACTGTTACTCGTCCAATCGGGCTAGATTGAAGTTCAGTATATCATTGCTATCCTAAATACAACTCACGTTGATTCCCCATCGGAATGGTGATATAGATTTACCAATGACCGAGTCTTGATTGATTGCAAGAATCTCCTTGTTTTTCAAGATACCGAGGATGTCTGGCGTGATTGCAGAAAGCTAGCAGAGATCATCAGCAGACTGTAGCATGCAAATTGACAGGCATACGTTGGTTCCAATCTATGAGTCGTCAACAGTCTATTCAGATACAGAAGAAACAACCAACTAAAAGCGGAGACTTCATGAGAGCCCAGCTGGTAAAGTGGGATTTTGCCTCTTCAAAGGTAAGCCCTCCGTTTCCTCTGCATATTGTTCAGGTATCACTTGTATGCCAACAATTCCACCTACAATTGAAGCTATGATACGATTGATCGGGAATCAATCATTTGACCAAGGCGGTTCTGACTGACGTACCATGTCCAAGTCATTACGGCCGTAGAAATCAGTAGCCTGAGTTATGAAAGAGTTGCTGACAAGTCATTTTGGCGTCTTGTTGCCTAGAGACTGTTTGACATACAAATTGATGATGAAAGCCAGTGAGTCCCATTGCGGCGCGATGTCTCCCGTTGTCTAGCGAGATGAACGTGAGAAGGAACAATGCAGTCGCAGTGCGTACATACTCTCCAACTCTGACCGAGGTTTGCTCCCCAACTAAGGTTCATTTCAGCCGCAAAGGCGGTCGATAGCGTTTGCGTACGTACAGCCATACTTGACTCTGTGTAGAGAAATCAGTACGAAAAGCTCGCGATAATGAGACAACGTACCCATCCCCATTCACATAGAGAAAAGACCATGCTTTTTCCAGTTGTCGCCTTCAGCTGTGCAATTGCATCGGCCATTCGCTGGTACTCTGCAATAAAGATAAGCAAGGTGAATGTAAATAGCAAGTCACTTACTTCCAACGATACCTTGCTTGATGATGCTATCATAGGGGACTGGAAAGTTGGAAAGTTCAGTTGGATCCTTCACAAGTCCAGAATACCTACTCGCGCAGTTGTCGTATTTCAGGTAGTCGAATCCCCATTCTGAGAATGTGGTAGCATCACGGACCTCATTTTGAAAGCTTCCTGGATATCCAGCACAAGTGAACCATCCCGAGTCGCTGTACTGGAACCAATATCAGATCTACCTGAATCAGAGCGTTTAACATTCAAAGACTCACAATTCCGGTTTTGCTTTTGAAAGCA
Organism: Mycena floridula; assembly: GCA_029320655.1. Classification (NCBI taxonomy): domain Eukaryota; kingdom Fungi; phylum Basidiomycota; class Agaricomycetes; order Agaricales; family Mycenaceae; genus Mycena; species Mycena floridula. The sequence continues at coordinate 172,110 of JARIHS010000086.1, read as the reverse complement.
GATCAGCGAACGAAAGTAGCAAAATGAAACACGTTACAATCCGAGTGCATGGATCTGATCTGTGAGGCTCTTCATCCCGCTCTTGAATCTGATTTTGTCTTGAAAAGTTTCAGCACAAGTCAAAGCTTGATTGAACGCTCTTACCAGCGATGATATCTCCAGTTGAACTCCGATTCTTCTCAGCGTAGCAGTCGTCGATGTTGACGTAGTTGTAGCCCACATCCTGTGAGTAGAAGTTCATACTCTGTTCTTGACACTCAGGGTAAAAGAACACTGACGAGTAGCCCCAAACTTTTCATGGCCTTGGCTGTGGTAAGCATCAAGTCCTCGTCAATGTTACACTGCAATGGAAATCCAAATTGTGTATCTGGGATTACGGCTGTTGACATACCTGATAAGCGTTCCATGCTGTATAGCATGAGTCTCAATATGGAAGGGAGTTGACTCGAATGCTTACTGTTATAACCCAGAACTATGCCAATATCAATACATTTCTTCAATCAGGCCGATTCTACACACCTGGAAGTCTTGCGACGCCAGCATTTAAAGCACAGACTCGAACAATTCCAACTGCAGCCAGCAAGAGTAGTTTTGGGAAGGGGATCATGATGCTGGTTCGAAGGAAGTAATCGAGCGAAGCTCTTTTATATCAATGGAGGCCCTGGAGTCACCTGGGCTCAGCACATGTACATGTGAAGGGTGGCCTTCCTGTGTATTTGAGGTTCGCAAGGCCAAACGCCAAATCCCCGGGGAATTACAAAGGCCCCAATGACGGTCTGTCTGATCATGGGATATGCCAGCGGGAGGCAATTGCAATTGGTACACCATTGACCGTTCAATTTCAACAAGACATGGTCATCTGCGTTGTTCCATAATTGGAGTGCTGAAATGTGCGACTGATGGCAGAATCGAACTGGGGTGATCAATGGACCAAGCAGACAAATCTCGTGCACAGCCACATTAAATTGATTCTCACGCTTCTCCGCTCGAGCTTGAATCTGACAGGACCGAGCAAATTTAAATATGTTATATTCAGGCCCTCCCAACGGATTCATATCGCGTCGGTGTCACGGAGATGCACCGACGAAAACCCATCGATTTCTGATATGGCTATGCGCTGATGAAACCAGCACTGCACCAGTGATTCTTCTATATGAGACTGAGATCTGTTGGCCTTCTCCAATGCACCATTCTTCACCATTTTCCGTCCTTCTATCTCCGCCGGTCACTCATCTATACCCTCTCAAGCCCAGGTTCGTCTCTGATCAATTCCAACGGTGTTCAAATTCAAAACTTCTTTTTAGCCCTCTGGCCGAGCGTGACAGTCACCCAGTACAAGTTCGCCGCTGGAAGGAGATGCTAGGACTAAAGCGCAGGCTCGAAAATCAAATAGATCCATACATTTTGCCTCCGATGACCCATACGGCAGATGGCACAATTATCGTAAAACTGCCAGTGCCTCCGAGCAAGAAGTCTCAAGGTAGCTGCCTCAAATGTTATTCCTTTCGTCAACTCAAGTTTTCTAAATTCCAGGGAACATGGTGGAAAAAGCATGCTCTCCCAGGGTGACTGACCTTATCCAACTGCGCCACGAACAATATTATGCTAGAATAATTAGACTCTGAAATACAAGTTAGTTTGCAATAACAATATCGTTTTCCTTGTCCTCGTCGTCATAATCGTCCAATTCGTCGACTTCTTCTGGTTCTTCTACCTGTAAGGGAGCAAGCTTCCGCTTGGGCCTCTTTGCAGGTTGGTCAGCATCTTCCAATCCACTGTCTGCCTGATCCATAACTTCCATCGATTTGCGCTTCAAACGATCCATACGACGTTGCATATGGCCCAATCGTTTTCGGTTTCCTGGACCAGGCATCGGAGTAAATTCTGGTGCAGCATAAGGAAGGAGTTCGGAATCTGGTATTAGGATGTGTCTGCTGGTCGAGCTGACAGGCGTCGAAGGGATCGAGGACGACGGCGGAAGAGGCGATGAGGACATTGTCAGTCCAGGCGTCCGAGGAAATCTTCCGGGACTCGATGTTCGAACTGGGCTCGAAGACTAAACAATTTGTTAGGGAAGCTACGAAAATGAACTGCTGGGTCACGGACAAAGTTTATATCATCTTCTTGTTCGTCATAGAATCCTGAAAAGGGCACGAGCGCAGTGTCGCTGAAGAAGAGATCGAAAGAGTCATCAGGGACATTCCATGAATCTGGATCCAAGTCTGCCACTGGGTCTTGTTCGTAGTCGTCATCGAGGCACAGACGAACGTCGCCCACGGCCCAAAACACAAACGGCGTGTTGCCTTTTCCTTTTCGTCGAGTGACTTTGTCATACGACGCCACTGTAATATGCACCGAGACTCTGGCCGAATGATGCTTCAAACGAACAATCAGAAGCTGAAATTGACAGGACAGAGAGACCACCCACATAGATGATTCCAGCCGGATTGTCTTCCGTCAAAGACTTCCAAACGTGCAGAATGGTGAAGTCTTCCTCGGCTTGCCATTTCCATTCCTCGTCTCCAGCGACAGAGGCCTCTGATTCGGATTCAGAGCCAACCTCCCAGTCGTTTTTGAACAAGTACGGATTCCGTGCACTCGAGAGGCGAACCCATGGCTCGCCATTGTTGATTTCACCTTCCTTGATTCCACCTTCCTGCACCTCGACTCGTTTCCTAACCTCAAACAGATGGCCTTCTTCCTCATCGTCTTTCAGCCCGACCTGGTCTGCGCTGCCACCAAAGAGAAAGTGGATAAGAGCACGAAGGTGCTGGAAATTGTAGTTCATGGGAACTTGAACAATTCGATGAGGTCCTTCCTTTGCCCTGGATTTTCTGCTGCGTTTATCGTGGCAGATATATTGAAATCGCAATGGCACATGCTTTCCAAAACCAGTCGCAACTGGGAGGGAGTTAGCCGACACTATGGTGCATTTACGGCCGAATGGATTCGTCGGAGAGTCGATGGGTTTCGGTGGATATTTCGGTGAAGAAGGAATATAAGGATAGGAATAAGAAGAGGGGAAAGGAGAAGGCTGAACTGAATCTGAGCAATTGCGTCGTTTTCTAGGTGTAGAAGGGTAGTCTGAATCGTCTGATTGACGCTTGGGTGGCATTATTTCAAGACGAGTTGATGCAAGAAAGTTGTAGTGATGGATCAACAAAGAAAAGATGTATCAACATGTGACAATGACATGTCGCGCATCGGGTCACATGACTCAGAGTTCGACCGGATTTACTTTGGGTCATCGAACTTTACGTGGTACGCCCTCTACTGTTGTAAGATTAAAATTAAATGTATTGGTGATGTTTCATTTTCATTAATATTGACATTTATGTAAGTTACTTGCTGCAGCTTTGACACCAGCAGTGACTCGAATACGTGGTCATGCCTATTCAGTCCCGTCAGTTGAACTCCAACAAAGCGGTTATAGCAGAGGCTCTTCCTCGCGGTTTGAGTCATTGGCATTCTTCTGCTATGTTCCTCTTCTTGGTGATTGGTTCAAGATTCTACGGTATTTTTGATGGTCGCCAAAGGTCCTCGCGATCCTTGCGCGATTTGAGTCATTCTCACGATCAGCCTTGCCAAGTAGCGTCGACTTTTGAGCTCTGTAGCTTGATACGAAACACAACAACTGTTCAATCGTTGAAGCAACTGCGACTCTACTTCCTTATGTCATCGGCTGAGGATCTTTTGCGGAGTTCCGCTCTGATCACGAGCCATATTAAAGCTTTTACATTGCGTCCATGTCTCGTAAGTTGCGCTTGCTCTTCCTGTAATGCTCAGCTTATCTCTCCCAGACCTCACAATCCCGTCCAATCTACCAGTTCCGGAGGATGACGGTGCATGCGATCATTTGCTCAACTATCCAGTTCCCCCAGTTCTTCTTTCGCCGACTAGCAATCTAACGAGCCCAGTCAACCTCACCAAACTTGATGGGCTAACAATCGTTTTCTGCTATCCTCGAACAGGCGAACCTGGGGAAATTATATCGGACGAATGGAATTCGATCCCGGGAGCAAGAGGATGTACGCCACAAGCATGTTCTTTCAGAGATAATCTCCCATCTCTCAAAGCTGCCGGTGTCGCTCATGTCTTCGGGCTGTCAGCTCAAAGCTCGGAATACCAGAAAGAGGTTAAAGAGCGATTACATCTGCCTTACGATCTCTTGAGCGACTCGAAGCTCGAATTCGTTGACCAAATCAAGTTGCCAACATTCGAATGGAAGGGTACTAGGCTTTGCAAAAGGGTCACCCTGGCTATCGAAAGAGGGATTGTGATCAAATGGTTTTATCCGTGTTTTCCTTCAGATAAGAATGTAGATGCGGTCATCGCGTGGTTGAAAGAAAGGCAGAATCATTAATGTATCAAGTTTTCCGATGGATCGCGGTAGCTAGTTGAAAGATTCAGAAAGCTAGAATGTACTTGATTTTGACAGTTGTTTTTAAGCTGCCGACCCAAGAGGCGAGCGGAATAAAAAATTCCGACATCAACCTCATTTTTCTTGGAGGCCCCTGGGGGGTGCCATGTGGCAGATCACATGATTTGATCCGACGGGTCGGAGACCTCGGAGATACATGTTTGCAGCACTGCGAGACGGCGAAGTCCCTAGCTTCCTATAATGGACCTCTTACCGCACACTTTGCATGAACAACGTCAAGGTTCGTCCGTCTCCTATTTGTTTATGGCAGATCCGAACCTTGTTTTTAACAGCCTCTGTTCAGAGATCATCTGCAATGTGAAATGTAAATATCCACTATTTGGTGAAGACGCGCGATTTTCTAGACAACCAGAATACGAAAACTTTACATTCTACCTCGTTTAATAATGGGACCATCTTTTTGAACTTGTGACTTGCGCTTCCCTGAAAAATCCTCCGTCGCGGGTGCCGGTTGGAAATGGCGGAAAGGATGTGAAACTAGCGCATCGGGTACCCCGAGAGCGCGCTCTTCAGCCGCATCGACCTCGATATCCTTCCATATATCCCAAGGAAGTCGGTCACCCTCTGGAGAACCAGGGGTAGCAAAGTTAGAGTGGCGCAGTCGGATATGTTCTGGCATATTGTATCTCCAAACTGCAGTGTGAACAGGTACACGACCTGGAGGAATAGGGCAAAGACGACATATAAGTGGAACATTCCGGGAAGGTGTCGCTCTGGAGCCCTTTTCAGCGGCGCCATAGCTGAAAGCCTGATACATGAGACAATTTGACGAGACGTCGTAGCTGTTGCCTTTCTTCTTCATAAAGACGGCACATTCAGGACGTCCAGAGCGCCCACAGAAGCCACAAGGAAGTAAAATTCCAACCTGTAAAGTGATGAGACCAAGTTCAATAACATGAATAAACCGCATACTTTTTCAAAGGCCAATGTTCCAACGGGAAGAGGGCGCTGCGGTTCAGGAACATTAAGGATGCTTCGAAGAATATGGCCACCCATATGTCCTCGGAAGTTGGCAGGCCTTTCGCCACACATATGACAGGTGCGACCTTTGAGAGCCGGCTCTGAACTGAGCTGATTTGTGGCGTCAATGCAAAGAAGGGCAGGATGACCTTTGTGCAATAAGTTGATGCTCCATACTGAATATCAGAGACATACCGTTGGACCATGTATAAGGAAACCCTCCAATGACGCTCTTCACCTCAGGAATAGTGCTCAAATCTACTTTGCTCTCCTCGATCCGTCTCTGAAACTCTGAAATCAGGATACGAAGAACAATGTCGTTCATCTCATATGTGACACCTGAAGAGTTGATTTCACGAAGGTCGTCCTGTGGAAGTCGACCATGGACATCAATGACCGAAGGATTGATCGGCTCGAGAAGGGTTCCAGCCACCGTCACAACAATGGGCTTCTCTGTCGTGATTCCAGGATATCCTTTCATTGTTGTATTCATTTTGATGAAACCACCGGTCCAGAGCCATGACCACTGAGCAGAAGGCGCAGAAGGCAGTGATGGATCTGCGGGGACAGACTCGTTGGCGGCATTGGCTGGTACGACCTTCATACATATGATTTGACCGGATAGTTTCACCTTGGCTTGAGCATTCGAAATCGTCGATGCGAGGATAGTCGTGCGATGCGCTGATTCCTCAAGGATGTCGGTGCACTTGAGTATGGCCAGAGACATAGTTTTCGAGCAGCGAAGGACTGTAATGAACAGGTCTCCCTGTGAAAAGACGTCTGGGCCGGTGCTGCCTGATGAATCTGTCTCTAGCTTTCGTCCACCAGGCTTTGTGAAGCAACGAGTATTGCCAAGCTGAGCCATGACACGCTCAGAGCGATTCTTGGACTTGGCGACAAAATCCTTGTTAATGATCTTGCGACAAACTGAGGCTTTGTGGACTGCCTTGCCTTTCGTATCTGCCATGTAATCCTCGACGCGTATTCCAGGCCCTGGCGCCATGATGAACTCAGGCTCGTCGGGTAACAGCTCTTCAAGAAGGATTTGTGGGGAATCTAGAGAATCTAGGGATGTTGGTGTATCGAGAATGGAATGGTCTTCTAGAAGAGAAATTGGTGGAAAGTCAATCGGTGCAAGCTCGATCAAAGATCTATCTGGGTCAGTTTCGACTCCAGGATATTTGTTCTGCCCATGTGGTCGCAAAAAGTCAATGGTAGAATCTGAAAGAATTCCCAGGAGATCGTAGTCGCTGGAGGGAAGTTTCGAGTACTTTCGGAAGATTTCGATAGTCTCTCTTCGACCTTCCCTCCAGGCTGAAGGAAGGTCACAATTTCCCACCACTGAATCACCAATCCAGCTTTTTCGGTTCAGATGATCCTTGTGCTCTGATCGAGAGACATTTCGACGACGATGAGGTCGTTTCATCTCGGGATGGCGACTGAGGACACTGGAAACATCTTTCGTCCACCCCATGCGCTCAACTCCCTGCTTATAATTCATCGCCGAATTATGACCGCCAACTTCACGACTGATACCGAACTCTTCTTCAAGATCATCATCTCCATCCTCGAGAACAAGATATGACTCCTTGTCATCCAGTTTCTGCTGCTTTGCGATAGTGAACATAGTCACCGTAAAGTTGATTTGACATAAAGTCGATGCGATATCGACGGAAGAAGACGAAAGACATGTGAGCATAGACGCTTAGGCCGGTGACTTGTTCGGTGAGTGTGAGATTCGGGTTGGTGAAAGGTCGGACGAGCCCTTCCAGAAGGTAACCAAAGAGTTGAAGTGATTCAAGCTCGCCGCGCGAATTCGGTGTAGAGTCGACCAATTCAATGTGACGCAATCCGATTATCGCCTCAAGCAAGTCCAATGCGCGAGGAACATCCTGAGGATCATCTGGATTGAGGAGCTTGAACACAGAAGCCTCATCCTCGTCTGGAAGTAGGACCATGTACCGAGCTAGGATGACCGGACTGATCTTGATTCCGTTATCAATGACCATGCCCTGAAACGACCTTACCAAAGTACCAGTGCCTGTGGATATTCAGCTTGATCCATAGGATAAGATAAATCTGAACGTACGTTTCTCGAGATGGCGCCAGTCAAAGGTGACAAGCCTGTTACCTTCACCCGTGAAGAGGTTCAGCCCAGGCATATTCCCAAGCATCACATACAGCGGATCTGTTGTCGGAAGCTCATAGCAAACAAATTCCTGGTAGCCAGCAGCCCTTCGTATTGCGTCGCCGTCGGTGGCAAAATACCATATATCACCGATTTCTCTACCAAGTTCTTCCCAGCATCTGATGGCCAATTGGAATAAATTGGCAGCGTCATTCATATCTTCCTGCTTGCAAGTCGGAGCGAGCAGAATTGGATTGGCACCTTTCTCGCCAACAAATTTGATTGCCATAACCGTCATTTCCTTTCCGAAGTGAACTTTGTCTTCCCGTAGAGCATCAACGATGGTCTCGACAGAATGGATATTTCGGAGCTCGAGAGAGATGGTTCCAGAATGTTTCGAGCATAAGCCGCCGACCTGGTTCTGCTTGGAAAAATACACTGCTGCTTCTTCGATGGCAATCTCATCAATGAGAACTGCAATGCCACGACGCTTGTTGATTCCGGCAGCGACTCGTGGTTTAATCACAACATTTTGAATATTGGCTGAAATTTCCGTCTTGTCGATTTGACCGATTGTTGGTGCGATTTTGACAAAGTCGGCAGAGTTACATAGTGTTCGAAGTGATGGCAGCCCCAGGGAATGATTGAGAGCGTAAAGAAGAGATCTTCCACCAAGTCGATAGACCAGGGTGGCAAGATCCAAATCGGACTCGTTGTATCCCTTCGTGGACCGTAATCCTTCCGCTGCTTCAACAATGCGGTTAACGATTGCTTTGGGTCCGTCACCGTTTCGCAGCGATGTCTGCACGAGTATCTGGAGTCGAGGGACATCCTTTTCCGCTATCGACATGACCAGCTGTTTATAGACGTCCATTTTTCGAGTGAAAACACCGATCTTCCGAGCCATATTCAAATTCTAGAGTGAAACAAGTCAGTGGGAGTCTCATAAAATCTGCCGACGAACCTTCAACTTGGTCTCATTGAGCTCTTCAAGATATCGACGAACCAGCTCTGTAAGCTGCTTCTGATTGAGATACCTGTAGTTGGTGTGGGATTTCGCTTGAGCAGCCATCTCTGAGAGCAGCTCAATACGCGAGATGATTTTGAAACACGCCTGACAGCTGTCTTCGTGTGACTGACAAGTCTTTTCGCACTCCTTTGACCATGCAACGACACCAAGTCCACGATTATGAATCTCAATGACGAATTCTAGATCACCATCTTGTCCAAGACGGTGCATTGGAAATGTCTCGTAGAAAGAGCCAAGGCCTTCTGGCCATCTAACGATGATTCCAGGACATTCCGGCCGTTTGAAAACAACAGGTGGTGCCGAAGACGAACGTCGACGCTGATGACTGTTGAATGACTATCAGAAATGGAAAATGGCGGTAAAGCAATGGTCTGACTTACCTAGATGACCACGAATCATCTTCAAAGAGCTGATTTGTCACGGAAATTGGGGTAGCTGGTGGAAGAGATCCTTCCTGGGAGAATATCGATATTGAAGGAGATGGAAGCGAGGGAGACGGCGAAAGGGCATTCGAGTGACGACTCGATGAAGATATTGACGAAGCCCTTGTCCGCATTGGCTGCTCGGGTGATGGATAGAGACGAACAACGCATTTTGCACTCTTCATGTGGGACTCTAGGTTGACGAATTGTGTTGGTTTCGTTAGATTCTTGAGACTGGAGCTCGACGTTGGCACCCAATCAAAACATCGAGGGCAACGGAGGTCCTTCTTTCCAGACTCAGCTTTTCGAGACTCTATTCTCTTCTCGTTCCATAACTGGAGAAGTTCGTCCTGACTAGCAGACGTCGAGCGACCGTATCCGGATACGACAGGTGACGAAAACCCCGGTATATACGGGGAGACTGGGGAGACTGACTGATTCACAAAAGGACCACTAAATGAGGTAGAAATGCTAGGAAGCGAGGGCCTTCTATGCCCAGTGGATACTGTATCGGAGCGGCCTGTAGAGCTCCCTTTCGGACTCTCGAGGCTTCCTAGACGCGATAACGAGCCAATAGATGGCAATATAGGGCTCATAAATGGTGCCTGTGAATCGCTTTGCCAATGAGAAAGCTGGGGTGACGATATGCTGGATAATCTGCGCTCGGAAATTGGGTATGCTTCATATTCAGCTCTCCCAGGTAGAAAGGATTGAGAGCCAGAGGGAAGGGTAAATGAATCAGTCTGTGATTGCTGACTGAATAACAGAGAATCGTTCGGAATAGTGCTGGTATAGTCCAGCATTTCGATATCTGAAGGGAATGGTGCATCTGTATTTTGAGCGGACGGAAAAGAGAGGTGGTTGGATGAAGAAGCCCAGCCATAACCACCTGGTGCGTCCATGATTACTGGGAATATATTACATGCAGTGACGCGTCGAGCCGGCAAGAATACCGCGAAAGCTGGTGGTGAAAAAGATTGACCACGTCCGAGGCACGTGTGTGTCACGCGAGCGGCATCTCTTCAAAACTACCAATAGTGCTCAGATTTTGAATATTTAAATCGATAAATGGATGTATAATATATGGAAAAGGGGGTATACACGAGTTCCGGAGACGGATTTCCTAGGTATTGGAACAGTTATAGCTTTTATTGCGAAAACAGGCCAATTTTCTTTTGATCACCGGTTAATTCCCCTTTTGGGGGGGTCGGAGATAGGTCAGTGTATCGGACTTTACGGCCGCACGCCTCTTGTGCCGACCGAGGTCCGAATCCGATGTCACGTTTTCCCATTGACCTGAACATTGACAGTCATCACCCCAGTGGCCACGTTAATCGCCCCAATTCCTCACATATCTCCTTCAACATTGCTACTTGACGCTTGTCATAGTTTCCGACAATGGCCATCTCAAGACTACCTATTCTTCCACTAGAGCACCCGGTGATCGTGCTTCCGGCAAGCCGGTTCACGTTGCATCTTTCAAAAGAGCTTGGAGAAGCTGTTATGGCTCTTATAGAACAGTCTGATGCTCTTCCAATCGTCGCCGCCGTCCCCATTATCAACCCAACGTCCTCGACCGAAGCCCCAGTCTTAGCGGACTGGGGAACAGCTACTCGGATACTGAGGCTGATCAAGCCTCCTGCTCGGAATCCTCGTCAACCTTATATGGTGAGCCTCAGCGGCTTGACCAGAGTACGGCTGCCGACGCCGTTAAAATTGGACAACTCTGATATTCGCGACTCTGTTCTGGGCCCAACCTTGCTGACCCATGATATCGAGTACCAGCCTACGGAAAAGGTGCCATCAAAAGAAGTGGCAGAAAAGTTCAAGCAGAGCGCCGTACGATTACTAGACCGTCTAGCGCGAGAGGCTGTCCAGATGTCGAGACGGGAGGGCTTTCAGAAGATTGCAGACATGTTGGACGACATTGCTGATGCAAGGACACCTTGGATGGCAGATGTCCTCATTGCCACCATTGGGACCGAATATTCAGACAAATTAGGTTCGTATTGTTGACTTTCTAGGTCAATCCGCTTTAACCCCTCGTCTACAGCTATTCTCAGCTGCGCCGACTCTGAAGCTCGTCTAAACCTGGCTCACGACATCTTCATTAAACAAGCATCCATTTCAGAGGTCACGCAAAAGATCGCTTCCGCGGTCGACGAGTCCCTTTCCAAACAGCAGAAGGAATTCTTCCTCCGTCAACAAATGGCCGCGATACAGCGAGAATTACAGGCATTACGCTCATCGTCTTCCTCCTCGAGTCCCCGCGATGGGTCCGCTGATCGTAATACTGGTTCAGAATTGGACGACGACGAGCAGCAAGATGCTGATGATTTGCTGTATCTAAGGCGCAAGGTAGAAGCAATGGAGCCAGGTTCCGAAGAGCGGAAAATGGGTGTCCGTGAATTCAAGAGGTTGAAGAGGATACCACAGGGTAGCGTCGAAAACGGGGTTATCAGGTCTTATGTGCGTCTGCTTGTTTCTCTGGCCACGGCTAACACTGAACCTTCCCGATGCAGCTCGAATGGCTTACCTCGCTTCCTTGGCCAAATTCGGCCACTGATGGTGCCAATGGTGGCACTCGCTCAATCACCGACCGCAACTTCCTTTCCAATGCAAGAGAGCAGCTTGACGCAGATCACTTTGGACTGGAAAAGATCAAGAAACGTTTAATCGAATATCTGGCCGTTGTAAGGCTGAAGGAGATGAACACAGAAAGAGAGCGTCCGGAGAGTCAGAAACTTCGGCATCCCTCATCGGAAACTGCAACTTCCGAGACCAAAGTTGCAGATGATGATGCGACTAATGAGAAAGCCCTTGTTCCCTATAAACCATCCTCGAATCCGGAACCCCGACCCCAGTTGCAGAGACGTGCGAAAGGTGTCAAGGGTCCCATTCTTCTGTACGTTACACGGCATTGAGACGAAGAACGAGACTTACACATCTTGGTAGCTTCGTCGGGCCCCCAGGGACAGGAAAGACTTCTCTAGGTCAATCTATCGCCAAAGCTCTTAATAGGCCTTTCCAGCGAATATCATTGGGTGGTGTCCGCGACGAAGCAGAGATTCGTGGACACCGTCGCACGTATGTCGCCAGTGGTCCAGGTCTCATTGTTCAGGCACTTCGCAAGGCTGGACGACCCGACTTTGTGCTGCTACTCGACGAGATTGACAAGATTGGACAAAGCAATTTCCATGGGGATCCTGGCGCTGCTTTGCTTGAAGTCTTGGACCCAGAGCAGAATCATACATTCAATGTTAGTTTTTTTGCTTCTTACTGCCCTCGCTGACCTGTTTTCAGGATCACTACATAAACATACCCGTTGATCTGAGTCAAATTCTGTTTATATGCACCTCAAATACGCTCGACACTATATCTGCGCCACTGCTAGATCGATGCGAGATTATACAGCTTTCTGGTGAATCTCGCTTGCAATTCAATCATCTGAAGCTGACATGTAAACAGGTTATACGTATATCGAAAAGTTGGCGATTTCGAAGCGCTTCCTCCTTCCGAAGCAGCTCAAAGCCAACGGTCTGGACGAGTCCCATGTCACGATTACTGAACCAGCTTTGCTCCATATCGCAACCCGATATACACATGAAGCTGGTGTTCGTAGTTTGGAAAGGGCTATTGGCTCTGTTGTACGCTTTAAAGCTGTTCAGTGGGCCGAATATGTTGATGCTGGAGAGCAAGATGCTTCTTTGAACGGGCTGGAAGTAGTTTCCATCGGCCAAAAGTATCAAAATGTCGTGGAAGAGCACGAACTTGAGACGATACTCGGCATATCTCGATGGGATGAAGAAGAAGCAGAGCGAGAGGAGCGTATCGGCGTCGTTTATGGGCTGGTCGTCATGGGAAGAGGCGAAGGAGGAATCTTACCAGTTGAGACTGTCGCGGTTCCAGGAATTGGTGGTCTGAAGCTGACCGGAAGCCTGGGCGAGGTAATTCGACTCGATTCATTCTCATTCGATTGCTGATTGTCTCAGGTCATCAAGGAGAGCGGAGAACTGGCCTTGAGCTGGGTCAAGAGACATTCATATGATCTCTGCATCACGAACACACAGTCTCAAGATCCTTTGAAATTCCCTGACCCCATTGATATTCATCTGCATCTACCTGCTGGTGCTCAGAAGAAGGATGGACCCAGCGCTGGAATCGCCATGGTCTGTGCCTTTGTCTCGCTGCTGACAGGAGCTCGGGTCCCTTCGAATGTAGCTATGACCGGAGAGCTGACTCTCCGAGGTCGTGTTACACCAGTGGGCGGAATAAAGGTAATTCGGTCTTCCGTCATTCAGACAGCTGATTTCACAAATCACAGGAGAAGGTTCTCGGAGCACACCGGGCTCATATCACCAAGGTCATTTTGCCATGGGCTAATCGGAAAGATGTGGAACATGATGTCGCTCTGGAGATCCGCAATGAAATGCAGTTTGTCTTTGTACGGACTGTCCATGAAGCATTGCAGGCTGCCTTTGGGGAGAATGCATTGGCCTGGCGGCGAGATTCCATGATAATAGAGTCTCGCTTGTAATATCACTGTAGTTATCCAATAATATATGTACTTTTATGAGCTGTGAGATTGGAATCGAAAATCACGTGGAAGAGTTCAACTTGAACTCGACCTCTTCTCTTCCCTCTTACCACCACATTCACAGATAATGGTTAAAGCTGTCGTTCTCGGTGCTGCAGGTTCGTCTATCCAATCCCAATCGAAACCGTGTTAAAGGTTTCCAGGCGGTATTGGTCAACCACTCGCTCTTTTGCTCAAAGGGAATCCATTGATCACAGAGGTCGGTTCAGCCCCATTGCCTGGCTCATCTGAGGCTTATATTTTCTGAATAGCTTTCTCTGTTCGATATCGTCAACACTCCAGGTGTTGCTGCTGATCTTTCTCATATCGCGACTCCAGCCAAGATTGCTGGTTTCTTGCCACCCGATGATGGTCTCAAGAAGACTCTCACTGGCGCCGATGTCGTAGTGATTCCCGCTGGTGTACCCAGGAAACCTGGTGTGAGTGTCCCTGAAATTTCTTGTAGAGTTATGGGCTGACGATTTCTTGTCCTGCAGATGACGAGGTATGTGAACAATACAACATCCTTTTCCAATCGTTAATTCGAACGCAATCCAGAGACGACCTATTTAAGGTCATTATCCATGAATTCCTTCTTGAATCGAACTGACCGATCGTTCAGATCAACGCTGGAATCGTCAGGGATCTTGCGATAGGTATCGCCACCACAGCACCCAAAGCTTTTGTTCTGGTTATCTCCAACCCTGTCAACTCGACGGTACCCATTGTTGCAGAGGTCTTCAAGAACCACAAAGTCTACGATCCCAAAAGGCAGGTGCGTTGGTCTTATTTAGGCCTGTACTGACTTTTTTTTTGCAGGCTCTTTGGTGTCACGACTCTCGACGTCGTCCGGGCTTCAACTTTCGTCGCTGAAGTCATCGGTAAGCCATCGGAGGCCCCATCCGTCGTCGTCCCGGTTGTCGGTGGTCACAGTGGAGTAACAGTGCGTTCGGCTTCCTTGATGATTCATTCGTGAATTTAAAATGTTTTCCAGATTGTACCGCTCCTTTCCCAATCTTCCCATCCTCTTCCGAGCAACATCAACACTGGGGATTACGACGCCTTGGTGAAGCGAATCCAGTTTGGTGGCGATGAAGTCGTCAAAGCCAAAGACGGTGCTGGATCTGCTACTCTTTCTATGGCCTACGCTGGTGCCGAATTCACGAACAAGATTGTCAAGGCGCTCAAGGGCGAGAAGGGCATTGTCGCCCCGTCTTATGTTGACCTCGATGCCGACCCAGTCGGAGGAGCTGCCTTGAAGAAGGTGCTCGGCACAGATTTGGCATTCTTTTCGGCTCCTGTCGAACTTGGAGTAAGTGTTATCTCCATGTTAAGTTCTGCTTTGCTTACAATGCATCCAGCCCGGGGGTGTAACAAAGATCCATGGACTTGGCAAGCTGACTTCGGTGGAAGAGAAATTAGTACAGGATGCTCTCCCAGAATTGACAGACAACATTGCAAAGGTTGGTATCTCTTCTCTCAGACAAGGCATTCTTGCTAACAAGCTTGCAGGGTGTCACCTTTATGACGAGCACTCCTGCCTCCAAGATTTAAAATGGTTGTACGATTGTAGACTCAAGAAGCTAAATGTAGATGATACTGTACATTGCAACCGTGTGGTGTCCGGAGTTCACGTTCGCGAGTACTTTCTCATCGTATCTTGGCTGATCTGGAGATTCTCACGACTAACCTCTTTTCTTTTTGGAGGATCACTTGTTTTCTCCATCTGCCGTTGTGTTTTCAATAATGCACTTGCATCACCATCATGGGACTTACTGCGACGGGAAATACTGTGAAACAAACAACCGTGACGGGATTATTCTCCAACATCTCATCAATTCTCACAGGAAGAAAGGAAACTGCTGCTGGTTGCCGACGGAGATTCTCAGCCATTCTCAGGCCGTAAATGTTGTTGTGCATATATAAGATCCACCTTTTTCCCCTCTTCCTACTTAGGTTTCGCATCGACATATCTCGCGACGAGCTTTGGGATCTCCTCGTCCTCTTCTGGATTCTCCCCTGCTGGGGTTGTTCTGGCAACTATGGATCTGGTCGGGCTGGATCAAGATGTCCAATTGCATTCCTTGAACAACTGTTTCGAATCTATACGTCAACAGCGAAGTATTTTTTGTATGTCCTTTTCGGTCATATTGTGAAATCTTATCTCATTGTATTCGTCATAGACGCTTGCGCAGTACTCTTTGCGAGTGACTTTTATTTTGTGATGGTTTCCGCCTCTCATAAGCCTGTAGTTGTTCGATTATTGTTTGACTTTTGGCGACGAGGTGAGGTGTATCAGTCTCTGTCATGATGGGCTTTCTGACTCCCGCCGTAGCTCCGTTTTATCTGGGCTCCTAGACGCATTACACTGAATTCTTTGGTGTTTTGCTTAGCTCGGTATCCGGCTTTCATTTGCACCATATTCATTCTTTGCAAAGTAAGTGATCACTATTACTGAGGCTAGGAGAAACCTCATCGACTCTGTAGCCGGCTTCTACGGTCTCTTCTGAAAATATCGCGACAGGCAAGCTTTGGTTATCCAGCGAGAGAGCCAGGTTGATACCTACCAGGCTTGAGGGTCGGGGGCATCATTGCATCCGAATGTGGGCCATCTCGTTGGTTTCCCGATGCAGCCACACTCATTTTAGCAGTGATTCTTGGTCTTCGGACTTTTGCAATCTGGGATAATGACAAGAGAATACTCGGTTTTCTGGCCTTTCTTGCACTCGTATGTTTCTTCGCCGGCATTTATTATCAAACTGAAGACGTGCCAAGTGTGGCATCATCCCTGCGGGCTTCATCGTTTCCAAGGATATGAGAACAGGACATTGTCTGTTTCTCCGCGGCTTTAGCTTTCCTCACCTTATATCCTTTTCAGTGTTAACTTCATCTGCTTCACCTTCCTGTGAGATTATAGGCTCAACAGTTGGGCGATGGTATATTCTCCCGTACTCGATGATCATTCTATTTGAGATAGGTTAGTGCTCATTCTTCATGCCCTGTTTCCACTGAGCATCAAAACAGCCACTTTGTCTCTGTCGCTGGTCAAAATCATCTGGTGGCGGCACAACTCTATCCGTACTCCGCTGATCGAGTCCCTGTGGCGTGATGGTGAGCAGCGGGCCGATTTTTCAGGCCACATTCTGATTCTGCGACATAGGTATACTTTACTTTTCCTGGATGATAGCCTTGGGCTTCGGGAACATTGGTCTTGTCATGCAAACCAATGTACGTTTGGCGCGTTAGATATCAATATTTGTGTCTTGACGCTCAAAGCAGTCTCCACAACTCCGGGTCGCTTTTTCGCAGTAACTTGTCTTTCCTGTGAAATCGGCGGGACGCTGATTTCTATTCAGACTTCAGATGACGCTCCACAGCATGTTGTCGACTCGAATCGTGCTAGTAAGTCGTCATGGATCCATGCTTTATGGCATGTTTAACAGCTCTGGTAGCATCTGGCCGATTTATATGCGAAACCAGACTTGGACACCACATGGACCGCCGAAACGCCACAAAACAGTTTCGGCTTCACCTCACATTACAGTGTTGGGACTTTACGCTCTGATGGGATGGTTGAGTCTTCCTTTGAAGTTTGAGACATCTAAAATCTGTGTGACAATATCTTTCCTGTATCATTATATCAATTTGTTGTATCACTGGAAAAGCCTCTTAGCAGAGCGGACTCGGGATAATCCGAACTCGAAGGTGGCGCACCGGCCTCACATGATCTGTCCAATTCTCCTCTTGCCATCTGTGGCTCTTGAATTCTCGCTCTTTGTTCGCTCGTGTCAGTCCTAAACGCCCCCGAGCTGGACAATCAAGAATCTCATCGTCCACTAGTAGCCGGCACCCTGAAATCCCACTCATGTGAAAGCCTACGAAGTTGCCATGAACACAACATGAACGGGAATCAAATTCATCCTGATTCCTCACCAACGAAATCGACCGGAATTGGGTATATTCTGCTCGACCATGTTTCCTTCTATATCAACTTATATATGATCTTGATTTGTTGCAGTTCATTTTCCATACTGGCGCAGCGCAAGTTGATTTTCCTTGAATCTACAGCAAGAGGTAGGCATTTTTTTTACTCACAGATATGACATTGATTTTCGCTGTTGAGGCGCGATGGTAGTCTCCCTAGCCAGCCTCTAGTATTGTAGAAAGACAATCGTTCCTTGATCGTTCCTGATTTGAAACACGCCCGTGTATACCTCCGATATCTGACCGAAATGGTTCGAAAGGATTTCCTAGCGTCGGTCGGACGAAAAAGTGGTTAAAATTCATTCCAGAGGCAACATTATATCCTGTCTGACATTTTCAAGTACAATCCTGCCCAGTGTCTCCAGTACTATTTTCATTTTCCCTTCGGGATTTTGGCGCTGCTGACATAACTTTATTTCCTTTTTCAACGAAGGTCGAGCTACAGTCTGATGGGCGGGACCAAGTCAATGTCCAGGACGAGCATATACCACGGGCGCCATTATCGGTCGCGTACGGTACTCAGCTGCTTGCGCCATGTCCCGTGTGCGCCATGTTGGAGGGTCGACGGTGCCAGGGCGCCCGGGGGCCGGCCCACCGGTGACCAGTTCCTGCAACTGCAATTGCAAAGTTGCGGGCCGCCCGCACCGCTGAAGCCTGGATGCTCCGACCTCCTGCTATATTGGGAAGGTATATTCCCACGAAATTTCACGTGCTTTCTCGCTTCGAGGATCTTTCATCAAGTTTCCAGTTCAGAATCTTCACTTTTCTATTGGAACAATGTACAATACAGTATTCCATGGACTTGAGCTGGTCATGAGCCTCAAACGACATTCTCTGCGAGTTTGATACCTTTAGCGGGCAACTTGATGACATAGTGATGATGACTGACCAGATGAGTAAGCATCCCAATCTGGTAGATGCTGATGGACTTCCCACAATCATCACAGAACTATTTGAGGCGCTCAAAAGCTCATTTCTGACCACAGGAACTCGAATATTTGAGGTTGCAAGACTTTTGTTAAAGGCCTGGACTCCTCCCGTTTTCCCGAGATGACCGACGCCTACCTCTTGATCTACAGCTTCCGAGGCTCAATCATTAAATTTACAATCATCAAGCAGTGGCGGATGATGAGTGGCTGACCAGGCTGAGCATCTGGATAGCCCGATTCTGATATATCGCTGCTCTCAGGCAGATCTTCAATTTCAGGAGGCCGGTTGTCTCGCTATGTGCCCAAAGCTTCCTTAGTCAACTTCCTAGTGTATGCTCTCGATTTCCTTCCGCTTGCAATAATGGCTTGGTCAAAGTTTTCGAGTAAAGTTGATGACTTATAATTACGTGACAATCTTTTCATCAGCAGTTTCGCACAGCAAAATTGTTAGCAACCTCTCTCACTCGGTGTCTGCGGTGCAGACCAGTATTTTACATGTCCTGAGGGCTTCTGGTCTCCGATGGCTTTCATTATACTGCTCCTTCTATTTGCTCTCTCTTGTACCGCCCAAGATTTCACGCAGTGCGTGGGATCCGATCTCGACTGGTACACGTCGGTCGTTGGCGAAACACCATGCGCGACATACCAAAGACTTCGACAAACTTGCAACAGCCAATGTCAGTCACCCTTATTGCTCTGAATTCTTGCTCATTGTCCTAGATAAGCTGGGTCCTCTTTCAATAAATACGCCCGGTGGTGCGAACATTACAAGTATTACTAGGACATATCACTCACATCAGTACAGACAGATGCGACGACCAAGTCGGCACCTGCTGCTGCAACTATGCGTCTTTTGTACTCAGCATGCTATGTCTCAAGCAAGTCTGCCGCTATTCCATCGAGATTCGACGCTAAACTTCTGTGTCTAGCTGTCAGCAAGATATAAATTCTCCCACTGGAATCGACGCTGGAGCCGGAGCTTATGATCTTTACTTGGGCGGGCATGCCCACGACTTTTGTCCGGTAACAAATAATACGTTAGTTCGAGTCTGCGGTCTCCTAGGTGTTCACTAACATCCCTCTAGATTAACTCCTTCAATATTGTCGGCTACCTGCAACAAGGGCATCAAGGTTTTGGCAAACTTTCCCTTTTGGTCCACTGGAGACTGGTGAGTGCACGTTTCGATGCTGATATTTTTGGCTGATCCAAGGTTAACAGGTTCTAGTAAGTGAGAAATATAATACACCATCGTCGTACTGATATTCTTCAAGTACATTCTCCAGGGAGGCGATAACTACTACCTTCAATGCAAATCTGACAGGAGCATTCCAGCCTTGCAGTCCTTCATTGTTCACTTCCACAAGCTCTGCTGCTATTTCCAGCTTTGCTACAGGAGTACCGGGTGGTACATCCACCGCCAGCTCGAGCGACACATCACCTTCCTCTGCCCAAGTCACTTCCAAGTCGACCTTGAACTCTGGCGCGATAGCCGGTATCGCTGTCGGCGTCATAGTGCTAATCTTCTTAACCATCGTTCTGATTTTGATGCTGTGTCGACACAGGAGGAATTCACCACACGTTCTCGTTCCGTTCTCCCCAAATACGAGCAATATGGCCACTCCTGGATCGACGTCTTGGGCCATCGATACGACCAACAGACAGCCTCAGAGCCTTCACCAGTTTGGACCCTCTGTATCGACCCAGAGCTTTCATCAGCATGGACTCTCAGTATCGACCGCCACAGGTCCATCGGTGTCCAGTGGAGGCAGACCGATTCCATACGACTACCCCAACTCGCCTCCTGGTTATAACCAGTACACCCATTAATAGATACGTGTACTATTATATCTTATTGTGATTCTTGTATATAGTACACAGGACTTTGAATAATTTATAGTTAATTCCAACGTTGGACGAACGTTCGCTAACGTTAATCTTTGCTCATGATCGTTGCAGAAGTGCCTTTTGATTTTCTGTGACTTTTGTGACACAGAACTTGGTCTGGACGGACTAGCTGGGAGAAACAGCGAACCCTGTTCTAGTCCTGTTTTCCACTTCATTGCTACTGCGGGTAGCTCTAGCCTCCATTCATCCGTTTGGCACCAGGTTATATTGCTCGCTAATTTGCGTCGCAACAGCAGCTTTCTTACCCCTTACAAGGGAACCGTTTTGGCTTGAGGCTGACGCGCAAACTGTATGTGTTGCCTTTATATCATTATTTAATACTTCTTGCTCATATTCTCAGGACAATGCTAGACCTCTTCACTTGGTATATATATATATTTATCAAGGGAACGAACATTTCTGACATACTGTATATGGGCAAGACTTAATGCGTGGCAGACGTCAATGAGGCGCCAAACTTTGGGACCAGTCATGTCTTTTTCCCCCTGTTGCAGCTCGAAATCAGCCTAAATCAGCCCGCTGGTAAACTCGACCTGGGTAAATGATCGTAGTTCAAAAGGACCCAACTCGCGCTTCCAGGTCCCACTATTACCCATCATGACCTTTCCTTCGTCGATTCTATTCCTCGGTGCAACTGGCTTTGTTGGTGGGGAAGTTCTACAGCTCTTGGCTAAAGAGCTTCCCGATATCCCAATAGTGGCGGTCGTTCGGAATATCACGGCCGACAAAACAGAGAAGCTACAAGTGTTGCACTCAGGCCTTACCCTTGTTGAGGGAGCTCTCACCGATGATGCGATTCTCCAAGAGCAGGCTTCCAAGACCGACGTTGTAATCAATTGTGCTTCTTCTGACCATCACGCGAGCGTTGTCTGTAAGATATTTTCGTGAATTCTGATGCGAGATGGAGGGCTAATGAAACGAAACAGCTATTCTTGCCGGTCTCAAAGTTCGAGCAACTTCCAAACCAGAGGCTCCAATCTACCTCCACATGTCAGGTTGCGGTATCACTTCGGACAATTCCAGGGGAGAGCTCTTTGTTCCAAAAAAGGTCTTCACCGATATCGGTCTCCGTCTGACGGAATGTGAAAACGTATCGCATGTTATTTCGGACCAGGACATTATCGCCGCTGGCACGAGAAAGGAGCATCCCATTCGCTCGATGATAATCTGTCCCAGCTGGATCTATGGTCGGTTTCAAAAACATCGATTGTTCTCACCTCATTCAACGCGGTTTCTACAGGTTTGTCGACTGGTTTGCAGAGATTTACAATGCCAGTTCGCTTGTACACCCATATGGCAACAGAAGTCGGTGTAGCTGGGACCTGGGGCAGAGGAAAAAACGTGATGAACGAGATCCATGTCAAGGATGTTGCAAGTGCCGTGCTGACGATACTCAAAGCTGCTCTCGATGGCTCGGCTTTCGAAGGAGAAGACGGGATATGTGAGTACTTGATTCTGTTCAACTGCGAAAGCTCACCTTGTTTGTTAGATTTCGCTGTTCACCCAAGAATGGTCAACATGTACGACATCAATCGCACCATCGGAGATGTGGGTCGTTCGATTCCGTTTGAGCTTTGGACTGAATGATATCTAGGTCTTCTTTGCAAAAGGATTGGTTAAAGAGCCGGGCTGTAAGCCTTGGCCAGAGTCCGCCACAGCTCCATTGGGTGAATGTAAGTATATATTGTCCTTCCTCAAGCCAAGTTATTCATAATTCCGCAGTCGGATGGTCATTACTAGGTGGTAGTGCTTTTGCTAGGGGCGAAAAGTTGGCAAAGTTGGGATGGGAGCCAAAGTATACAAATGAATCGTCACTTTTAGACTCTCTGAGACTGGAGGTCGAAGAGCTGGCGGTCGAGAAGCTTGAAGCTGGTGTTAGGCCGCCAGATCTCTCAGGTGCTACCATGTAGTAGGATCCGATTTGAATATCAATGAAATAACTTGTATATATCGAACTGCGATACTCTTCCAGACTGGTCCAGATAGTTCAGCCACGTGCTATGTAGCTTCAATTGACATCGACATTCGGCTCCTAGTCCAAGCAGGATTCCACCTGAGTCTGGACATGGACACCGTCCGGGTTTCATGCCAGGCGTCGAGCTGGAATGTCGTCCTGTTGGTCGTATTTTTGTCGCCGATAAGTACTTTCAAGATATCAGATACTGCTGCCGTTCAAGATTCCTTGATAATCAAGTCAAGCTCAGCTGCAAAGCCAACCCGGCCTCGACTTGAGGCAAAGAGGACATCCAATGTCGAAATTCTGGCAAGAAAATTAGCTCAGTCACGAACCCTTGCACGAACCGCTGGAGAAAGAATTACATGCCAATCCTGAAGGCCTGAGAAAACAGGGAGACCAAGTATCTCTCCCAGCCAGACCCAACGATCAAATAGATTGATGGAGATCAAGGCATTACCCAGCTCAAGATCTGCCCCAACTTGGATTCTCAGAGAGACTAAAAGCTGTTACACGACGTCGGATCAAGGCTGTTGGGCTATTTTGTCACCTACAACAAAATGGCCTGATAGGCTCACGTCTATCGGATTAGCAGAGCCTAGGGCTGGACATGCACCGGTTCTGTCTGGTGAAAGGTGCCGTTGGATCAGCTACAGCGGTTGTAATGAACGGACATGGTTCTATCATCGAAGTTTGTTCATCAGCTGAAGCAAGTGACCCTCTACACTGCTCCAGGTTGCAACCATGGTCTTCTCTGGACCAGAGCTAGTCGCTTTGGTGGACGACTTTCTCGCCGAAGTATCTTTGTCGGAGGCGGATTCATCCACTGGCGAACATGTAGTGGATGCGCTTCGGGCTGTCGTTGAAGAGTACTTTTCCGAGAGATCCACCCGGTATGACAATCCAAGTGGATATGTTATCTCAATCTGACTGTCTCCAGAACTCACAAGCTTATACTTCGTGCTTGTACCCTCCTCAAGGCTTATCCACCTCTGGTTAGATATCTGAATGTTTTTCTGCAAGCATTGTCCATCGAAGAGAGGGTCACGGTTGTAACCAGCGACCATTGCAAGGATTTATTGCCCGTGGAATTGATAGTCATCAGCGGTCCTTCTGGGGGGCAGATATACGATCTGGGTGCTGTCCGACACAATGAACCCAGTCGACGAGCCCGCATGATAGCAAGCAGTGACGACCTCAGGATGATTCTCGACACAGATTCCCTTGATTCCGTGTTGACCCAAGTTACACCATTTGGTTCATGGGCGCGAGCTTTGGCAGAGCTACTTCAGAATGAAATTGTTCGTCCTTTTTTCACGTCCCATCACATCTTACTAACCCAGTCATGCAGAAATGGTCCTTTTATGAAGCTTCTTACAAGACACTTTGTCTGCGCTATCTTCGGCGGCTCACTAAGCAGCACGGCATTCTACCGCCATCGTTTTTCATCCACGATGTTGTGCTTGACGGCCTTAATCCTGTCTCTGGAGGAGAGTCTGCGGTAAGTAGACGGTGTTCAACATCTTTTCGCACACTTACTGTGATAGGATGTGTTCAAAGGTGTATTGAATACACTTCCGATTTGTTTAAAACGTCTGCGTATCTTCACGACTCAAACCGCTGAGATACGCGAGAGACTTTTGAAGGTATGAAATGCTGGCACAATATTCACTGTTGCTCATTTCCTGCAGAAATGTTGCCGGGAGGCCATTCTCTGGAGACAACTTGACCACCCAAATGTTCTTCCATTCCTCGGCGTCAGTCTGGAGGTTTTCGCACCCAGCTTCTGTCTTGTCTCTCCGTGGATGTCGAATGGTAATTTAAGGGAATATGTGCAACTGCACCCGGACTTCAATCGACTGAATGCGGTTTGTCTTTCATTTGAACTTGTGTCCGTTTCATTGCTCAAAAGCTGCACATAGATTCGAGACATAGCATCAGGCATGCAATACCTTCATGGGCATATTCCTCCAATTGTCCATGCCGATATACGCGGTGTATGTTGTTCTATTTTATATTCAAAACACCTGTTAATCTTGTCAAAGCACAATGTTCTGGTGACAGACGATCTGCGCTGCTGTCTTGCAGACTTTGGCCTTTCCTCGATAACCGAAGGAGTTACTCTTACGAACAACTCGAGCAGCAATCGAGGATCGTTCAGATGGCTTGCTCCTGAGATTATCCTACCCTCAGCAGATGTCAAACAGCTCAATCGCAGCACTAGGGATATCTATGCTTTTGGGTGTACAATTCTCGAGGTACATATTTCTATATTGCTCCGTGTCCATAACTGAGCCAAGACTTCACCCAGGTTTATACTGGACAACATCCCTTTTTGCAATATATCCAAGCAGATGCACCCGTCATTCTTGACGTGATAGCTGGTCGGCGTCCTCGACGTCCCCTCGACGTCTTCTCCGACTGGATTTGGGATCTGGTCGAACAATGCTGGCACCAGGATCCTGAGCGTCGACCTACTGCTAGAGCGATTGTTGAATTTCTGCAACCGGGTTCGACAAAACCCTTGGAATCCTATTCCTGCACGCCGGCTTCACCGAGACGGGAGCGGTTCAATGTCAACAAATCTTTGCCCATTATCACAGAAAGCCAGGGCAATGCTGATGAACAAGTAGGAAATACTATGAATAGGAAGAGACTGGGGCCTCTCAAATTGCTGCAAAGCTGGAAAGCTAGGCGAGCTGATGAAAGAGGAAAGGAATCGACCCAAGATCACAATGAATCCCAAGAGTCTATCAATCGCCTCGGTGGAGACATGGATGAGGCTTTAGAAAGTAAAGCTCTAGCTGGACAATTTCATCGTTCGCCAAACTCTGCGGCATCCAGCCCTTATAGTCCATTATCTTCTCCAGAGGCACTCTGGAGGATGAAGCCCGGTGGACCCAGGCCACGACCTGATGCAAGCTCCGACAGTCCATAATTATATCTTTCTTGTTCTCTCGATCTTGTACTTGCCAACTATATCAATACATGAGATTTCCATCACTAGAGATACAACAGTGCCGTCGACTTGAATAAGTAATTCTAGGCTCCCAGCACGTGCCTCACGTTTTCTCACTCACTCACCTCCACGCGAGATTGCCTCCACGAATTTCGGAAGATGCGTTATTTCAGGAAAGACCGTCCAATGACTTCTTCCAATCATTTCAACATGCCTTAGAGTCAGAGACATGCGGTTGCACCGGTCATGTCTAGCGAGAGACACCGTCGGATCAGCTACAGCTACTGTAATTCGGATGCACGAACAGACATGGTTCTATGTTTGTTCATCAGCTGAAGCAAGTGGTCCTCTGCACTGCTCAAAGGTGTGCAACCATGGTCTCTTCTGGACCAGAGCTGGTCGCTTTGGTGGACGACTTTCTCGCCGAAGTATCTTTGTCGGAGGCGGATTCATCCACTGGCGAACATGTGGTGGATGCGCTTCGGGCTGTCGTTGAAGAGTACTTTTCCGAGAGATCCACCCGGTATGACAATTCAAGTGGATATTTTATCTCAATCTGACTGTCTCCAGAACTCACAAGCTTATCCTTCGCGCTTGTACCCTCCTCAAGGCTTATCCACCTCTGATTAGATATCTGAATGTTTTTCTGCATGCATTGTCCATCGAAGAGAGGGTCACGGTTGTAACCAGCGACCATTGCGAGGATTTATTGCCAGTGGAACTGATAGTCATCAGCGGTCCTTCTGGAGGCCACGTATATGATTTGGGTACTGTCCGACACAATGAACCCAATAGACGAGCCCGCATGATAGCAAGCAGTGACGACCTCAGGATGATTCTCGACACAGACTCCTTGATTCCGTGCTGACTCAAGTTACACCATTTGGTTCATGGGCACGAGCTTTGGCAGAGCTGCTTCAGAATGAAATTGTCCGTGCTCTTTCCATGTTCCGTTACATCTTGCTAACCCAGTCATGCAGAAATGGTCCTTTTATGAAGCTTCTTACAAGACACTTTGTCTGCGCTATCTTCGGCGGCTCACTAAGCAGCACGGCATTCTACCGCCATCTTTTTTCATCCACGACGTTGTACTTGACGGTCTTGATCCTGTCTCTGGAGGAGGGTTCGCGGTAAGTGGGCTTGGGCGGTGTTCAACATCTTTTCTCACTTTTACTGTAATAGGATGTTTTCAAAGGTGTATTGAATATTCTTCCGGTTTGTTTGAAACGGCTGCGTATCTTCACGACTCAAACCGCTGAGATACGCGAGAGACTTTTGAAGGTATGAAATGCTGGCACAATATTCACTGTTGCTCATTTCCTGCAGAAATGTTGCCGAGAGGCCCTTCTCTGGAGACAACTTGACCACCCAAATGTTCTTCCATTCCTCGGCGTCAGTCTGGAGGTTTTTGCACCCAGCTTTTGCCTTGTCTCTCCGTGGATGTCGAATGGTAACTTGAGAGAATATGTACAACTGCACCCGGACTTCAATCGACTGAATGCGGTTTGTCTTTCATTTGAACTTGTGTCCGTTTCATTGCTCAAAAGCTGTGCATAGATCCGAGACATAGCATCAGGCATGCAATACCTTCATGAACATATTCCTCCAATTGTCCATGCCGATATACGCGGTGTATGTTGTTCTATTTTACATTCAAAACACCTGTTAATCTTGTCAAAGCACAATGTTCTGGTGACAGACGATCTGCGCTGCTGTCTTGCAGACTTTGGGCTTTCCTCGATAACCGAAGGAGTTACTCTTACGAACAACTCGAGCACCAATCGAGGATCGTTAAGATGGCTTGCTCCTGAGATTATCCTACCCTCAGCAGATGTCAAACAGCTCAATCGCAGCATTAGGGATATCTATGCTTTTGGGTGTACAATTCTCGAGGTACATATTTCTATATTGCTCTGTGTCCATAATTGAGCCAAGGACTTCACCCAGGTTTATACTGGACAACATCCCTTTTCGCAATATATCCAAGTAGATGCACCCGTCATTCTCGACGTGATAGCTGGTCGGCGTCCTCGACGTCCCCTCGATGTTTTCTCCGACTGGATTTGGGATCTAGTCGAACAATGCTGGCACCAGGATCCTGAGCGTCGACCTACTGCTAAAGCAATTGTTGAATTTCTGCAGCCGGGTTCGACAAAACCCTTGGGATTCTATTCCTGCACGCCGGTTTCACCGAGACGGGAGCGGTTCAATGTCAACAAATCTTTGCCCACTATCACAGAAAGCCAGGGCGATGCTGACGACCAAGTAGGAAATACTGTGAACAGGAAGAGACTGGGGCCTCTCAAATTGCTGCAAAGTTGGAAAGCTAGGCGAGTTGATGAAAGAGGAAAGGAATCGAACAGTATGAACCCACAGGATCGCCACGAACCCCAAGAGTCTATCAATCGCACCGGTCGAGGAGACATGAATGAGGCTTCAGCAAGCAAAGCTGTAGCTGGACAATATCTCATTTATCGTTCGCCAAACTCTGCGGCATCCGGCCCTTATAGTCCACCATCTTCTTCAGAGACACTGTCGAGGATGAAGCCCGGTGGGCCCAGGCCACGATCCGATGCAAGCTCCGACAGTCTTGGCAGCATAGCCTTCGCCTAACGAGCAAACCGGAATCTAATTGTTGTAATTATATCTTTCTTGCTCTCTCAATCTTGTACTTGTCAATTGTATCAATACATAAAATTTCTATCACTCTAGTCTTGACTCTAGTTCAGATACATCAGAGTCTATGGTCTGCATTCAACCCAATCCGCAGCAGCAGCTACGTCAGCGAGCGAGTCATTTCCTCGGGCGTGTAAAGTTCGGGGAATTACGTCAGTAATCACGGAATGGAAATATGATCCGGACACGAGGTGTAGCCGAGTCACTAACTGTGACACGTTGTGATATCGAGCGGGGAGCTATTCAGAGCTATTCCTGTCTTTGACTACTACTATTCGTTTCATCCATGGTCTTGTCCGAGCCACTCGTTTCAACTGTTTCTGCTGAATCAAGGAAACGAACTTCTTCCTTCTCCTCTGCTCGTCCAAAGAAAACTCCGCGGCTTGGAATGGGCGCTCTTTGTCGGACAGAGTCGTTCGTTTCCCTGGTAAAGGCACCAGAAACCGCTGTAGGGAAGACACCAGAGGCAGGGCCTGAATACAGTCGATCTTTGCGCTGTTACAAGGACCAGCGTCGCCGACAAAAGGCGATCATTCGTTCGCTCTACAGTGACGACCCCTCACCCATGACGCCTCCTGTTCATGTTCGCACAACTTCACCTCTCTCGCCTCATTATCCATCATTCCTTCCAGCTCGCCCTGTATTTCCTCGGTCAAAGGTCGAGCCAGATCTTTATCGCAAAGCCATCACGACCAGGATGAAGGGCTCTGAAGTGGGACAGAGGATTTGCTCGATGGGGGCTCGGCTTGCCTTGTCTATTATGGCGGCAACTGATGACCTCGAGCGTCTGGTGGCTGAAAGAGAGGATGTTGCTATGGACGATGCACCTGCTCTCAGCAATTCATGGGTTTTGATTCCGAATGACGACTGGGAGATGATTGAATGAAGGTTGGCTGTAAGAAAGACTAGCGACTTTAACTTATTTCAAACTGGGACATTGGGCTCATTCATACATGTTGTTGTACCACCTTTAGCTTTCTTATTATTTCTTCCACGTATCCCACTATCGTACATAGCAGTAATATGCTTTTTGTGGCTCAAGCGCTGTGCCATCCCAGAAGGGTTAAACTAATGATGATCATGATCGCGACGAAACGACCCTGATACTTTGCCTCCGTCCTCATTCCGAAAGCAGAATAGCTTCGACGCCCGAGTATAGCACAATAGGATTTTATAAGACAGGCACGACCGCAAGATGAGACCGAAGGCCGCTACTGTATGGATGAATGCTCCAGACATCTTGCATCTATCTATCGACACAGCATCGCTCCATGATGAGAAACATTCTGATAGAAAGCAGATATAGTACAGTGGCTTATTGAAGTTGATTGGAGGAAACTCTGTCTATTGAGGTGGAAACGCGATTGAGAAATCTGCAGGAACAATTTAGACTCTCAAGCAAAAAAAGACCATCACTGACTGACCTGAAATGATTAGACTGCGCATCCGACACTGCTTGGATCTTCGCAGCAGCAGGACCACATGGTTATCGTACGGGCCACCGAGAAGCTCTTTCCCGATAATGTACGCGATGGAAATTCGAACACGTCACTGACGAGTTCACCGGGGTGAAAGGGCTCTGGTCGAATTTCTCGGCCTGAAGAGGTCTGATGACGGTGAACATGATGTCTGGGTCGCGGCGTCGAAGGTGAGGTCGACTTGCGTCGATGAGACGACTTGGACTTTGTTGATTTCGGCAAGAGCTCACGAGCAATCGCGCGACGAACGAGAGAATTTGGTGAAGAGGCTAGACGAGCCATGGCTGCGCGAAGCTGGACTTCTGAAAGAGCCAGTATCGATTCTTGCAAATCCGTAGAAGATTTTATATCCTCGAATTCCGATTCAGTGCCCGAGGATGGATAAGAGCTCGAGCTGGCATCGTCGTCGGAATATAGACTCTGATGAAAAGTCTGACGCGCTCGTGGGGTACGCGCAGTAAAGGATGAAGTGTCCATGCTAACGACCAGTGGTTGAGTTGAGAAATTCTTCTGCAACGGGAGAGCAGCCACTTGCCTTTACTTCCTATTTAACGCTGTGGGACAAAGAAAGCGACCCTATCGTAGGAACAATAAGAAACAAAAGATCTGTTCCGAGGCCGGTGAGTTCCAGAACATGGCAGCCGTCAAACAATAATAGGTGGAACAAGAGCTTCTAGCGGATTTGTTCTGGACTAAAAGAACAATTGGATAGGTACTTCGCGTTGGTGTCGGGTGGTCCCTCTTGTTCAGAAAAGCTTAGTGGGTGTGTAAAGGAGAAAGGTTTTCGGGCCGTGAGTGACTGATCTGAACCGTGATGCCGTTGTTTCCAGCTCTTGTCCGCATTCTTTGTTCTCTGCCAAATCACGGGCTGAAAGGGGGCTTCACACAGTAAGAAATATGAGCTTTTGTGACATAGATCTAATCAGATATTCTGCAGACTTTTAGCTAGGAGCGTATTGTGAGTTTCCGAGCAAGTTCCTAAGCCTATCCTATTCTGCATCTACGCTCTCAACAATCCAATCGACTATTCTCTGTTCGACGGGGTGCTTTCCAACGCTTTTGCAGCCAAGGTGAAGAAGGGTCAGCATGTATGCCTCCCCTGTACATCCAGCGTCACGTCCTTATGCGACTTTTCTAGGCCAGAAATTTTGACAATCGAGTCTCGCAAAATTTCGGAACTGCCGGCCGTGATAAAAAAAGCGCTTTACAACCTCTTGAATCCCGTTGAACCAGTTCTCAGGTGTGTCATTCGCTTGGAAGAAAACTCGATGAGAATCTGGAACCGACTGCAGATATCCATCCCTCCATAGTCGGATTACCTTCCCCTGCATCATGTCGAGACGATCATTCGTCCGAACGGAGTCTGGCTCGTCATCGTCGATAAGCCATGGAGAGACCAAGCAAGCGCCTGCAAATCCCTTTACGTTGACTGGAGTAAACGATTCAGAAATCGACGCTGAAGGATGCAGAATGAGATTCAGCAGCTCAGGAATGACCACATTGGCGCCCACATAGTCGCCCGCGAGATATATCCTCGCGGCAGAGACCCCAGCAGACATGATATGTTGGACGGCGAGAGTCAACTCCTTCAGCTGGGTGGGGAATGTCGCAGGATTCAAAGTTATGGTATGTTCAATACGACTTGGTAAGAACCGTGACTATTTCTTACAGTATTGAAGGACTGCCACGCCGAGCTTCAAACCATGGTCCTTGGGCAGCGATCGTCCTACACGGTTGTCGAAAAGGATGCGGTTCATTGGCCTGCCTACATTTGCCTTGGACCAACGACCAAAGATGGACGTGAAAAGCAGAAGGAAGTCTGGACAGTCGTCCCAGTGACATGTTGGATTGTGGCAAATCAATTGGACGCACGTCTTGGTCACTTTTTCGCGAAATCCAAGTTTTGGCAGCTTTGGACATGTTGAGGGTGGGAAGGAGCAAGACACTTCGGGGCGTTGAGTGCGCGGGTCGCTCTCGATTCGGATGTTATTTCGGTGATATTCTGTTTGTTCTTCTGGTCTGGACCTCGACATTTGCACCGCCACGGAAAATTTCTCTTTTGTTTGAGAATTGCAACTTTTGAGTTACAGCTACCGGATAGATGACTCTTGTCTTCCGCCTCTGCGTTTATATTGTCCTCTTCTGGCATACAGTAGAAATGTCTTGTGATTGGAGCAGGGACGCAAAAGGAAGCACTTCCAGATTTGGTATCGCTTCGAACTTTTTCATTTCGAACCACCAGAACCTTTGAAAGTTTTTGCTTCGTCCTTTTGTTAGAGGATTTTCGCGGCGAGATGTATTACTTTCAGCAGCCTTTTGCGCCCCTTCAGCCAAATAACTTCACCTTTCACCCACCTCAGCTTCTGGTTTCTGGTCCATTTGCACCTCAACCTCATCAGGTACCGTCACGTACTCGGTGATCTAGCAATACTCAGCCCACTTTACAGTCTTCCTATGTCGCTCCCAGCGGCCATCCGCAATTCAAGTATCCAGGCCCTAAATTCTTTGGCCATCGTCCACAGCGACCAAAGACTTCTCAGTCGACCGTTCAACCTTCTCAGGCTGTATTACCCGTCAAACTGAACAATCCATCGTCTCGAAAACCAGTAAAAAAGTCTGTTTCGTGGGCTGATGGATATCGCTCTAGTCCAGACGAATCAACCTTGTCACCTTGCATCAGAGGAGAAGAAAGCGACTTGAAGAAGTCTAATACAAGAATTAGGTCGCAAAAGAATGGTCCTTTAGAGGACTTTCGATTCCAAAATCCACGCATTCATACCCAGGTTGAAGTTGAAAGAAAGCTTCGGCCACCTTTCGTCGACCAGGATCACGGCAGCCAATGCTCCGACGAAATCCGACTCGTGCAGGCATATCGCCAGTCCGTACATGTCCCAGAAGCTCGAGTTGAAGGAAGGGTTCATTCACCTGCCCAGTCGACAGTCTCTCGAGCAGGATCACCTTTCGAAGACGCGGTTTCTCTCCCAATTCCTGCTCCTCCACCTCCGCAGGACAGAGACAAGTTGCTCAAACTCGGCTATCGCAATTGTGATGTGCCAGGATGTCAACTACTTGTCCCGCCTCCATCGTACTATCAATTTCGAACCTGCCCTGGCTGTATCCAGCGATCCAGGGCTCAGTTGATGAAGCAAGCGCAGGACCAACTCATCCCAGAACAATCATATCCGGTGGTTCAGTCGTTGAATCATGGAATCGAGCGCATGAAAAAAGTGCTAGACAATATCCAGTCGACTTCATCACCACACAGTGTCCTTTTCTCTTGTCAGTTCTCTGTCGTATCGGGAGGTCCGCATCAGGTCTGGTTTCAGATAGGAGAGATCAGAAACGCGATAGCTAGCCAGACTCTCGATACTACTGGTCAGGGACGTGGTCTGGCTATAGGATGCGAGCCTTACGAAGCCTCGATGGTCCACGGGGGTTTACTCGCGAAATTTCGGTGCAATTACGCTGATGAGATATCGATGGGGACGACGCGAAACTCAAGAGGTCACGGTATGTCTCGATTATCTCACTTGCACTTGAAGGAGCAACAAAGTAATTCATTTTGCAGGCGTCTTACCAGAAAAAAGAAGATTCTATGCAAATATAGAAGGAGATATCGAAATCGCCATTCTTCCTGACGCTTCGCATAGCTTGTTTCCAGGCGAGAAGATTGTTATCGGGCTGTCTATGGCTGCATGTTGATGCTTTCAGGCTCCGTTAAAATGTAATTACAACTTTCTAATAATTCTACAACATAGATATTCGCTGTCAGGGTGTACAAGGTGTCATATTGAACACTCGAGTGATCGTCGTCGATTCCTGGATTCTGGATGCTCGCTCGCAGGCACAGCTCGAAGGTCACAAAGTCTCGTTCAGAGGATGTCAACTTATTTAACTTTGATGTGTGGAGCCAAAAAATAATGTTGATTCACAATGGAACACCTAAAATTGCTTCAAAATGAGCGACGTTGTCGGGACGGCCATCATAGGGCCGTGAAGCTAGAATTCTGGTGAGCGAAATGGGAATCAGGTAGATTGCTTCACTGTACCAGGCGGTGGGGTGTTGTATTCGGCTTGGTAGTAACGATTGAAATTCTGCCATTATCGAATAGTAAGTTGGCTACGCGACGGTAAAACCCAATAGAACATCTATCAAATCACATCCGAACAAGAGTTCATCTTTTACCAAGGTGTTACATTGAACAAGCGGGTGATCTCCATCTTTTCCTGGAAAAGCACTGCCTGGCCCGTGGATTCTGGATGGTCATTCTCAAGCATCGCTCTGCCCAGGTCAATCAGTCTGAAACTTTTCTCTTCTGGATCTTTGAGACGAGGCGAATCGCTCAGGGCACCGTTTTGGAACACAATGTTTCGGGCCGCGACCGAGCCATGAGTCCAACCTGCCGCATGGAATCTGAGAAACAAAGAGACGCATTCATCGCTGATAAGAAAGCGTCAGAGAATATCATAGAGCAAGGAGGCTGGATCGACCTATCGTCTGGACTGAGTGACTCCATGTTGATCGGTACGCCACAATTCTCCAGCAAGAGGAGTGGACTGAGATACTGATCTTTCGATTCGCTTGACTCGGGTACATAGTAGCCGTAGAATTGAGGAACAATCGGGCCAATCGGTACTGGAGAATAAACTGGTTTGATGATGTTGTAGCCCGACCAGTGCTGGAACATATGAGAAGGTAATTTCTGATACGCCTTTGCCTCTCTCTCAAGATGAAGATCATGTTCCTTCGAGAGTTTGGCAACGACACGTACTCTCGTCGTTGTAGGAAGAGATTCGGGTGATCTGAGATGCCTGCAACACGGTCCTTGGCCTGTCGAGTTCGAGTGTTGATATTTGACAGAAATCGGAAAGAATCGAGCAGGACCTTCGTACAGCCGTTTGACTGAAACTTTGCGAGGGTATATATCCATAGTATCCTTGCTTTCAGGATCCTCTGGGGTGCCCACTTGAACCGTCAGAGCCTCTCGTATCACTTGAACTTCTTTCTTGACGAGCCCAGAACTGTCTTGGCCAGACAAGTACGAGCTTCGGAAGATATGTGCTGGGACGAGATAATCGATGGGTGTCGGTCCCAATACGATGTGTTGCCCGTAACCTTCAATGTCTCGAATTGCCGTCATGGTGTTCCATTGCTCTTCGCTGA
This sequence comes from Mycena floridula, assembly GCA_029320655.1. Classification (NCBI taxonomy): domain Eukaryota; kingdom Fungi; phylum Basidiomycota; class Agaricomycetes; order Agaricales; family Mycenaceae; genus Mycena; species Mycena floridula. The sequence goes on along the minus strand of JARIHS010000086.1, from coordinate 137,503 downwards.
TATCATAGACGGCTCTGTGTTGCTCTCCCACTGTTTCCTGAGCTACAATTTTCTCTTCCAATGGCTCAAAGAAAATCTTCTCTTCTGCATCGATCATCGACTCGATGTCCTCAAAAATGCACGAGGGGCAGATTTCGGGCTCGAAGAACAAGGAGCGAGGGAGCTCGAGCTCGACGTCATAAACAAAGGAGTGATTTCCTTCACCTAGACAGGCTGAACGAGTGACATACATGTGAGCTTCGGGAATCGAAAGAATTGGGGGAAGAGGGGGGGGAAGCTGGACTTGACTGGCTGGTCGTACTCGGCCAATCATATCTTGAACAAGGAGAACAGTGGCGGGATATGACTTGAGTTTCGCCTCATGAGCGTCCAGGACCTCTTTCCTTTGCGTTTCGATAGATGAACGAGTCTCTGGGGATAATGAGAGGACATAGGTGCGAGTACCATCCTTTGAGGCTGGAGCTGATTCGCCGTCGACGCTTAAGACGTTGTCGGGGTCATGGATCACCAGCTTCTCTGGAAGTAGATAACTAGGAAGAATTTGCTGGAGAATGGGGAGGGTGACGAGAGCTTTCTGCAGTCAAGGATCAGACCACAAAAGCGAACAAAGGGAATTGCCACTCACATTCTCGACAGCGTCATTTTCCTTGATCACTTCAGCAATATCACCGGGCTCAATGAGTCTCGGCTCGTCCTCCAATGCAGCCACCTCAAGATCATGCTTCACAAATTCCTCATTCTCGTTTAACTCTTTGCACCATCTGGCCATCATGCTCGACGTGACTGGAGTAGTGAAGCCCCAGCCTCTTTTGAAAAAGTAGTGGTTGAAGATGGTCTCTCCCCATCTACACGAGTTGAATAAGATTTCATCGAGAGACCAAGTAGCCAAGTACCTTTCTATTCCATTGGGGGCTTGTTTCCCAACCAGACCTGGGCCTCCCCGAAGGTCATCATTTTCTCGTGCAGGATCTCGAGGCCAGTTCTGGAACATGTAGCGTCTTTTGCCACAGTAATTCTTCGGGAGTTTAGAGAGCTTGTTGTACGGTGGAGGTGGTTTTTCTTTCGTAGAAGGTGGAGAAGGATCAGAGGCGAGCTTAGGCGCTTTTCCCTGAGTAGAGAACATGCCCTTGAAGCCCTTTTCAAGACCAGTGTCAAACGCAGCCATTATTAATGCGATTTAAAGTTGAAACGTTGTGGTACTTGCAAAGTCTGCAAAGTCAGAGACCAACGTAAGCGCCAGTCACTCGATCCTTTGTTGTCCGAATTGGGCATAGTTCCCACGTTCTGTCCCTCGATCAGTCCCAGATAGGTAGGTTTATTTTAACATTTTCGTAGTCAACGAGCTCTTATTTGGAGATTCAAATGCTTTAAAGGTAGTTCTCACAGCTGTGAGAAATTGCTTTGGATTCTGATAAAAGGGATCAAATCAGAAACTCTCATCATCTTTTCACCATGACTGCCACAGAGGGCTCTCTCGTCTGGTCCTTTGGGACTGATACTTTCGAAACATGGTACACTGTAGTTGGAGACGTGAAATCGTCGACCCAAACACCACTGGTTGTTCTCCATGGCGGACCTGGACTTTCTCATCATTACATGCTTTCTCATCTCGAGCTCCATGCGTCCCATGGGATTCCGGTCATTCTATACGACCAGGTTGGCATTGGCCGGTCTACCCATCCCAAAGAAAAGCCTGATAGCTTTTGGAATGCCCAATTATTCATGGACGAGCTCGAGGCTGTGCTCAAACATTTTGATATCGGCCGGGCTTTCTCGATCATTGGACATTCATGGGGTGGTAAATCTCTATTCTTCCTCCCTTGAATGTCCCTTTTGACTGATGGATCCCAGGAATGCTCGGCGCTCACTTTGCTGCAGAGAGAAAGCCTCCTGGCTTGAAGCGGCTGCTGCTGATCAGTACTCCAGCCTCCATGTCTCTTTTTGTCGAGTCGACAAACTTGCTCTTCAATCGTCTCCCTGAAGATCTTCGAGAGATGCTGAAGAAACACGAGAGCGAAGGCACAACCGATTCAGCAGAATATCAAGAAGGTATGCAAATTTTCTATGCTAAACATATTTGCAAGCTCGACCCTTGGCCTTCCAATCTCACCGCGTCTTTTGCTGCGATGGGTGAAGATCCCACTGTCTATGGGACCATGTACGTTCATCTTGTTTCCTTGAATCAAGCTTGACGATGTACTTCTAGGATCGGAGCGTCGGAATTCAATTGCACCGGGACATTGAAGCCATGGACAATTGTCGACATCCTTCACCAGATCTCTGTGCCGACTCTCATCACCAATGGGCGAGACGATGAGATCCAGGATATCTGTGTCGTCCCATTCTTCGAGCGGATACCCAAGGTGAAATGGGTGAGCTTCGCGGAGAGTCATCTCCCCTTCTTTGAAGAGCCGGAGAGATACATGAAGATTATTAGTGATTTTTTGTCTGGAAACGCTGAATAATGAAAGGTGTTTATTCACAGCAAAACGAGAAAAAGAACCACGGACTACCGCAGTTCTAGATCGCGCAATGCTGTTTTTATACTGATACTGACTCGTTGTCATGAGCCAGGACCAGCGCCACCATTGTCATGTCTGAAGGCTGAGGAGGATATACGCGCTAGTTATGGGTTCGGTTTCAGGTTTCAAAGGGTCTCAATTTAAAACACGAAGTAATCAAACTAATGTGGCGTAACTTCTTGGTAACTTACGAGAACTGAACCTCGAATAATCTGCGCACTTGGCACCCTTTCCATTCGATATTCATTTCTATTGTCTTCATACCTGAAGCTGACCCTATAACTAGCACGCATATATCATCAGCCTTCAGACACGACGATGGTGGCGCTGGTCCTGGCTCGCGACGACGAGTCAGTATATCAGTATAAAGACAGCATTACATGATCTAGAACCGCGGTGGTCCATACTTCTTTTTCAATCATGAGTATATATCAAAATTAAAAACGGTGACATTACGCTTACCTGCGCCACTTTTTACAATGGTTCAAACTCAAGTCACGCGGATTCCTTCGGGCGGCTTGAAATGATTTTGGAGCTGACACAATCTCTGATTTCCGAAATGATTATAATTAAAGCGCATTAGCATTGCGGTCACGCTGTCACCGACACCTCCCTTACCTGGAGGATTTCTCGCATCGAGGAGCGGAATCTGGAGATGATTTTTTCAGTAAACAGGGCGAGAAAGAGATTTTCACCACGAACGTCAGCGAACGCGTCTGGTGAAGCGAATATTTCTGAAAAATGAGTCGCGACTCTGATTGGGAAATCAGATTCGTCTTGAGGAAGAGCTTGTATTACAGAGGTCGGATCCCTGACCGCGTCGTACTCTACGGCGGAGACCATTGTCGGAGAATGAATGAATGAATGAATGAATTACGCGGCTCTCCGTGACTGTCACGAAGGGTCCTAAAAAGAACAACCGGTGCCAGATGCTTCGCCCAGCGACGACTCGACCCACGAAGGGGAAGGTAGATCGCACAGGTTACTACGTCGGCCGGATTGATGAGTAACTCAGTAAGAAGAAAACTGTCACGCAGGCCGTGATTGCCGCCTTTTCCAAGACGACGATGGTCCTCTTCAATAGGAAACAGGGTGAGGACTCTGCAGACGATGAGAACAAGAAGGAGAAGGGTGGTTGGAGACGGCCAGCCAGTGAGTAATGTTATCTTCCTCCTCTTCTCGCTGCTGACACGATATAGACACGGCTTTCAAGCAGCAGCGGCTCAAGGCCTGGCAACCGATTCTGACGCCAAAAACTGTCTTACCCACCTTCTTCATCATTGGAATTCTTTTCGGTCTCATTGGTGGTCTTCTGATATTGGGCTCGTCCAAGGTATCAGAGATGACCTTCGACTATACCGAATGCGAGAATTTGGCCCCTTCAGAAAGCAATGCCACCCTCAACTTTATCCAAATGCCCTCTAACAAATATTCTTACCATCTACGGTCAGAGGACTCGAAAGCAATACCATCTACTCCTCGGTATGCTTTCCTCGACAACACTGGCAACAACACCGTCACTGATGTTTCTATGAAGAAGCAATGTGTCATCGAATTCAACGTTCCAGCACCCCTTGACCACTCTGTCTTCCTCTACTACAAGCTCAGCAACTTTTTCCAGAATCATAGACGATATGTGAAGAGTTTCAACTCTGACCAGCTCAAAGGCAACCTTGTCACTCCAAAGGACCTTGATAAAAGCGACTGCAAACCGCTTGCTACCGATGCTGCTGGACGAGCCATATACCCTTGTGGCCTCATTGCCAACTCGCTCTTCAATGGTACGTGAAACGAATTTTCTCAATCTTAGCCTCCTTTGGCTTACGCTTGGCTAGACACTTTCAGTGATCCATTTCTGTTAGGATCCGGTGGCAATCAAATCTACCAGTTCTCTCACCAAAACATTGCCTGGCCTGACGAGAAGAAGAAATATGTGTCGAACCCCGTTGGGGGTAAAGGCTATGCCTCTGTGGAAGATATCGTACCGCCTCCCAACTGGCAGTCGCGCTTCCCGAATGGATACACGACCGATAATATGCCAGATCTTGCAGGCGATGAGCATTTCCAAAATTGGATGCGGACTGCAGGTCTCCCGACTTTCACCAAATTATATGGGCGCAATGATAATGACCAAATGGTTGCGGGTACATATCGAATCATAATCGGATTGAGTGAATTGTTTTCCTTCTCTTTGTTCAAATCTTTACTGAGCTGTTTTTCAGACTTTCCCGTACAACCTTACAAGGGCACTAAATCCATTGTTATATCCACTATGTCCTGGATTGGAGGAAAGAAACCATTCCCCGGATGGGCTTATGTCGCAACAGCCGTAGTATTTGTTCTTCTCGCTGTCGCTGGGACTGCCCGGCATATGATCAAACCTAGGTCAGTTGTTCAAAATTTATGATTCCACTGTATGCTGACTGTCTTCGTAGACGACTCGGAGACATGTCATACCTCTCATGGAACCGATGATTTCTGTGAATGTGGATTTATGATATCGTAACAATAAATGTAATAGTGCTTTCAACGGCATATTCTGCTGCTTCTGTACAACTTCTGTAGGATTATCGATTATTTATGCCAGTTACCCGAATGAAGTTGCGCCAGCTATTGGATCGGAACAATCGAGACGCACCACATATTCTCGTGCAATTGGTTGATGCTCAAGCCGTGGCAAAAGCTCCAGGCATATAATTTGTCTTGTACTGGTCCTTGCTCGCAGCATACGCCCTTTTTCCATTACTGAGAGCGCTGAAAACGTTTAACCACTCATTCCATAATCGATGTCAAGGCCCGCTCATAAATCGCCGACGGCCCGCCCTTCCCTGGCATTTTGTCGACACTCCGGTAGAATACCGTCACATGAACAAAGCCTAACATGATTCAATTCCTTCAAAAAGCGACACCTGGTGCTCCATCTTCCAAGCAGCAGCAATGTTGGCCCCCTTGTTGGCGCTTTTGGCTCTTCCCTCGACCTTTGCTTGGAATACCTTCACAGTTCAGCATATTCCGGGCTCTGACGACACCCCAGCTCTCCTCGCGGCCTTCTCTGCCAATAATATCACAAGCAACTCGACAGTGATCTTCGCGAAAGGCACCACATATAATATCTTCACCCCAGTCCAGTTTCCTGTTTTGAACGATGTGGAAATTCGGATTGAAGGAAATTTGACGTATCCGAGCGATATTCCGACGGTGCAAGGTGAATAGCCTCGTTTTGTTGCTATCAATCTCTTCTGACAAGTCTGTATAGCTATCGTAGGCTCTTCGAGCTTCCCAGGTGCTTGGTACGATATTCATTTCCTTCAATTGCATCGAGTTGATGAGATACAGGTTCACGTTCACTGGAGGCACCAATGTCACACTCCGAGGTTCGACAGACCCGAAATGGGGTTGGGTTGATGGACATGGACAAGCTGTGGGTTCCTTCAACTTGTCTTGAAAACTGTTAATCAAGTCCGAGCTAGTGGTGGGATGCGAACAACCAAGTGAACCGACCTCATGGTTGGGCATTCAGCAAGATTAACAATGGGGTTATCCGGGATATGAAGTTGTGGAAGGTCTGTTTTCATCCTGGCATTTGTCACTGTCTAAATCCCTTCCAGCCTGTGGCCTGGAACTTTGCCACGAGCGGTTCATCGAACATCCATGCTTTCAATAACAAGATTGTAGCGGTTTCGGATACTGGATCCTTCCCGTTTAATACGTGCGTAATCGTGATCTCCTTGATTCTTTCTGTCCCAACTTGGCCTAGCGATGGGTTTTCCGCAGGAGGCAACAATATGCTATTTGAAGACAATCATATCCAGAATGGGGACGATTGCATTACGGTTGGCAGTGGAGCGAGTAATATACATTTCAGGTGAGCGTATCCTTTGATGGTGGTCGCTTCTTGTTGGCCCTTTTGTCTCTTAGTTTCTTCTTGACTTTCTCGCTGACCTCCATTCCAGGAATTCGTACTGTGAAGGCGGCCATGGACTGTCCATCGGATCATTGGGCAAAGGTGGTTCGGTCGCGAGTGTCGCGAATGTACTGTGGGTTGACTTGTGTTTCACTTGTTCTCTAAGCTTACCATTTCCTGAATAGCATCGAAAATGTTGTCATGGTATGTCAAAGACCTTAGGCTGGAACTTGGTGTTCATTAACCGACAGAAAAGCACTCTTTATGGTGCACGGTTCAAGAGTTGGACAGGCGGAAATGGATTGGCGCGCAAGTGTGTTTCTGCGACAAGTATATTGGATTCTCTTGCTCACGACCTGTCAGCGTCACCTGGAGGAACATCGCCTTTTATGATGTGCCCTTTCCGGTGTGTACGGCTTTTCAGCCTGGAGATTTTGATACTGACTGTAAAGCTAGATCTATGTTACGCAAAAGTGAGTTCTTTGTACCTTTTCTCCTGTTTCTTCCAACGACCAAGACTGACAACAAGCGCAGCTATTGGGATCAAGGGATCGGGCCCAAACCAAACACGACAAGTCCGAACAACACCCACATCCAGGATTTCGTCTTTGAGAACTTTGTGGGTGTCATTCGAGAGTAAGTGTTTCATTTTTTGAGTTAATTTCTCCGTGTCATTGTCAATCTTTGGACTACTTGCTGGCTCTTCGTGTCTTTGTTTTTTGTTTTCGTGTGCTCACACTCCTTTTCTACAGCACCCCATACGTCGAAGGAAGCTGCGTGACCGACCCATGTTGGTATGCCGTCACCAATGCTACAGGCAAAGAAGTCGCGATATTCGATTTGTATCCTGAAACTGGTGCGTTGATTTCTTTCACTTGTTACTTGCGGAATACTAACTGGATATCCTTCGTGTCTTTCTTTCGATCCTTCCCATGCAGCAAACAATATTGTCGCCAAAGATATTTTTGCAACTACAGAGACGCATGCACCTGTTGCTGTTATGTGTGATCCTACAACGGTAAGGATGTCCTTCTGATTCCTTGCTCGATGGCCCATTAACGCAATACAGGTCGAAAATGATGTTGGATTCAAATGCTGGGATGGAAAATTCATCAGGACGGCAGCTGGTATTTGAGTCGTAATAATGTATTTTCAATGAAAAAGTTGGCGTCAACTGCAGTGATGCTGACATGGAAGTGCGGCGTAAGTGATCGCGAGGATTGAAATCCATGATCGCCGTCTCGGCAAGAACAAGACAGCCCAAGCAATCAAGTTGAATCAAGTACTTACAGGAGACTTGTCGTCAAGGTGAGGCACAAGACAAATTCTTCCAGGGCTCTCGATTCGGTGAGATACCTTTTGAATTGAAGGTATCTCACCGAGTCAGCCATGGACGAGAATTTTGATTGTATAGCAAATCAAGCAAATGAGATACGCTCTTACAGTTTCAAGATAGGCCTCGATCCTTCTCTTCATATGATCCGTTCGAATGAAATCACAACTGATGAAGATCAGTAAAGTTTAACATGGAAACAAAGAGGCACAGGCACGCGTCGATTGAGCAAAAACAAAGACTCCTTGTCTCATGGAGAATGACACGGCCTTGCAATGCATGACTGTTGCGGCGCACTGTACTATGGCGGTGCAGACGAACGTTTGACACCCGTTGAGTCGTTGACCGGTAATGACAAAGACCGACTCTGGATCCCGAACTCTGCCGACACCACGTGACGAACGCCAGTAATCGACTGTCACTTTGGCTGATTTCGGCCTGTCAAATTTCATTCACCCTCTTCTTTGACAACCACCATGGTTCCTATTTTCTGGTAACCCAGGCTCAGGCGTCGTCGTTTACGTCGTCGGAATGCAACCTCGTTCTATTCTCAAGTCTCGGCCTGCTCGTCTCCAGTCATCTTCACCTTCACCGTCATCATCTTTCATCCAGCAGCATGTCGTCCACTTTCCGTCGTCTCCAAATCTCTTCCAAACATTTGAGGTTCCTTCATCATCAGCTTATGATAGGACCCCAATTGTAATAGGTCCCAACAGTGTCGCTCTGCCAGCTCGAGGCTGTCCAGGTCGCACCTATTACAACGTAGACGATGAGGAGCCCGACGAGCAGAGGTTCTGCTCTCGCTTCTTGAAGAATCTAGAAGCTAGAGAGCTTTCCTCTTCAAGAGGCCATGCTCATCCTCGTGCACTGGATCCTAGAAATGACGAGTCCATCCCCCCACCATTAATACCAGATCTCTCCTCCGAAGAATCCGAGGAATCTGATGGTTTCATCAGTCCTCCGCCAGAATCAGCATTTTCTTTCATTCCCATCAATACCGCCGACCAATGCGACGTTTCCTACCTTTCGTCAGCCCTGGAGCAACCTCTCTATCCAGAACAGATCAAATCATTGCCCATCCCCGTACCTTCCCCTCATTCTGAACCTCAGGCCCTTGCTTGTGCAGCTCAGCTGTCACGTCCTCGTCGTCCGAGAGGCAGGTTAATACGAAAGAATTCTTCAGAAGAAATAGAGGAAGATTCAGGCTATGTTGAGGATATTGAGGCTGTAAAGCTCGCTCCAAACCGTTCGCCATCGCACTCTCCTCCTGGGTCCAAGAAGAAGGGGACCAGGAAGACTTCGTTCGTCTGCAAAACTCTTTCCAGCTTGAGTTTCTGCCCGGACGAGGATGCAGGCTGCTTGGGAGGGTTCTAAAGCCGAGGTTTCCCTTTTTCATGACCCCGTTACGACTTTTTTCAACTCCATTCTTTCGCATCTTCTCGTCGTAACTACTCTTGCAGTTTCAGAGACGCATACAAGGATATTTCCTACATACCACTTTGCTATTCTTATTAAATTGTGTCTCAAGAGGGTCAAATGTTACGATTATCGATCGGTATCCATGTTCCGAAACATTGTCTGTGGCGCAATCGATTTCAACGGACGGATCATTTATTGTCGATGGCTCGGAGGTATCTTATTGTCAATATGGCATAACTATCTACAGTCAGCACGGGTCACCAAGCTATTTTGGCGAGCAAGGAATTAGGATGCGCTCTATTCGACCACTTTCTTGCCTCATCAGCAAATAGCAACACAACACCGTATCTGGGAGCAGGTCAATTTCGATGAATCGGAAATTGTAAACTTGAAACGCACGCCATTGGAAGGAAGAAATATTCAACTGATACCCCACGGCTCAAGAATATGTCCTGGAAAATTGAGATGTAACTGAAGAAACTGCGCAGCACATCAATAAAGCGGTTGGCAACAAATGACAACCAGTACGAACCAAGCCAGCATCAGAGCGATAGCCATAGCTGGGAAGATGTAAAGATTTCTTGTCTGGGGGCCGAAAGGGTTCTGTTGGAAGATCGACAAACGACGAGTTCTCGTGGCAAGAAGATTGAACCACTAGGAAGGGTGTCATTCACAGTAGAGGAAACGAGAGAAAAGCATCACACCTGCATCAATACCAGGTTGAAGAAATCTGAGTCAAAGTCAGGACCACGTCCGTCTTGGATCACAGCACACTCACACATCGACTGAGCTTTGTTTGTGGCTTCTGCCAATACGGCAGCATCGACGCCATAGTCGCCATATTTGAGCCATAGCGCAGAGAATGGTATCCCATTTCGCTGGAAACCAAAGTAAAATGCGCTGGGAAATTTGGGTCAACCAAGGTGGTCAAGGCAGAGAAAGATTGACCGACCCAGTCATTGCGGTCAGGGATTCAAGGATGCCTAGGAAGAAATATGCGTGCAGGAGAAGTTTCCAATCGACAAGTCGATCCTTTTTGGGGTCGCGAGGCTTGCGAAGCAGGAGATCTGACTCGGGCTTCTCGTATACCATGGACAGCGCTGGGAGTACATCCGTCACGACGCAAATGAGGATCATCTGAATGCTGCTTAGAGCCTGCGGGACGCCGGTCAAGATGTTCAACAAAACGGGCATCAATTCAGCAAAGCTTCCTGGAATCAAAGGTCAGCAATACTCAAAATGCGTCGACAAACTTGCCTGCAGGTAGCAGGTATAGAATAGATTTCCTGAGATTCTCGAAGCAGAGTCGACCGTACTGTATGGCGACGATGATGGCAGAAAAGTCGGAAAGAAGAATCAGATCTGCAGCTTCCTACGATGGAATAAGAAGGAGATCAAACAAACACAAGTAGACAGACCATTGCCACAGCGGATCCACCTGCAATCGCGACCCCGACGTTGGCTTGTTTCAAGGCTGGTGCATCATTCACTGTCGAGACTCATTTAAGTACCAATCTGGTTCGAAAGAAAGATACATACCACCGTCGCCCGTTACAGCCACCGTGCAACCAGCCTTCTGAAGTTCCCTCACGATTTGAAATTTCTGCTGAGGACTCGTGCGAGCAAAAACGATTTCGTCAAACTAGGCAGATATCAGATGAAGTGATAACAGGAAAAGGAGGGACTCACAGCAAGGGCTTGTTTCCACTGTGATTCGTTGAGTGTCATCAGTTCATGACCACTGAGGACCAGACTTGTGATCTTGTCGTGTTCGCCTTTGTCGGCGTTGTAAGGCGCGATATCTGCCACAGACAATGAACTGTCGAGATCACTTGAAGACCTCAGCTCGCTGGTGGCTGTCGTAATTATGCCAACTTGTCGAGCAATGGCGACTGCAGTGAGAGAGAAATCGCCTATGAAACAGTATGTCAGCTAAGCCGAGCAAACGAAAGGACTAGTGGTACCTGTAACCATTGCAAAGCGAATTCCTGCTCTTCGACACACCCGGACAGTCTCTGGGATGTCGTGACGTGGAGGATCGATGAGAGCGACAAGTCCTATGATGGTCAAATCGACGGCGAGATTCAGCATGTCATCCTCGGTGAAGATCTCCTGGACTTTGTCGACTTCATTCAGCAACTTGGAATGCACAACACGTTTGGCAAGCAACAAAACGCGATTTCCCTGGGCGGCGATGTCTTCCTGAATGGCAGACAGTTCTAACAGCGCAGTCGAGTCTAAGGCAATGGTGGCACCAGTGGAATCGAGCATATGACTGCAACGTCGGTATAGAATATCCGGGGCCTGGGTGTTGGAATAAACTACTTTTGGTCGCGAATCAAGATGAAATTACTCACTCCCTTGACCAGAAGAAGAAGGTCGGACCCATCAAAGTCGTCATGTTGTGTCAACGGTGTCAGGACTTGGTCCTTGACACTGGGCTTGAAGAGTTTCAAGGCAAATTTGTTCTCTAATTTCCAGTGAGACGGGAAGAAATAGTGACTCTTGGACCCACTTGAGTTGAATGACAGTTTGGCGACTTCTTTCCAAGCGTCCCGGGTTGAAGAGACGGGTTTGATGCCATCTGAAAAGCGTAGGAGACCTTCATCGGTGGCGTCGCCATGAACCTTCCTGATGTCTGAAGGCAGTTGATCTTGGGAGATTTCGAAGCTAGCGTCGTTGCACAAGCCTGCGACCGCTGTAACTGCATCGAGAACCTCGACATTGGAACCATGGGAGATGATTTGATCCCTGGCTTCAGCGGCCGATAGAGATACGCTGCCAATGGTCACACGAACGACAGTCATTTTGTTCTGAGTGAGAGTCCCAGTCTTGTCGCTAGCCAAAATATTGACGGCCCCAAGAGTCTCGACGGTACTCAAAGATTTGCACAGTACGTTGGCTCGACGCATGGCACGAGCGCTAAGAAATCGAGTCAAGTAGGCCGCAGATATCTTGGTAACATGGAAAACGTACATGACGGTCAAGGAAAGGGTGACACAGATGGGTAGTCCCTCTGAAGAAAACTCAGCAAGGTTCGTCAACTGAGAAGGTGAAAATATACCTGGAATAAATGCGACGGCGACACTGACTACATCAATCAATAGGACCGGTACACTGATAAAATCGGGGTGCGAGCGGCGCAGCCAAGCAGCCCACAAAACTCGGAAACTGTCAGCGAATGCGTGAACCGAGACAAAGTACTCACTGACGATGATCGTCGCGACGAACAAGGCAAGGGAAGCTATAATCATCACGACGCGTAAAATTTCCACTTCCAATGTTGTCCTCTGGGGGCGCTCTGAAGAGGCTTGCTTTGCGATCCTTCCAAAGACTGTACCGTCTCCCAAACCGACACAGATTCCCCGTCCGCTGCCTGAGATACAGAGAGTACCCTGCAAGGCGATGTTTCGACTTTCCATAACTGTGTTTATAGGATAAATCGCCATTGACAGAAGAGGTAGAAGGGGACTTACCATTGTCATTGGTACAATCAACAGAGGCGGCTATGGGCTCGCTCTCGCCGGTCAGGATAGAACGATCAAACTGTAGATCGGAAGATACATCAATGAGACGACAATCTGCGGGGACCTTGCTCCCAAGAGTAATGGTTACAATGTCTCCTAGAACCAGGTCTGCGGCAGGCAATCTGTTCGAAAGTCGAGCGAATGTACATGCTGTCGATAACAATCACTGACTTGAACGTTTCGCCGTCTCGGGTCACCAAAATGGAAGTTGGAACCATGTCGGAAATTGAGCTCATTGTACGCCCTGTCGTGAAATCTTGTCCCTACCATCAACTAGGTCCATGAAAGAGTTGAGACTCGCATACCTTGCCAAGCGTTGAATGTAGCCTGGATGAGAATAACAATCAAGAGAACGACTGCAAGAGCCAAGTTGGCGACCGATGGATTTGGGTCTCCCAGCGGGCGCCTGGGGAGAGCATTAGAAACAGGTGGAAATGATATAGGCGACATACCAAGCAATAAAACAGACGATGCTTGCGACGAACAGGAGGCTTCCGAAACCTAACATTTGTCAGCCCAGATGTCCGCAACAGGACAGAGGATATAGACGCTGACCCCCAAAGACATAGAAGAAGAGCTTCTTCAGATAATTCTTGGGCGGCGGGCTAATGATATTTTTTCCGTTGGTAGCCAGTCTTCGTGCTGCCATTGGAGCATCCAACCCAGATTTTTCAGAAACACCGAGCCGTGTGCAGATCTCGAGGATGTCTAGAATATGCCATTGCAATTTCGAGAGCTCTTTAAGAAGCAGTTAGCGTCTACTATCTGGCACCGAATATAGATATACCTGTGACATCCTTATTTGGCGCAGAATCAGTGCGACCGTCCCTGGTATCAGTGACATGGATACTAGAACGAGATGAGTGAGGAAGACGATACAAAAAAATGATGGCAGCCTTACGAGAGGGTCCTGAATTCTCCTGGTATCTTCGCACTAGGCTCTGTCCTGGTACCGCGAACAGACTCTGGAAACACTGTACGATGAGTCCGAGGAATGAGAGGTGGCCCGAGTACATTGGGAGAGTCAAGAGCAAGAGCATTTTCGACATCGAGATTCATCGTGTGCATGGCGAATTGTGATGAAGGAGAAATATAGAAAAGCAGGTATTTTTATAACAGCGACAACACAGCCATATGTGGCCAAAATGGACGGTTATCATAGAGATATTTTCGCCAATGGGCGGCGAAAATATTTCAGTATCTACAATTTTGGAATTTAGTATACTTAAGCCATGCGGGATTTTAGCTTCATGACGAAATGATCGTACGACAAGAAGAAGATCCGTTTCGGGTCCGCATTCAGCTCTGAGAAGTTGGAACTGAGAGGTTAAGGGCTGTTCAATTATAATCGCGATTGGAATCGCAAATCGCAAATCGCAAAAAGCCGAGTTGCCGTGCACGTGTCAGGGCCCAACCCATCAACAGATGGGAAGTTTTCTCCCCACAAATCCTTTTTGGGAATCTCCCCATATAGTAATATAGTCACATGTCCGGCGGGCGCCCGCCTTTGAGGGCGCTGTGCTTTAAGTAATGACAAATAGATAAATATATTGACATGTCTCTGAGCTTTTATTGAACTCCAACCTCTTTTAGAGGCAGGTCTTTTCAAGGGTGCGGGAAGAGTACCCACCATTCGCTCCCCTCGCAAGCTCGGGGGGTCCCCCGAGCCGGGAGTCTCAGGTGGGCACGCTAAAGACTCGTTCCCGCTTTTACATAATGTATAAGGAAGGCGGCGGTGAAGTCTTTCATGGTCGAAATAAAAGACAAGCGGCGGGATTGAACACTCAACCTCGTGACAAAAAGGAGACGTAAGCAGCGGGAAATTCACACACACACTCACCATACCACTAGACTAAAGGAGCTTAATAAACAGGCGCTCAGCTGGCGTGATATTCGGTCTCTCAACCATCCCGCCATGTTACCCGCCGGGCGGGCACGTCACATGATCTACCTGCCATATGGGGCAGATCCCAAAAAGGATTTGTGGGGAGAAAAGTCAAAAGCTCCCATCAACACGGGTTGGTTCAACTTGGGCCTCGTCATGGCCTCGTCGTCGAGCGGCCAGTTATTTCTCTCGATTTGATTCCCTATGTTTTTTATAGTCACTTGTGCTCAGAGTTACAGATGCCAGTAAATATATTTTCAGAATAGAGTTCATTTAATACATATTGCACCCTTTTTATTCCAGGATATTAAGTACTCCAGGTCTTCCTGGCAGTTTCCAAGCATCAATAAATTCAACTTACATATTATAGGGTTAATATCAATAGTTTCAGCCAACCGGAGACTTGATCGCTTGCGCCTTTGACCTAAATAGGGAAAAATCGGCTTTGGGCGGGCAGTGAGCGGGCATTGGAAAGCTCGGGCCAACAAAGAGCTCCCGCCCGACAGCATGGAATGACTTGTAGGTGCGGGACTCTGAACCCTGACACGTGCACGGCACCTCGGCTTTTTGCGATTTGCGATTTGCGATTCCAATCGCGATTATAATTGAACAGCCCTTTACTGACGGCGGTGACCGTTAATCTCGACCAAAGAATGGCCGTGACGTAATGGCGGGGTTCGAATTTGATGAACCACGAATCATGAACAGACCACCCTTCGTCAGGCCAGTGAATGAAGCTTTCGCTACATCACCTTATCGACCTACATGTCAGGGGTTCCTGGCTAGATCTTATCATGGATGAAACCATTCCGTCCCGGTCGGCCTTCATATACATAGCTGAGCTTTCCGGTGAGAAGCCACTCCCTTTCTTGTGTTTCTCTTCGATTCCAACGTCTGGACTGCAGTCTGACATCGAAATCCATCAAATCGACGATGAAATATTATTCGGATGTCGAATAGGGCACTGTGTAACCAAAGCGGCCAATTTGTCCTTGAATTTGTCAAGCCCGACCCCAAGAAACCTCCGGATGAATCCCCCAGCAGCGCTTCGACCATGGTTCACACTGTTATACTCAGCAATAATGTCTTCATCGTTCAGCTCTGTGAATGAGCCATCTTTCAATTCAGCAGGGGCCGATTTATTGATTGGGTGCCGCACAAATGGCAGTATGATTGTGAGTTTATTCGAGAACTACTTCTTCAGCTTACAACTCATTTTATTAGTCGGTTATGTCGATATGGCGTTGGGTAGGAAGCCGCGGCCCGACTACTGACTGCCTAGTACCAGGGTGGAGCCGTATTCTAATTCAATGCAATTATGCATGTGAAGAAATCCTTGCCATAAGGAATAAGTCTGGGACGGCAAGGTCCATGAGGTGGCTCCTAACACCTCAAGCACGAAAGAGCCAACAGCATCTGAGCCAAGGGACAAGTCCAAGTTCTGTTCAACTTCCCAAGGTGCATTTCCAGCCTTTGTGTTTTACAAGTACAATGAAAAGATTAATCCAATCACTAATGATACAATACAGGTTCCATGTATATAAGTAAATCTCCTTGTAGGACCTGTTGCTGGCACATTCCTACAAATTCTTACATAGAAGGTTAATTCCGGTAATACATGTCAGTATATTGTCGCTGTTCGACAGTGTATTGAACACTACGTTCCACGCTAACTTGAAGCTATGGGATGGTGGGTCAGGAGTCAGCAATGTCCATGAAAGTAAGACTTGCCTCAGTGGTCTTTGGCGGCATCTGAGACAGCGATGAACAAACAAGGTCTTCAGCAGTTGAATTGACCTACCATTCCATCTGATTTGGGTATTCGGCGTTTGCCGAACACCATCATAGGCGCGCCCCGATTATCGCCACTGTAAACGTAGGATTCTGACGCTCCACGCCTTAATCTTGACCGTGTGTTCAATCTGTTCAAGGCGATAAGCAAACAGAGTATAGACAAAAGTGTCAACAAACGTCACAAGGAAAGATGTGGCGTATACTGATGGGCGTCAGCTTCAATGTCTTCTTAAAGAAAGGGAAAATCACATTTGCCGATGATGAAATGAAGGCCCATAAAGACCAAATTGGTAGGAATGGCGATCCACTAGAGGAATCAAAAATCGCTTGAAAGAGATTTCACGTGAAGTACTCACACAAATCATGGAGACAATGGTCACGGCGCTGCAGCCACTTAGCTGACTAGACTATTGTTGGAATTATACACTCACCATGTCAAAGAACCAGTCTCGAACGTGTAGAGGATCAGGGAGTCGATTACTTCATTCAGCCTGCCAACATTGGTCTAGCCAACTCTAGACCAATGTAAAAATAAATTGATTGTGGCTTACCGCTCTGCGCCAGTACGACTATGTTGCAACAGGACGAACATCGAACCCGTGATGATAAAGTCCACCGAAGAGGAAAGCGCCAGGCCCAGTGTAAAGACCCACTGAAAGGTTGGAAATCACGGTGGAGGAGTAAATGCTGGCTACTTACGCGAAAGTCCTTCCTGAATTGAGAAAAGGTGCCCAGGCGAATCCTAGATCATTACGAGAGCTTTGATTAGCGCGACAGGGTGGCGATAAAGTCTTAAGCTCACATTTCTCCTGTGGTCACTGGTAGACTGAGAATCGTATAGTTGGACGTGTCAAATTCAGCTCACCAGAAGCAGATGCTGGAAAAAACTCAGTAAATGAATTGTACATACCATGCTACCACTCACCGAGACGAAGCACCGCTAAGATCACCTGTTCAAGGGTCAGACTTGAGCGCGCAAAAATATCCCAAAAAGGAAAGAAAGACTTGCTATGGGTGTCGTAAGATACCAGTTTCTCTGGCTTACTGCAACTCCAATGAGCAAGCTTGAAATAGAGGCATTAGAACGGCCTACGCTTAAATATGCGATGTGCGAAGAAACTATGGAAACCCGTTTGAGGACTCGTCCGATCAATCAGGAAAAAGTCATTTCGCACCAATGGACGGCAAATGTGAGAATTGCCTATGTTAAAACTATCATGAGAACAAAGCCAAAAAAGAAGAGGAAAAGAAATGAACCGTGAACACGATGGAGAGCTGGAAGGAAGGAAGGTTATATAGCCACTGATACAGAAATCGAAGGACGTACGGCAAGGCTCCTAAGGGTCGCGTCCAGTTAAAGATGGGACCTGCCGTTGAAGATAGAACGTCGTACCATGGGATGGAGTCAATTTGTTCAACAATTCCATAGTTTTCAATGAGATAGTCCCAAATCGCGCTCCAGATGAAGGCTGTGTGCCCTGTGTCGAGAATCCTGGAGATGTCGGTCATCACGGCTGCCCCCTTTTCACCTTCAGAAGGTCGTACCAGATTGAGATGACCTGAGGTCTGTCAGTACAATTGAAATCAGAAGCGAGAAGGACACGTACCAAAGCCTTCAACGTCCAATAATCTGCAGAGGTCCCTCTGAAATAAGCCCAGGTTTGCAGAGTCACCGTGCCACTCAATCTGCACTAGAATGAGCAAACAACAAGTACAAGCAATGGTGCAAGATTTACACAGAGGCAAAGAGACCCCCAAGGAGCAAAGCGCCAAAGGTCCTCGGGACATTCACGGTCAAAGTGGCCATGAAGATGAACGAGGGGAAAGAGAAGGGTGAGAAATTTAATAGCTGATTCCTGGAGCTGGACTTGTGGGGTAAAGCTTTTGAGCGCCAGTTGCTACCACGTGCTGTTGGTGGCGCCCCCTACTTACGGTAACAATACACCATTCATCATTTCGCGAATGTCGGGCGGCTTACCTGTTTCATGGAGAAGATCTTGTCGGGTCGGGAACATGGACATCCGAGCTGTTACGTCAGCATATATTTCGCTCAAAACGTCAACTTACATCGACAACGAGTAAAATAAAGTACATTAACAATCTCCAATAGTTCATCCAACGAGGCGTAATCTGACGACAACTCGTTCACCAGCGAATAACCTATGTGATGAATCTGGAAGAACAACAAGCTCCAGTTCGCCTTGCATCTTTCGTCGAGTAAGCGAAAGATTTGATTTCGATGGAGGTGGGGTAGGGTATGGATTAGACGGTGGGATAAAAGATTTAGAGATACGGATGTCTCTAGGTTCTTCCTTGACACAAGGACTTGAAGGAATAGGACATGAATGTAATGGTCTCGAGACGGGCTGAGGCTGGAGCTGAACCGAAACAGAATGGACATGGGTGCATTTGAACCTCGCCATGATTCCCCCATAGACGGATGATGTCGCGTGAGGATGGCTTGTTACCGACAGAATACCATTCGACTGATGTCCTTTGCTCGTCTTGGTAGTAGCACGAACTAAAGCCTCCTTCAACTGCTTTAAACCCTTCATAGTCTCTTCTGTACGCGACAGAACATTCAGATTCGCTGCCACAACGGAAAATTGTCCAGAGAATGTAAAGGTGAAAGCCTCGTTCGGTTTCAGAGATGACCGATGGCGCAAGACAAGTTCCCTTGCTTCTATGAAACCATTCAACAATTGTTCAAAGCTGTTCAAAAGATCCTGGAGAGACCGATAGACTGGGTACAGCTCCTTTTCCTTTTCTGTTGAACGGGATTTGACGGCTGGACCGGTCTCCGTTTTCTGTCTTGCATAATCTCGACTTCGCTTTCGACATCGAGGACAGCATTTGTATTTGTAGTGCACCTCAGGAGGATGCCCTTGGTCGCGAGAAGGGGATACTGGAGCTAGAAGGCTTCGGCAAGACCGGGTCGCGCATTTGCGATAGCCAGTCTTGACCAGGACAAGCCGTGTCTCTGGAGAAGACTCGTAACTGATGCCTGGATGATCTGATTTTTGTGGCAAGGGTCTGGGCTTGGCTTGAACTCTAGCCAGTGATGCGAGAGCTGGTATTCGGATAACAAGTCTGGGTTGAACTGGCTCGTCGTCGCTTTGTGTGGTGTCGCCGGTGTCTGATTCCGAGTCGGTCAGCGACGACAAGTCACTATCCCAGCCAGGGCGAGATGAAGGAATTTGGGTAGGGCATGGTTCAACCTTCACCTTAGGTCGTTCTTGGTCCAGGGTCAAGTCAACATCGATAATCCTGACGTCCGCAAGCTGCTTAACACCCTTGGACCGACTCTTCCTTGCCCTAGATTCCTTCAGGTCCATCTCGACACCGATAATCGGCAGCTCATCTGCATCATTATAACCATCTGCCCAAGAAACTGACTTTTTGGACGATGAAGGGGTCTTGGCAATGATGGGCTTCGGCATCTTGGGCTTTGGTACTAGAGCTTCGGCCTTGGCTGCAGCTATAGCAGCGCGACGTTGCTTCCAATCTCGGCCAACACAGGTCATACAACGAGCACCATTTATGACTGTATTGGTACAGTCGACTGATCTGCACTGGTTCCATTTGGGGACCTGTTTCTGGTCAGAGACACAGAGAGAAGGTCATAACTAAGACATACCGGCAGTATTACTGGAGTTGATCGCGTTGGGATAGCCTTGATTGGAGAATTCTGTGAGGGGACCATCACTGCCGGTGCAGCTGGCGGAGATGGAGCTGGCTTCTCAGGTATGGGAGAATCAGGATAGACCAGCTCCATATCTGATTCGTCCTCAGTGAGGTCAATCTGTAATTTCAGTTGAGAATAATCCGAAAGAACTTGGAATAGAGGACTTGCTAGAAACGGCGCTTTGCAGCTTAGACACAGGACTTCTCCATATTCTTCGACAGGTCTGCCGCAGCCATATCGCATGCAGCAGACGCGTATGGCCAGTTGTCTGCCAGTGATATCGACCGGGAATGAGCTCGACGGCCACGCCTGAGGATACATGGCCTCTCGACGCGCTAGTAGCACCAATTCTATCAGCAAAGCATCTGAGGCAGTCTTGGACGATCAGCCAGTTGTGGCCGGTGAAAAAAAATAAGGTTTGAAAAAAAAATTACTTCGGCCATAGGCGAACGGCCGTCAAAGTCCGATGCAGCCTTGCAGCACCGAAACCTGATCTTTCTAGAATCATGCATAGAGGATTGAAATCGATCCTAGAATTCTAGTTCTTTGGTCTAATTTCTAATGCAAGAAATAACAAGCCTGCTTCATAGATTGTACACGAACCAGGCCGACTTGTCTCCAAGAGTCGGGTCCTCGTCATGTCGCGACATTGTAGCTCGACGAATCGCCTTCTTTTTGTTCTGGCTTGTCAAATACAAAATATTGCCAGTCGCTGCCAGCACCATTCCCACCGACATGACGAGCAGGGTGATGATACCTCCTCGATATTTCGGGCCCACAGAAATATAGCCCAAGAGCCAGGTTGAGAGAATTCCACCTATAATGAAATGTCTTAATTTTTGGTGGAGGCTGATTTAGAAACTTACCCGAGTTGGTCATGATGAAACCTATCGCTATCGCCGTCGCTCTTCTTGTCGTCGGTGCTGCATTATTGGAGCTCCACGAAGAAAGCGTCGGTGCCGCCGTGTAGGTCCCTGTTATCGAGAGAAACAAAGAGCCGTACTGGACGTGCTGGTTCGAAGTCCCGAGGAACATTGCAAATCCGACAATACAGAGCATCGAGCAACCAATGGTCACATAACCTCGACAACTGTACTTGTCCGAGATGTACGCGGCAGTGAGCGATACTGAGTCAAATTTCAAGCCAAGGCACCTCAGAAGAGAAATATCACTCACCAATAAATGCGACAGCAAAAGGCGGAACAGTCATCAACTGAGCAGCGGTATTCTTGTAGCCAAGACTTGCAACGATAGTCGGCGTGAAGCTGACATGCGTCAGTCTAGATAAAAGACCTTGGACTTCTGAGAGACTTACTATGCCAGACTGTATAGAATGACGCCGGACAAGAAAAACAGGACGGCCAGGAAGAGGACTTGAGGAAGGAAAAAAGCAGTCTTGACCTCATTCCAGCTGAATTTCTCGTCAACATTATCGTTTCCGGTGATGGTAAAATCCTCCTGGAGAGTTGCAATAATATGGTCCTTCTCTCGTTGGTTCAAGAAGTAAGCAGTAGTTGGAGACCGAGGCAGCAGCCAGTATGCCGAGATACCGAAGGCGATAGTAAAAAGCCCTTCGATTCTGAAGAAGAAAGATCAGAGAGCTGACATCGTGTTGACTGCGACGCACATGAAGATCCAGGCCCAGTTTGGTCTGGAAGTGTGCTTGATTTGGACGATACCGTAAGCCAGCAAGCCTGAAAATGCTCCTGAAAGTGAGGCAGCTGAGAAGAAGGAAGAGACTCTAGCGTAAAAGATTAGAAAGCCACAGCCAAAAAAAGCTTCGGACCGACGTACCTGAGGTTCATCATGCGACGAGGGTAGAAAAATGATAAGTACAGGACGAGGCCTGGGAATACGCCTCCTGGAGTACTATGGTCAGAGGAAGCCAGATGATAGTAGACATTGGCATACCCTCGAATAGACCAAGGAAGAAACGACACGCCAAAAGCCCTCTGTAAGTTGTTACGACGCCCTGTAGAGTTGTTACGACGCCCCAGAGTGTCAGCATAGTTGGAAGCATAAGATTTGGCCCGACAATCTTCAAGGCGATGAGAACAAAGCTCGAGAGAGAGCGTGATATAACGGACCTTGAGCAACAGGTTCGAAGGCAATTCAGCCACAATATAAGGAACATAGGTAACGGTAAGTGCGATTGAATATCTGTGTCGACGATGAGAACTGGGAGGTGTAAGGAGATCTGACATGTTATACTCCTTGTTAGCTGCGGAATGACATTGAGAACTTCCACGGCAATATGAGAAGATTCGACCAACTCATTTTTAGATCCTTTTGAAGGTTTGCAACTCGAGCATTTCCCAAATTCGTACGATCCTGGCGCGCCAGTGTCAAAATCATGAGACGAAAGAAACAACTGTGGCGCTGACGCACCAAGAATGAGAGAAGATAGAACATGGCGACAACTGGGAGCAAATAGGCATCCAATTTACGCCAAACTTTCTTGTCGATGGCAGAATCGCGAACTGGGACATCATTGCTACCTGTACCCGCGCTTGTGAACAAAGTATCAGACACCGCACGACTTACCTGTGCTGCTCGTCTCTGGATGATTTTTTTCAGCGTCGGAGGACTGAGAATTTTGGTCTGGCATTGTGGCAAAGAGGTAAGGAACAGACTCACATCAGGCAGCTTTAAATCTTGACTTTTAAGTAGACCATAGTAATGGGAGTTCCGGAGGGCCGGTCTTCCCACGTGCAGCGCTCATGTCCTTTTTTTATGTCAGCCGCCCCACTGATGCCCCTGGCAATTTGTCCTTTGGAGTCCTTCTGCTCTTTGTTTTCTGCCGAACACTGTTTTCTAGCTACGGAAATCGGGGTCGGGATAATGTTTAGTTCGCCGGGACGATTTGACTGACTGGACACCTGACAGTCCAATTTCTGCGATTCTTCCAACGCCATGGGAACAGAGCCGCATATCGTCCGTCTTTCAAGGGTTCAATGAAATCCAGTACATACTTGTATCGGATAAAGAAGAAGAATATCGACTCGAGAAATTGACACCTGCCATTCTAATACCAAGCACAATGATCAGATATTAGATAGTGCTAACCAAAAGGGCCACTCGATTTGCTCTTCGGGTGCCTGCTGCAACGTGTTGTTCGAGACCTCGATTGCAGCTTTCGACGATGATGTATGTAGGTACAAAACGTATTAGCGATAAACAACAAGGAAAACGACAAAGCAGGGTATAACGACGATAAGAACAAAAGAAATACAAGAGGGTACCAAGATATTTATACAGATAAAGTTGAAGACTTTGATAGCAATGCCGCGACAGGAGACATGGACGACGTGTGACAAATCTGCAGCGAAAGAAAGAAGGGAGCCTGATTGACACAAAATTATCGAGTTTCGACTTCCTTGAGCACAGGAATCGCATAATCGGAGTCTCTTAGCCCAGTGGCCGTCGGTGTAGTCGTGGTGAGCTCATATACGCCGGACGATAACTTCCCATAACAGTAAGAAACTCCGCTCGTAAGAGATAGAGCGCGAAAGCTTACCAGTTGAGAATTCGCGGGATTGAAAGTCAGATTTGGTCTGGTGTACTAGAGTCCAGCTGCAATGAGATCGAAGTATAAAGGTCGAGACTCACCATCCCGATCGCGCCATTGGCGTCGAGGCTTGGATCACCGAATAGAATATTGTGTGTCAAGGCACTACCGTTGGCTATCGCATTCCAGCTTGCCCGAGCATTCAAGGATGATAACAAGGCATTGGTATCTTGATATAAAGTGAACAGGGTCCAGCATGACGCAAAGGAAAGAATACGCTGTTTTGAATGGATCAGACCGTGAAATAATCCAGCGTCGATGACTTACTACAAAGTTTGCTGAGAGCAAGGTCCCACACGAAATTTCTGTTAGATCTAAGGATTAGTTCACATCCGGAAGGATAGTCCAGCGACATACATCGTGGTATGCTGTAACAGGAGCCCAAGTGAGCTAAAAGACGGAATGGTGATCTAGACTGACAGGTAGCACCAGAAAACAGATCACATCCAGCGCAGCGAAGATGGCAGTGACGAAACCAGTCTGGATGGTCACTGAAACACAGTTGAGACTCAATATCAAGTCAGGAGAAAAATCTTACATCGAATAATCCGATTGATGCTGTTGTCAGTGGAAGAAAATCCCGTTTTTCGACGCGCCTAGAAGTTCTATAAGTCTCATGAAAGATTTGGACAGCCTCATCAGACCAAGCTATAAGTGAGTGAACTGGTGATTGCAATATCGGCCAGGGCGGAGGCCGATAACCAAGTCAAAGCTGGCCAATGGAGTTCCGGTTTGCGAACGAATCGTTTCACAATGACGACTGTCACTGAAGTCCATATACCACCTCCTGTATATTTCATGAACAAGGGGATACGGGCGCTAGATGAAAGCTCACCTAACGCGATGGCCGCGAGGAAGACGATTATACCTGAAATCCAAGGAGATTGAGTGATTATTGAGATACGCCAGGCGACGAAGAACTGAATCGGAGTCGATATGAGGACCTGGGATACCATGTAATAAGAAGGAAAGTATGAATGGAATGGAGAATACGTACCGTTACAATTGGATCTTGAATGGCAGAGATTACTCGAAAGAACGACCAGAAATGCGACAACATACCTGCTGCAAGCACTGTTCAAGAGAAAGTCAGCATAGTCAGTAATCACGACGCCCACGTACTCGTTGGAAAAAAAGTTGTTGCAGAAGGAGATCCTAATCAGAGATGAGACCTGAAATTTAAAGACAGGTACTATCTGGCGCACCAAATTTTGTCACCAGAGGTTCATACACCAGACTGCTATCCAATGCTGTGTTGACCGTCTCCACAAGGAAGAGATACGCGACCTGAAAGTCTGAGATCTGTTCCAATGACAAGGACAATGTTTCTCACGAAAAGTCGTATCCAGAGAGGGTCTCTGCAGGTATCTGGTCAGCCCAGGCGATACAGAGAACCAAGCGACCTACTTTTTATAGGTTTGATGGTAGATGAGGCACTGGTCGCTAGTCAGGACCTCGTATTCGCCAGCGCGATTGAAAGGCGAACCTGCATAATAACCAGCTTTACTTTGTCTCAGTTTCTGCGCGAGTTCTGAACGAGCTGAAATGAACTCACTCCGTACAGTATACAGTTCAGAAAGACGCCTAAAATATCAGGACAATTAACACAGTTCTTCATCTTGTGTTGAGGCTGGACCTATCAGCATGGGTCCGAACCTAAACTTGTTGTGAAAAGCATGATGGATATGATGGCCAATACTTCATACAGCAGGTTAACCGAGGGCATTTTCAAGGAATAGAGCAGGAAGACTGCAAGGCTAGTTGAAGTCAGAAACAAAGAGCTGGCTTCTCCGAGCCTCAATTCGAGACGTCCATGGCCTTTGCCCAAATCCGGACTCCGGAAGAAGCACCGATGACAAAATAAAATTGTGCACGCTTTCAACCTTCTTTACCGATCGACTTCGATTCAAACAAGATCTTGGCGGCCCGCGCGCCACGATGAGCCGTAAATAGCCCATTGAATTCAAAACAAGAAGCGAGTTTGACTATGTAACGTCAGTCTGTCCAGTTCAACTGTCATTGTTGGATGTCTCCATGTTGCTCGACCACCTTCATGGACCAGTTTAGTCAATGGACCAGGGCTGGAACAAAGTTCTGACCTTTGTCACCGTAATCCCATATTCAACATCTCGAGGACCGAAAGGTATATCTTGCTGGTACGCTTTAGTTGGCGGTTCCAACTCGTATGAGCGCTAAGAAAACATCAACATGGACTCTTGGAAGCTTGGAGATCGTACCGAATGTCCGCCCTCAGAGGACATGTCTCTCTGCTGGAATTAACACAGAAATAGTTTCTGAACTTGAAGTTAAACTTACTGTACGACGACGTGAAGCCAGTGTCCCATCGGCAATGATAACATTTCTCTGCCCAGATACTCCTCCAGACATGTTATTCAAAGACGCCCTGGAGTTCAGTGTGCTCATGAGGCAGTTTGTATACGATTTCGATAGGGCCATGTCGAAGATGAAGTTTCTATGTGATATCAGTTGGCAAACATAGACCACAGAATCAGGGTTTTCTAACAGTGCAGTGTGCTACAACATCTGTCAGCAAAACTTCATGAGAGATTAAGGAGCTTTACCGGCAAGGCCATGAAAAAAGCAACATCGCCGATGGCGCATATGGCACTGTTTCTCGGTCAACCAGGGGATCAAAAGGATCTTCAACACGTACGTGATCATACCAGTCTGCACTGTTACTGAACCAAAATAAAACTTGATTCAATTCAGGACCAAGAAACAGCTACTCACTTCGAATGATTTTATCGATGACAGAATCGGTCAGATCGAAACCAGTCTTCCTCAGTGTCTGGATCACAAGGTCAAACTGTGTTCGAGCTCCAGTGACTGACATACCAGACTTCGAACCAGCGCCACTGTAATCAGAGCGTCCGATATACAAGAGCTGAGCAACCAAACGAGAGCAGACCAGTGAAGGAGTGGCTTTTTGACGAAGAGTTTCAAGATAGGAATCCGAATTCCTGTCCAGAGACCTCCAGCTGTGCTAGATTAGATCGGACCACAGCGAAATAAGACGAGATCAACCTGTGGATCCGAGTGAGAATGACAGTATGACTAGGGGAATCCAGATGGTTTTCGTGATTTTCTTGATGCGCCAGGCAAAGAATAACTGGATCGGTGTCGAGACCATGACCTGGTCAAGACTCAGCGCGACTTGAGCGAAACATGAGACAAACGTACAGTGACAATGGGTTCTGCCTTGAAATCAGCGAGCACACAAATTTACGTTCAAATCAACGCACCCATGACAAAAACTTTGTTCGCTCCTGTTAGAAGAATGAACCTCAAGAAAAGAAGAAATCGCACGTGTTGGGAAATATTGTGTGGCAGTTAAAGTCCCTGGGCCTCTGTCAACATAATCTACCGAGGCAGGGTACAAAAGACAGACCCCATTCGGCTATGAGAGGCTGATAGATCATCGCCATGTTGAAGATCGAATTCGCAGTTTCAACCACAAACAAGTATAGCACCTGAAGTTGATGTCAACATTGGCAGTCCGAACAGGAAAGTGACTCCGGACGAAGAGCTTGATCCACTTGGAGTCGCTGGAAAGCATAAGAACCGATAATAGTAGACGGAAAGGAGCACACCTTCGATACGTTTGAAAGTAGATACAAGTCTGGGTGGCAATCAGAATGTATCTTGTCAATGGACTATGTTGTCTGACCTGCATAATCAAAATCTGAACAGGCAATGGTTAGAGAGAGAGAGAGAGCTGTAGCGAGTGTAGAAACCGACACCGAAGAGAATCAGATTGAGGAATACACCAATGAGCATTGGCCCAAAACTAGGGTGCACGGTCAGCAAGCGAGAACTATAATGAATTCACATACGAGAGCTGAAGGTTGGGCATTCTGACCCGTCAATCTTGGAGCAGCGGATGAAGGATCACAATAAGTTCACCTCTTTATATATGTAGAAAACGGGGACAATGGGCTAAAGAAGCATGAGGTGCCTCGCCGGAGGACTTTTACGTGACGATTCGAGCGGCCATTTCGCATGCCTCGAGGAAAAGGAGTTAGGCAACAGGAAATCCATCTTTCAGCGCTTTACGGTGGTGTATTATTGAGGTTCTTTCACCCATGAGGGCAGCTTCGCGTCAAGTTGTCCACTTTCCGGAATTCCGCATTGTGTAACAGAATAGCCTGTGAGGGTGTTGAATCGCGTACATTTTATCGTTGGTCGCGGAACAGGACAAGCATCAAGGCTACGGGTATCTTACAAGTGGAAAAGGAAGACTGGCAGTCTGAGAGATCTATGAGCGCGACACAAACAAGGTGATTCAACACTCACAACGGAAAACTAATGATTACAATCGGATTCTTCGAATTGACAAGTGGCATAATGTAGAAGACGGTCGTGATCATGGAGTTGATACAGTGCAGTTGTCCCATAAATATCAATGAAGCATCATGGTCGACGGAAAAACTTGTCCCAGGGTCCCTCATTTACGGGGATTGCGCTCCGTTTGCCTTTTCCCTTGCTCCTTGTCGCTGCGGCCGTTGGCTTCGTGGGGCTCTCCTCTCCCTCCACCTTGCCTACTATCCTGACGATGTTCTTGAGCACAAAATCTTCGGCCGGTCTCTTCGAAACTAGCTCGCGACAGGTCGGACAGCTGTACTTTGGCTGCTGCTGCCCAAACATTGCCATTTGATATCCTGGAAAGTTGACATTGTGGTTGACATTGTAATTGGGATGGACGGCGAGATGTTGAGCCAATATAGTTGAGAACCAATCCTCCAAACATGTCTGGCAGAAGACGTGACCACAGTCGGTTAACCTGAAACAAGAATAAGGACTTGAGGAGTTGATTTAGTGGGCCACGAACATGAAAGGAGACCACAATTTGAGGGTGCAAATTTCACATGACACCGATTCTTCGAGGTCAGAGACATTCTGAAAGGCGTTCAACAAGAGAACAAAAGAACAAAAACGGACCTGCCACTGTTCTACTGGAGATAGGCTTCCGACGTTGGGCTTCGAGCTCAGCCTTCAATTTCGCATTTTCAGCGGCCATCTGGACTTGGGATCGCTGATTCTCCTAGACCAAGATCAGAAAAATGGGACTATGGTTCTCATGAATTCACTTGCCTCGACCATCTTTTTCATTCGGAGCTCTAACGCTTTCACTGCTGTGCTCTTGGTCGAACCCGAAGGAATTTCTACAAACCCAGCTTCGGCCAGCTTCTTTCTCTTGACTGGAGGCATCGATGAACCTTCATCGTCGGAAGAGAGAATAATTATGTCGGCTGGATCGTCGGGCTTTGGTGCTGGTGGCGGTTTCGCGTGTTTGGTTGTTGTAGAACGTCCGGAAGGCATAATGAATGAAATAGAGATAGCTTGATGAATTACAAGGCCACAAATGGAGGGCTTGCAAAAGGACGGGTACTCGATGTTGAGGCTTTGTTCAAGTTAAGTTCGGTGACCGTGACGTATGTGACAGCAACATTGTAGATAAGATATACATAAACAAGATAACAGAATTAAAGAAAATTAGTCAGCTCTTTCCTCAACTCAAATCCCACTGTGAAGCCCTTTCTTCGACTTGTTCCAGCATCGCTGTGGTATGGTGGTCTCTGGCCGAGACTCGGATTCTCATTGGCGGAGGTGCACCGCCCGTCGTGCCGACTATAACAGGCAATGGCTCGCCTTCGACTGGCTCAAACTTGAATGCCCATAGAAGACCAGAAATGGCCATCCATAGCTCCCTCTCTGCAGCGGCAATCCCTGGACAAATCCGCCGCCCTGATCCAAAAGCCCAGTGGTCTCTGTCAAGACCTTTGGCCAGCCTAGACGACTCAGCGCAGCTGAGTTCATTGCCTAGATATCGCTCAGGATTAAAAGTCAACCTACAGGAAAGGTCAGTGAAAGATAATCAAAGCCTGAATTCAGCTCACGGTTCTGGGTAGCGCTCGGGATTATGGTGAAGGGTCCAACAGTTCAGGAGCACAAGAGTATCCTTCGGGATGTACTTCCCGCTGTAAACATGATCCGCGGTGGTATAATGGGGCGTCGGGATCCAAAATGTCGCATTGACCCGTTGTATCTATGTAGATTCAGTGAAAGATCGCGGCAGAATCAATGTCACGAACGTACCTCTTTCACAATAGCCCTTACATAGGGAAGACTTTTCTCGTCGTCAGCTGTTGGCAACCTGTCGCGACCAACGATCAGGTCGAGCTCTTCGTGGGCGCGATCAACGACATCAGGGTGAGCAGCCATGAAGGCCAAAAACCACTGAATCATATAAGATGCCTAGAAATCGAATGAATACGTGAAGTAGAGAAGAGAAGAAAACAGACTGATGGTATTCCGCCAAGCAAGAAAACTCCGACCAACATGCAAACATCGTCGTCGTCCAGTTTTTCTTGTTCTTGAGTTTCAATCAGGGTCTTAGCGAGACAGTTGGGAATTTCTTCTCCGCGTTGGTGTCGAAGTCGCATCTCTTGGACAAGACCGCCGTAAACTTCCCGTAGGTCTTTTGACAGCTTCGTGGCACGGCGACGAATTGGCGTTGGGAGATGTTTCAGAAATGGAATAAAGTCCACAACATTGTTCAAAGGACCTAGGGATGTAAGCAAGAGTTTTGGACAAGGTGGAATGTGTCTACCTGTCAAGTCGCCGAATTCTGAGACCAGACTGTCGATCTTTTTGATCAGAGGCTCTTTCGTCGAAAACGTCCTAGTCCCGAGCGAAAGAGCTAGCTGGACACTGTATAAAGTTGAGAACATTCATAAACTTCCGGTCTTGAAACTTACTTGATGGTAAACCGTGTTGCATAATGCGATGGGCTGATGGGTACAGTTCCTCGCTTCGATTCGTCAAATAGAGACTTGATGAGGACCCGGGTCTCGTATTCAATGATGTTCGTGTAATTCGTTTCAATCGTTTTTGGCGTGAGGTATTGCAGGGCCAACCGGCGATGCTGTTTCCTGGAAAATCATCATGGGCGATAGATCTGCGGGACAGAGGTAAAACGTACCATTTTGGACCGTAAGGAGACCCTGTAACTGCCCTGTTTTTCAAGATTATGTCGTTCTTGATGAAGTATTGTTTCCTGCTGGAGAACGTGGCACCACATTGGACTAGCAGGTCTCTGGCGATTTCTGCGTCAGAAATAACGACACAGAGCTGATTTCCTGTCCAGAAGCTGTACAATGGCCCGTATTTCTTGGCCCATTTATCCAATGCATAGTGAGCATTGTCTCGTAAGAAGGCGTAGCGGAAGAGAGGTCCAGAGGGAATCGGGTTTCCCTCGGAGTCGCGAAGATTTCGGCGTATGATGTATGGTACGAGGAGTAGAAAGAGACCGAGAAGAGAAAGAAGAGTCTGAGAAACATGTCAGAAGCTGCTGTGGTGCGACGAAAGAATCTCGACTCACAGCAATCATGGTGAAGTACAACAAAAGGCGGATGATACAAGATGGGTGGTACAAAGCAGAGGTAGAGACCTAAACGAAAGATTCCGGACGCAAATATTTTATACGCTTGCTGACCGCAAGCGGTGACATGATGAAAAGAAGACCACGCGTGTTAGTAGAAATTATCAGAAAGACATTATTCCTTCCGGCATGACGCCCCCCTAGGCCTTTGGAAACCCATTGGGATGAATGACATGCCGGAAGCTTGGTTTTGATGCTTTTTTGAGGTTCGAGCGAGAAGGTCTTGTTGGGATCTATGTCGGATATCCATGTCAGCTGAAGAAGCTCTTGAACAAGCCCACAAGCTACCTACCAATGTTTCTGGGACATTCTGTGCACCACCGACGGTTACGTTGGACCCGCAACCATCAATGTCAAGTTCGGTTGTCCTCATTTCCATTGCATTAGTTGGAACAAATTGCTGCTAGTTGACGCGGTAGTGTAATTCAGTATCGAATCGCGACCGGAGCGTAAAAACGCCACAAAAGTGCCGCAGAGCTAGTGGAATCGTGCGCCCACAATACCTACGCCGTGCCGCTGAGGGACAGTTATACTCCATTCAGCTCCAAGACCCTCGACCCCGAGTCGGACATCGTGTTGGACTTCTTCAGTCGCGAGCAAAGCCAGCCTTGAGGCTCCTTGGGGAAGACACTAGTGTATCGGCCATGGCCAACATACCGATATCGAGATGTTGGAGATGGTTTCCTTGGAGCGAAGAAAATGAGTTGAGCTTCGATGCAAGAAAACCACTAATTGCCGACAGAGGCCGATAGGCGAACGAACGAACGAACGAACGATCGGGGGGAAACTGCCAGACTGAGATACCGCCTGCATTGATTCGGTTATAGTAGGAGTGTTAGAGGAAACAAATCCAATTTAACATTGACAACGTCATTCTCTCGGGATTTTTGCCAGCAGACTGTAATCCTTCTTTTCGTCGAGACCAGCATATAACACAATGGGAGCAGGACGAGTAGAGACCTGCAGCGAGAGAAGATCTGGACGCGAGCTAGTGAAAACCGGTCAGCATGAGGCGGAACCAACTCAAATGAACCTACTAATGTCCAACCGGATCTGCAGTTAGTTTCGCCATATTCACAGCGTCTAAATCAATGTCGGCGTAAAGAATGACCTCCTGAGCTGGATCAGTCTGTGGAGTGAGCTGGATACCATCGGGCCCATAGATGGCGGCGAATCCACCGCCGCGCTGTGAGCCAACCTGTCAAGATAGTTCAAAAGAGCGCTGACATGGGTTAATTACCCCTGCTTCCCACATTCCAGTACCCTGAAGGCTAGAGTCGGCGGAAATGAATTAGAAAAAAGGATCGCGGGAGGGGCATGACTACGGACCCACAAAGAGCGACATTTTCAGGGCTGATCACCTGAGTACTCGAGATTACAAACATCTGACCCTCCAAAGCCGCAAATTTCGCTTGAAGAATCTGAGCGTCGGAGGAAAATTGTGGTGGAGCACCGTCTGCGACAGAATCACAGAATGGCCAGCTGGCGACGTGAATCTGGACACCGAGACTATAATGGTGGAATCTCAACAAAGGCTGGAGATGTTCCCTGACCAAAATCGTGAGTAACTTGACTGAACAGAGATAGACCACGTACCAGCAATTTAAACAACCAATAACAGCTGCTCCAGGTCCTTTGACGCCGCTTTGCAATGAATCCGCTGGGCTAGGTCAGCTTGATTTACTGGGTACGACGGTGAATACTGACCAGGTGCGTCTCCCCAGATAGTTCTTTCTTGTCCTGTCGCCTTTAGCTTGCGTCGATGCAAAACCACAACTCCCTCCGGGTTAAAGATTGCTTGAGCTGCGTACATGCTTGCACTGTCGAGCTCGACAAATCCAAGGACAACCCTGTATTCGATTGAATGACGAATTCAGAAGATGATTAGAAGAAATCGCACCAGATTTCAGCCTCTTTGACAGCAGCTTGAATTTCTTTGAACTCGTCCGACTGAACAGACAGAGAATTCTTCTGAAACTTGGCCAGGAAGACAGGGTTGAAAGGCTTGGCCCAAATGCACATGGGATACCTAGGTTTTGCGAAGTTGGCTTCTACGATAATGGAAGAAAATTGGCTGACGCACCCTGGAATGAATGATTCTGGGAATCCGACAAGCTCGGCGCCATTGGATGCGGCCTGAGGATATTGTTTGAGTTTTCGTGGAGAGTGGTTTGCGAGCCTACCTCTTTGATGAGCTTGATGGTTTTGGCGACGCCTGCTTTAAGGTCCCACCAGGCAGGTTCAGCTTGTATAGCGGCAATTTTCATGGTAGATCGGTAGTGAAGGTTGTCTCATGATGGGTTTTATAAGTAGCTGGAGGACATAGATGGGCCGCGATAACATCGAGTGAGGCGAGCCTGCTTGGTCAGCTCGTGCAAAAGCTTCTGTCGTCTAGTCTCTTTGCAGACCGACAAATTTAAATAATTTTCGCTCAGGCTGGATAGTTCGTGCATGCTGCGTCAATCCAAAGTTCCCTGCTGGCGTGGATGCCTCTTGACCTGTCGAGAGACTCGAGAGACCATTTTTATCGCTCTGCCGTCGTGCGGCTAGCGGCCTTAGCTTGAACCATACAAAGGATGCGATAAACCCATGGCTGTCATTCTGGCTCGATAGCGATTTGTGTGCCTAAATATTATTTTTAATAATAATAATTAAATAAAAATAAAAATACAAAAAAGGAATGAAATAAGGAAGAAATGAGCCACAAACCATTGAGGGCTCGCTCATCATGCATCATGTCTCAAGTTTCACGGGCTTTTGCAACCATTCCGAAACGTGCCGAAACATTGGCGACACTCCGATTTCACGCAAAATTTTCTTCGCCTGCGGTGCACTAGAGGGAACAGGCTCGCAGTCAAGATAAAAACAGGAGGATCCAGAAGGATCTCCCGTCAACCCAACCACCTGCAGATCAACTGAGAATTTGCAGAGCTCTGAAAATATTGGCCAGTCTGATGTGAATCTGCCAATTTGAAAGTCCAGACCATTGCGCAAACCCAGTCATACCACTACAAGACATGTCAGATATTTGGGTCAAATTCAGCCCAAACTGCAACTGCAGGCTGAGATAAGTATCTGGTAAACATCCGGTCATTTTCAGCTTAGACAAAGGCTGTGGTGTCGGACTCACTAGATATCTAGTTACCGCATATGGGAGCTCTGGCTAAGCCCAATAATAGTTGGAAGCAAGGCACTTATTAGTCCGCCGTAGAAAATTATTTCAGTGTACTAGGGCTCCTTCGGACAGCCGGGGTCCTTCGGACAACCCTTTTTGAATTATTTTCACGTAGTTCATATGCTCCATAATGCTAGCTGGGAGGACTAACATGTCATAGGGAGCTGCTGAAAAATTTTTGAGGCCAACAGGAATCACATAGGACAGCTGGACAGAAAATGAGTTGTCTCAATGACCCATTTCATGAAAGCCGCACTTTTTGGAATGGAAATCCAGTCAACAGCTCGGCCCACCGCCTGCAATACCTGGCCTATCTTAATCTTTAGTGCCTAGTTTAGCAATTTCAGCCTGAAAACTGAGAATCCGGGGTCAAATGCAGCCAGAGAAAATGAAAAGTGACAAAGTTGATCAAAAAGCGTGACTTTTGAGCGTCACGCTCTGCGAAATTCAGCGTGGCCGAAGGAACCCAAATGGTGTGACAACTGTGACCACTGCGAATTCTTTTTTCCTGCTCTTGCATATTGCTCTAGCGCTGTTCTGAACTGGTGAATAGATCCATTTTATGTCTGTTCTAATCCCTCTAAAAGTATTTTCCAGGAGAAGTTCAAATAAGATTCAAATTGGGATCCCAGATTCTGCTGTCCGAAGGAGCCCTAGTACACTGTTGTAATTTTATGTAATCATAAAATTTCTCACCTGTGTCATCCTTCCTTCCTCTGCTGTCTAAGTCGCACTGCATTATTTATGTCGCCCTCGGTCTGCTGGCAGGACCCTGAGGGGCTTTCTAAACTGAATGAGCTTGTCAAGAAGCTGGTTCCGCAGTGGAAAGATGGTCTGCGGCTTCAGCAGGACCAGGCTATTGCCTACGGACTGGATGGTGAAGATACTGTTTTTGCGGTGACATGGGTGCCGGAAAATCAGCACTCTTCACAATTCCCATTCTCATTCACAAGGAGATGAGTCAAAATCCATCTCTCTATTCTGATTTTCCGCCATTCAAAGCCCGAGAAAATCCGGTCGGCATTATTGTGACCCCAACCATTGGACCAGCCGCGAACATAATAAGCCAAAAACACATCACTAAAACTGGGAAATCCTGTTCAAAGCCGTCAACTTGCATGAGGAGCTGACAGACCGTCACGTCGTCGATGATGCGGTATGCCGGACATTGACAGCCGGCAAGGCGCTCATCGATTCGTTATCTGATGTCGGGAAAAGTATGATGCGGCTGAAGGAATGTCGGGGAAAGCGTGATGCGGTCGAAGGACTGTCAAGGGCATTGTGACTGTGTTCACAGTCCTTCAAGGTAGGCATGAGGCTGCGGACATCTTCGCAATTGTATTATGAGCAGACAGCTGGCCGGTAAATGTTCGGACTTGACTAGGATAATTTGTAATGGCTCGAATACTATCATGTTTTTTTTTTGTTGCCCTACTACATTGAATTTCCTACAGGATCAAAAATAGTTTCCTCATCACTGGGGATCTGAGCCTCCAGTTTCAGGAGCTGCGCCTTGATTTCTTCAAAAAGAGCCGAGCACCGAGATTGGACCATCTTGCGAACATCCAGCTCTTGGCTCATCATTCCAAGCTCCCTTTCTGCACCCAGCAAGTTCTCCTTGGTCCTATCGAGCTCATTATTCAAGCGAAAGACCTCGCAGCACATTTTAAAAAGTTGCCGGATTGTTCGCTTGTGTTCTGACTCTTGTTCCCGAAGAAAAATAAATTCTTCAAGCCTGTTCTTGAATGGCGAATCAGGCATACGCGGCATCTTGTGAATGACCTTCGTAATCCTGGGATGACCTAATGAGACCGGATCAAGGAAGGATTGTGAAGCCTACAGGGATGGCTCCAGTGGAGCTTCTTCAATTCCTGAGTCGTAGGTTGGATCATACAGATATAGGGAGGACCGATGGGGAGGTGTGAACGGTACCACTGCAGCCGATCCTGAGGAAGCATGGCTATTGCGACATTAAAATCAGGGTCTGCCTTGAGCTGAGGTTGAACGTACCTTTGCAAAGAGACGCGTTTTTCGCGTCGCTTTTTGGATTCCATGAATTTTTTCATACGGTGAGACATGGTGTTGTCACAAGAGCGATTAGCAGCGTGTGATCCGAAACAGCCCACGTATATGAAAATTGGAAAAATGATGCAATTTAATGCGGTCACAGCCGGTCACAGAACTTGGTTCTTGCTATCATCAGCACCTTTTATCGTGTTTCGCCCACATTACAGTCGCGCATTCTCATTGTCACGTCATCTTCGCGTGTTATCTCCATGTCAGAACCCATTACACCTCCATCGACGCCTAACAAACAGAGAACTGATCGCAGCCCTGAACAACAGGAAACCCCGAGGCACCATCCTGCCATGTAAGCTGTCTTTTCATGTCCGCAGAAATGTACTGATCACTATATACAGCGATCACTTCAAGTCAATTCTGGAAGAGGTAATGGAAGGTTTTAATAAAATGAACGATCTTTGTTTGGCTTCTTTGGCACGCGCCAAGGCCGCAGAGGATCGTGTGCAGGATTTGACATCGCAGGTCGAAGCATTGAAGAGGGAGATTGCCGTGTTGAGAGAATATGGGCATCATCGAGAGACACGACTCACCCATCAGAAAGCCTTGCTGAAGAAGGCACTAGTAGCAGCGTGACGGACGACATCTGCGCCAAATTAAGTCTTTTGTATCATAAATCATTATATATACTATAACACTGCAAATCCATCATCTGGGGCCCCAGCATCTGACTCATCCGAAGAACGATTTCCGTCCTCCTCATTGACAGCATTGCTCAGATCCTCTTGGACTAGACCTTGATAGTCCATATCATTGTCAGGATCTGTACCTTGATCTTCATCAGGTAAAGGAGCCTGTGATCCGTCATCAACGTCGGTCTCCATCCTACCATCAAAATAGCTCGAAGCCGCCTGCCCATCCATTTCATGCCCTATTCCACCACCAAAGTATCGCATCACCATATCTCTATCCACGAAGCTGGTATAATGTGAGTCATGGTACTGATAACAATCAGGAAAGCTCACATTCCGACATAGTAGTTGGTCCAGTCTGATGTTTCCCCAGCACGCCAAGCGGCTGTTCGCGCCCTTGTTTGAAGTAAATCGTTGGTCTGACCATCAACGAAAGCAGGAATCAAATGAGTTCCGCGTAGAACCAACTGAGGATCCAAGAAACCAAAAGCATATGGATCATCTTCTGGGACAAACCCGATTTTAGGCAGCTTCGCGGGAGCAAACCCAGCGCGATGGCCAACTTCACTGCCGAACCAGCGAACCCATAGAAATTCCATGCGAATTGGACCATCTGGAGTCAAGGACTCACTCCCAAGTGCTGGTCGATGTTCCACCATAGCATGGAAGACACCGATGACTCGCGCATACCAATATGGATAGACATTGAGACCCGTCTCAGCAGTTCGAAGCATCACGTTGCATTGTCGAGAAGGATTGAGTGAATCCCGATCTCGATGAACATCGTAGGTGGTATAGTTGATTTGCAAAGTCTTGACTGAGAATATGCGGTCACTATGAAGGAGAACTTCATTGCGTTGAGCATCGGTGAAGTCATCATGGTCGTCTCCGTCGAACTCTCATCGCTTCAGTCGACCGAGAAGATGCTGCTTCAGCTTCGAGATAAAGTTCTCAAAAATCAGTCAGTATCAAATCATCACACAATAAATCAAATCAACCTTGGCTGCAGGATCACCACCCCACATGAAGTCATAAATATTCATCGGATGATTGCAAGACGGGCTGATATAGTGATGAACATTGAGCGGCGCATGGTTGTACGGATCAGATCCACGAGCCAGATGAGGATGAGGATTCTTGGATCGTCTCAGTGCATTTGAAGTTGAATGCATGACACGAGTATGTCTATCAGCAATATTCTGTGCAGCATTGCGCTTATTTGTCAATGCATAGAGTCTCTTGACTATTCGATGCGCAAGTTCTCCCTGACAAATACTCAGTACAAACTTGTGTAACAAAGTAAAAATAGAAAAGTGTACCAGTTGAGTAGAGAAGCCATCGGTTGAGCCAAAAAGACGAATGAATGGGACATAATCAGCAAGGGCGTGCCATTTGTATGTGAAGAGATTGAGTGTCTTCTTCTTCTTTGCTGCAGAGATGTTCGACATATCCCGACCCTGTCGTTGAGCTTCCTGCCGCATGGCTCGGGATCTGGCCTTGGTTTCTCGAGGGAGCTCTTCTGTGTCAAAGCGATTGCAGGTTAGGTCTCGAAACTCCCGAGTAAGGACTCCGAGTTCCGTGGTGAGAGCCTGAAGATGATCCAAAGTGTGTTCTGTGTGCATCCGCATCTTGGCAAAGGCATGCCACTCAGAAAGACGGAAGAGAAGCTTCAGAAGGCGTGCATCGTCTTCTGGATCAGGGAGAAGCCCTTCAAAGACAGGAATGCAACACTGTAGAAGGTCCTCAAAGTCACGGGCACCGAGCTTTTTCATTTCGGATGCATTGTTCGCAAAACGGCGGATCGTGTCACGATTGAACGATGAAATGAGACGAAATCTAGACCTGATAATCAGTACTGCACAAGAACCTCGAAATTTGATCTACCGTCGGTCCAACTCGCTAACAAGTGCAGCGCCGTCCTTTTGAGCGTATAAAAGTCGAATCAGATGAGTGAACAGTGCTTTCCAGACCCCCAGCTCGAACTCGTGCATGAAATCGACCACAAGCATGCGGTGAAGGTCGAAATCTTGACCCAGATGATCAACGAAGGCATTCTGACTTGCAGTAAGTGATGCCGCCTGCAGTATAGATCAGAGGACTCACTATTGTCAATGTCGACAATGTCTCTTTCAAGATATTTTCAACAAAAGTACCACCAATAGAGTGTGCACTCTGGAAGACGGCCTTTCGGGCACTGATGACCTTGGAATACATATATTTCCGGAAACCAGCCTTGACTCTGAAAGCAAAGTCGCGAGCCTGGCCCATAAGATCCAAACTCTTCTTGGGTGTAAGGCAGCGGGGGCAAGGACACAGTCCTTGGTCGCGTATATTGGCAATTAAAACCCTGAAACTTCTCAGCGATGGCTTGATTTGTATCTGAAAGGACTCACTTTTCTGGGTAGTCTGCTGAATAAGTGAAGAAATGTGGATAGAATCGTCGCTTGATGCCATCAAAGCACTCTATCACGACACCATAGACATAAGCATGCTTGAATTCGTCATCCAGGATGTATTTCCAGACCGCATGGAACAGCTCGCGGCGGCAAAATGTGAGGATATCCTTCTTTTGAGTGGCCCATTTCTTATGGAATTTGGAAATCTGTTCGATGACAGAGTCTGGGAGCTAGCATTGTATTAGCCATCAAGTAAATCAATTGACTTTCAATTTAAAGACTTACTGATGGGATGTAAGCCAGATGATTGCATGCGCCTGAATCAGGTAAACCTCGAATGTATTTTGACAGATTCCCGAATAAGAGATAAATTGGCCATAGTTTTGCTGTACCAAACTGGGCCAGATGTGTCGAGTCAGACCATAGCATGAGA
This sequence comes from Mycena floridula, assembly GCA_029320655.1. Lineage (NCBI taxonomy): Eukaryota > Fungi > Basidiomycota > Agaricomycetes > Agaricales > Mycenaceae > Mycena > Mycena floridula. The sequence continues at coordinate 97,689 of JARIHS010000086.1, read as the reverse complement.
GCAGCGACAACCTTCTCAAGTTTGCAATCTGGATCATCGACTGGTGTCTCTGGACGTTGAAGTCGATCATGTTCCTGAATAAATGCATCTGAGTTGTAAATTTCACTGTAAACTCGTGTCGCATCACCAGTCGACGGAGACTCGTGAAACATCTGGAATGGGAAAAGATGTAATTTGGAGGCGAGAGGACTGGCTTTAGAAAAAGCGGATTTTATGAGCGATAACAGGGGACGATACTGGAGTCCCAGAACTTTGAATTTGTGAGAAGGAATGTCGGCATTGCCCGAGGGAACCTCAATCTCGACATCGGCAGTTCGAAAAGTTCCCTGAGCGAAAGGAGAATCGGGAGCTTCCTTGGCCGCCTTTGCTGTGGCAGTCATTATGCGATGATTCTCTTTTGCGAAGCTGAAACCAGCCAGGTCCTCTGGCTTCATCTCTGGGTTGCGAATAAGGTCAGCAACCAGATCAACTTGCTCGCCTGACTTCAAGTTGCTGCCATTGTTAGCCCATTCCATGAGAAGCGCAGTGGAAAGATTTGGATGAGGATAAAATCCGGATTCCTGTTCATTGTCTGCTGAAACTGGTGGAGCGGTATTGGGAATGACAGGACGAGTTGATAACTCTTCCATGGTGAGAGAATCATCAGGATCATAACTGGGGCGATGAAAATATCGTCGCCAAATATTGAAGATGGACATGCCCGTGGTTAGAGTGTCTCGGACTCGCAAACGGACTTGGGGTAGCAATGGATTTGGAGCAGATCCCGGTTCTTCAACATTGACCGGTGGATCAATATCATCGCCTATTGGTGGAACCTCTGGCAATCTATCTTTGAGAGGAGGGATCCGGATCCGGAGACGAGGTTGAACAGGTTGAACAGGAGGATCCTGATGACTAGAACTGGCCTCTGTCTCAATTGTTGGAGGTGGTGAAGGAGATGACCGGAGACTCGGACCTGCGCCAGGATCATCGTAGTCCATTTGTGGATAATCGACATCCATCAGAGCTTGTGTACTCAAAATACTGGGCAATGAATTATCCTAGAGGTCAATAGCTTGATTGATATTCCGGTACTTGAGATATTCCAAGACTTACTGTGTCATGACTAGTGCTACGCTCTTTCCGCTCCAAGAGAGAACTCCTGGCCTTGGCTAAAGGTCCTTGCCGACTTCCGCTCATACTTCGTGAGCTGACACCACGGGCTGTGGGAAACCGGCCGCCGCGGCCACCACGCCCCCGTAGGGTCGAGGCAGAAGCATTGATTCTGCTGATATATGTGGCGTAGATGGCACAGTTACTCTGATGCACCGTCAGACTTCGCCCACTGAATTCTGCTGAACAGTCTGGACAACACTTGGGCATGCTCAGGTTGTCGGTATTGATTAAAATGGATACAAGACTCGATATTGACAGAAACACAAGGAAGAGCAAAATTGCTCTTTGCCATCGAAGCTCCATGAAAGGGGGAGCTGAAGAGGAAGAAACAAGCGATTTGCAATCCTTGTTATCATGTTTCAAGCCCCCTGACTACGGCGGCTGTACCCGATCGGGAATTTGAAAAGATGATGCGATAACGATCGCTCGACACGGTCACATGGAGCTTGTCTTGTTTGAATCTTGTTGATTGTGGTCAACGATTGGCGGTGAAAATAACGTGATTCAAGGGTATATAAAGGCCCGCAATCAATGAACCGATATTTTCCTCCCCCCGTCACCACTGTCAGCCAACAGCCGCCTCATATCTACATGTCTGGCCCAGCTACCCAGCCTCAGCTGATTTCAGATCAAGCCAATCTGGTTTCTCATCTCCAGAGTATCATCGCTCAACAATCGGTCGCCCTTCAAAATGCCAACAGTGGTCGCAAAAGACGACGGTATTTGTTTTTTTAAACATTTTGTTGACTTCCTTGCTAATGAAACACAGTGTCAACAACAGTGTACAGAACATGGGTCGAGGAATTCGCCGCCTGTCGAGCCTTATCGACGATGTTGCCGCTGTTGTTCTCCAGGCCTGTGAATATGAGATTGCTCGAGATATTCCAGAAGAGTCTCGTCAGCTTGCCGAGGACATCGAACGCGAGGAAGTTGAGCGATATGAAGAGCTCGGCACCCTTGAGTTCGAAGGTTGGGTACTCACTGAGAAGGAAAAGGCAGAGTATGAAGACCTTCAGACAAAGCTGAGCCAGCGCCGAGAGTATGTGGTTTCTTGTTGCAATCTTTCTGTCAATATTAACTTGGTCTTCTTCACAGTGCTGAACGAATCCATGGGTCTTATACACATCTTGTGCGTCTGGTACCAGAGCTTCCCCGGCGGATGGAGACTCATGAGCTAGACGACCTGTTGTCGTTCTATAAAGAGGTCAGTCTCGAGTAGTTCATTCTTTTCCTCACATGTTTATATCTCCTTCAGCTCAACACGGGTGCCAACAATGCTCGTTGTGAAGATCTTCGTAAAGCGACCATTGCCGTTGCGAACTGCTTGAACAAGGATGCCGATGCCGACAAACACCTGTTCATAGACCCAAACTCCCACAAATACCGTGGACTTGAGCACCCAGCCACTGGACGTCTCCTTCTTGCCGTCGACCATGGAAAATATGAAGAGTCAGTTCTTTTCCTTCCTCCTGTTTTCAGCTGATATTTTTTTTGCAGCGTCCGTGATGATTTCATCAATGGCACCCGAGACCTGGGCGACAGCTTCTACAGCTGCGCCTTTTATCACAAGGGTAAACCTGCCGATATGGACAATCTCGACAAGCGGTTCACCTAGAGGATCACATGATTACCGGCGATCCGCGAATATCCATAAATAAACTCGTGGGAAAATCCGTGGATTTTTCATATCCGCAAGTCCGAGTTTTGACCAAGTTCAAATCTATACGAGTACGGATCTCAGGTTTGAAAGAAAAGAAAAACCTCAGATATCTGCATGAATATCTGTGCAGATATCTGTATGGATATCCATCCAAATAACTGCCCCAAATAAGGTCAAAATCAGCAATTTGGTATTCTAAATCTCTCAACCTTCAGTCAATGTGCATGCCAGCGTGGATGGCTATGCCAGTGATGATGACGAGATGCCTTCCTTGGTGGACTTTGAGGATTATTCTGCCTAGGTTGTTACTTATTATCTTTCTTTTTCTTTAATTGTACCATTATTCATGATTATCTGTGGGTATTTGTACGGATATCCAAGAATATTTGTGGATTTCCTATACTCACGGATGTACTCGCTATCCACGGATTATAGATCTGAGAGTACGGATTACCTGATGTACGAGTATTCTTGGAGTACGAATCTCATCATTTTAGTTTACAAATCCGCGGATTCGAGTATGGAGTACTCGCGAGTCAAAATCGTGCGATGCTCTAGGTTCACCATGGCTTTGCTTCCCCTTACCGTGAGTTTTTCTCGATTATGACTGGGCAAACCCGAGCTAACGATTCTCAGGTTTACAAGACCATTTTCACGTCACCATCCTCTGCGAAGGACGACAAGCCTCATGACAGCGACGAAATCCAGCCCAGCAAGAAAAGGAAGACAAACAAATCTGCCCAAGCTACTCGACAGTGCAATGCCGACCTCCTTGGCATGAAAAATACAGTGACCCCTCGCTCTATCGCCTATGCCTGTGTTCTGGTCGGTGCTTTGTTTTCCATTTTCCAGGTTCTCATTCAGGTCTTTTACAGGCACATTATTCCCTTACCAGCGCTGGAACATGGAACAACGCCAGTCTCCGCTATCGTGGTGTCGACTATGGAGAAATGTGGAAATTCATTGTGGACTTTTTTGAGGAAGCCAAGACGCCATTGGCTCAGGAGCAGGTCAAAGAGATTCTCCAGTGGTGGAACAGGTGCGTCATTGTCTCTTTTTCGGTCACTATCTCTGACAATTTCTACAGGAATGTCTTCCCTGACGCTGTTGAAGCTGTGGCCCAAGCAAATGGCACACAGTCCTCCCGCTCCAAGCTTGCTCGTCAACGAGCCGCTCGCGAGGCTGCAGCAGCCCAAGCTGCAGCCGACGCAGCGGCAGTCCTTGCCGCTGCTTCTGATCCACCACCATCCACCGAAGAACAGTAGAACCGCTTTTTTAAATATCATTATCATTATTACAATCAATTTATTCGTCATTTCTACCAATCATCTGCCTGATTCTGTCGACCCATTTCAGCAAGCTCTCATCCCTGAAACCTACCACGAAAAGCTAGCAGTGCGGTATCATTTTTCCCTCTCCAATCCTTCTCATGATTTCTCAACTGGGACGTATCCACTGGTGAAAAGCTAACGAGACCTCAGGCTTTCATGAATTCTTGATTGAGTGAGACCTTATCATGCTAGCTCGACTGCAATATAATCATTGGTGAGAAGCTAACCATACCTCAACTTGTCACGAGAAGCTGACTGACCTAGATCTTTTCGCGCGAAGCTGACAGCCTGGCGACATTGGTGAGTGCTCCTGAGCCGTCACCAGGAGATGTGAGTGAGGCTGACATCTGTCAGCTTCTCATACTGCTCATAAAGCATCACGCCGGTGTCAAGGACCATATGATGGCCTAATGGGTCTCCCTAAATTTAGTGATGCAAGTCTTGAGAACTGATTGACTAAAGTACAGTATAATAGGGCTCCTTCGGACACCAGGGTTCCTTCGGACAATCAATTTTCAAGCCTGCCACATTACCTCCACGGAGCCAGCAATTATTTTCGGACATGCTATATATGTATGCTAGACGCCTTAAAAGTTTCCTGGAAAACCAACAAATGGGCCCTTCACAGCATTAAATTTTCCAGCCAAATTTGCCTGTTTCAGACATGAATCAATTTCAAAAGTGAAATGGAGTGACATCTGTACATTCTGCAACAAATATAGAGGTCCAGATATGTTGTATAGACCATTTAGTATGATTTCCACCTGCATAGTAAGTGAATCAAAGGAGAAATGCATGAACAGGAAGAAAGGTGTCAGCCAGGGTCCAAAACATGACATAACAATATGCTTGAGACAGAGTTAAACCGACAGAAAATTTGTTTCCTTCAAAGATTCACCATGGTCAAGTATTCAAAAGTCAGACATAGTCAAAAATGAGGCTGCATGGGCTTCTGCCAAGCAGAGAATGCCTGAACTGGAGTTGTCACAGTCTGTCACATAGCGTCCGAAGGACCCCGTTTTGTCACAATCATGTCATCATACTCTTCGATTTTTCTGGCACTCAAACACTTGTTACCTGCTCAAACAAAATTTGGAACCAATGTATTAGACCACTAGCTGGATGGCTGTCCAGAAATACCTGCAGTTATTCAGGTCTCTGAGTCTTAAAAGTCATTTTATAATCTGGTGTCCGAAGGAGCCCTATTACACTGTACTGCAGGTTTCAACCCTGAAAGAGGATTTCAGCATATCAGCCTTCGCGTGGTGCCATGATACAGTGGCGGAAGCTCGTCGTGACCCAGACCGAAAAAGCACCGAGTGAGCTGAAATGGGTCTGAATCAAGCCCAGTATCATCGTCATGGCTTCGTCATGGCTTCTCGTTTCTTCTTGACCTCTGCTGCCGGGGTCGAGTGCAAGGCATGTAACCTCTGTTGCGTATGATCAAAGCCGGCCAGAGACGGTGTCATCGGATGCAGAATTTGGCACTAGCGTGATATGAAAATGGTTACGAGGTGCCACTGGGTTAAATGAACGTACTGCTTGTTGAATTTGAGCCTCTAGATGGTGTAGAAAACCGGGCAAGGTCTGGTCTATCAGGTACGGGTGGAATTATTGTTTTAACATAGCTTCGCGGCTTTTTTTGGCCTGGATCTGGAGCCGACATTGATGGGCAATGGAATCGGCAAGAAATGGGAGCATAGAATGCATCCAGTCACGTTAAAAAGGCGCGAAGATGGCTGTATCAAGATCAAATTATCACGTGCATCATGCTTGGTAATAACATTGTACGGCGGTAACGACCCCGCGGTAACCAACAGATTCTATACATCAACTTGTTGATCGTAACGAGTCTGTCTAGGAGAGACTAGGCATTTATATGGTTCAAGGAAATCGGGACACCTAATACATTATACTTGTGCCGAAGGTCACGAGAATTGAAGCTCCGCTCAAATTTCAAACTCATATCGATATCGATATCGAACACACAAATGGTCAGCGGGCCGCCATTCCCAGCTCCCACTGGCATTGAACCACTGACCATTCACGTGTGCTTTCTCCAGTTCCCGCCTTCGAATCGTCTGTCCTTTATCGTCACTTGACAATCTCGAAGGAGAAACATGAACCATATAAGATAGCGCGCCATGATCTTGAACGTCTGACCGTCTCTCCAGGATGTGGATTCTTCCCTTACGAGGAAAGTCTATGGTATGGGCAATTACAGGTTCGTCGCGTTTTCTGAGTCAGAGCCTGAGCTCACCAGATATTCCCAGCGTGTTGCTGTCAAGGTAATAGTTTCTTATAGCCGTCCGATGTCCATTCACAAGTCCCAGGCTTCTTGTTATTGGGCTACGACCAAGGTGTAATGTCAGGAATCATTGGAGCGGACAACCAATTTGGCAGAGATTTTGGACATCCAAAGCCCACCACCCAAGGAACAATTGTAGGCTACGAAGCGTTATAGATTAGTCTCCAAACTGACTCATCTTTAGGTAGCAATCTATGTTGGTTTTTGTCCTTGTGGTCTCACTTTCCGCTCACCCAATGTCAGGATATCGGTTGTGCCATAGGTAGTTTGGTGGTTTTCTTCTTCGGTGAGACAATAGGAAGGAAAAAGATGATCATGGCTGGGGCTACAACCATGTTGGTTGGCACTGTATGAATCTTTCACGGACAAGAGTCTATGTCCTGACTTTTAGCAGGCTATCTTGACTAGCTCTACGACGCTAGCACAGCTCTATGTTGGGAGGATTGTCACCGGAATCGTGAATCACTTGTGTTATATTTTGCGCAGTACTCATGCTAAAGTAGGGCAATGGCTTCAACTCTTCCTCGATTCCTGTCTATCAGTCAGAGACGACTGGTGGAAAGATACGTGGCGCACGAGTCTGTCTCAACTCCACAGTAACTATTGTCGGTCTGGTCATTGTGCGTAGATGACCGAGAACCTAGAAACACCAACTGACACTGTTGACAGGCCTATTGGCTCGATTATGGTTTGAGTTTCGTAGCTGGCCCTATTCAGTGGCGCTTGCCCATTGGATTCCAAGCAGTGTTCGCCCTGCTTCTCCTCCTTCAAGCCATGGTTCTTCCAGATTCTCCGAGGTGGCTTCTCGCCCATGGATACAAAGAGGAGGGCGCTCGGGTCATCGCTATGCTTGAAGATAGAGATTCCATAGACCACCCCGATGTCCTTCGCGTTCAGAAGGAAATCGAGCTTTCTTTGGAATTGGAAAGTGCCGGAGGTACGTCGTGTAAGTAGATTTGGGTCAAGTATTGACTTGGAGCCGCTAGGTCCCTTCCGATACAAAGAATTGCTCGAAGGTGGTCCAATTGGCAACTTTCGCCGTATTTGTCTTTGCATTGGGGTCAATGTAATGCAGCAGTTTACAGGGTAAGACCGCTTGCTCTCCTTAGCATTCATCACTGAACTGATTTCTTCCTTTCGCAGAGCTAACATGATCAAGTTTGTCCATTCCCTACCCGCGCTTTTGTTGCTAATTCCGTCCAGTTATCTTGCACCTGTGGTATATCAAAACACCATGGGACTGAGTCGTAATCTTTCGCTTATTCTGGGTGGATTTACAGCTGTCACATATCTTTTGGCCTCTTTTATCCCGTTATGGGTGAATCTTCTTCTCCAAGTACTGTTCAGCTGCTCATCTTTTCGCCAGACCGTAGATCGTTTCGGACGTCGCCCATTGTTGATGATATCGGCCGCTGGCCTTTCAACGTGCTACATCCTGACAGCCATTCTCTTATCGACCGGGACAAGAAACGCAGCCTATGGGGCTACGGCGATGGTCTTCATGGTGCAAATCTTCCTAGGGATCGGATATCTGCCTATACCTTGGCTTTTCCCTGCGGAGTGAGTATTATTGCTGACAAGCGCAGTACTGAGGTATTAAATTCTTCTTTAGGATCAGTACCACTCGAATTCGAGCTCGTGGGTCGGCCATATCGAGTTTTTTCAACTGGATGTAAGTGTCACGTGTTGATTACTGTCCTCCGAGTCCCGACGCTCATGCTTCGCAGGTGCGTGTTCGCAATAGTCGAGATGACACCGCCTGCTATTGCAAATATCGAATGGAAAGTGTTCATTATCTTTGCAATTACCAACGCATGCTGGGTCCCTCTGGTGATTCGTTCAGAGTTTTACATGATTTACTATCGCTGAGTCTTTGACAGGTCTATTGTTTCTTCCCAGAGACTCGCGGGCTGGAGCTCGAAGAGATAGACCGAATCTTTGAGAAGGGTGGATTCACAGGTGGAGTCTGGAGCAGCGGTGGACACCCAATTCGTCCGGGTGAAGGGAGGTCTGAGAAAGCGTTGGAGATACGGGATGAGGAGAAAACAGAAAGCAAGCTGGATTGATTAAAGCAGGCTGTACATCGACAAATCCAAGCTCTTTGGACCACACTGTATTTCTTCAATTCGTCTGTCGAATTTCTCTCGCGCCAAGGTGGAAACGGTGGCGCAGATGTCAAGTCCTGTGTCGTTGATACTGCGTTTCAGGTTAGTTTCTATGCGCAGCGGATATAACGCTTCTGTCCTTCGAAGGAGGCGCAGTCTTAGTTGTCAACGGGTTGCTTGACGGATTGAATCTGGCTTATCATTGTTGCCTCAGAGTCCATGATGTACTTGCACCCTTTACGTGAAGAATTTTAGTTTTGTGCGAAAGGTCTGCCTTCTCGCTCTCCGTGGCTGCGCTTGCTGGCTGCGCTCTCAGGTTTGCTTTTCTATGATGACTGCGCCGGCCGGAACGAAAATACTCAGGAGCACTTGATTTATTTTACATCGGCTACTGTACTGAAGACGTTCAATCCTTTAATTTCTAGCTCTATTGAAGGATACTTAGCTCTGCCAAATCCAACTTGAACGGAGAATAAACAGGCACATAGATCCTGACCCACAGAGTTACGGAGATACACGGAGATAAGCTAAAACAACTACACATCGACAAACATCTCTCGTCATCAACATCCACATGCAACCATCATCCTACTCATCTCCTGCCAAAATATCGAGGGGTGAGTTTGTTTTCCTGGAAAAACACTGGAAAAAACCTTTGCCTGACACGCGCAGCAATGAGGCAATAGATCAGTACCACTTGGCTTTGGTTGGATCAGTGGTCTAAATGAGTTTCAATAGGTAGGACCGGGTGGCTCCCAGTCCAAGGATAAATCTATTTGGCACCCCCTCCGGACCAACCTTATCAAACGCTTTGCGATCGTAAACTAACTTCTGGTTAGTACACCTCATTCAGGATTCCATCTGAGTGATAGATACAGGTTGATTCAGTGTTCTACGGGTGGATCTTCAAGCCAGTCACCCGGTCCATCATCATTCAAGTCAGCACTCAAGCCAGAGACACTAGCAGACTGTTGAATGTTTGAACAAGGGAGATCTATCATCTGACAAGTCTTTCAACTTGGCCATTCGCCAAACCTGTCCTCATAGTGCAGTAGCAGCCCCTCATCTTGAGAACCTCGATAGAGGTTTTGACAAGGATCGTGGTAATGAGGCTAGCGCATGAGATCACTTCCAAGATTCTATCTGGATTCTTGTATGATATTTTGCAGGAAGGAACACAATATTTCACAGACGCTGCAACATAGACATGACAAAGGCATGCAACAGTGTTCATGGCGAGATATGTTGGTGCCAGAAATGTGTGGCGCATATCCCGCCGTGAGAATCTGGATCATAAGATAGTTCTCTTCGACTGGTTCGCTGTCACCTCCTGTCGCCGTTTATTTTCCAGAATTCAGACACAGAACATGGTTGGCTGAGTTTGAGAAATCTGGGAGCTAATCTCTATCCCATCGACCACCTCGAGAATCTTTTCAATTGCCCATTCATCTCTTCCATGGATTAACTGGAAGGATTTTAAAAAAAACTTGATTGAGCTTCATCCAGGGAGCTGAGCATGCTGACTAATACGGCTGACCACCGGAGCCCAGGGGTGCTTCGGAGGGGTGCCACAGGGGTGCCAAATAGTTTTATCGGCCAAACCTGGTCTAGTCAGATGCAATCTCACCGGTTCCAGATTCGATTAGGTGGCGGTGAAACGCACTGTAATCCCGCTCAATCTTTTGAGGCCTGAGAAATCGGGATGAAGAGGAAACCAAGCTTGACTAAAATTCAGGATGGTCTCTGAACCACACTATATTCCTTTGCGCCAGGGTACTTGAAACAGTGACGCGTGTTGTGGATACTGCGCTGCAGGTCGGTCTCTATGCGCAGCCCATGTCTTCCGACGCATATGCTCCTGTATTTCGAATTACCTTCCCGGGACGATATTGGCGCAGTCATTGTCAGCAGATTGAATCTGGCTGAACTTGAAGCCCATCAAACGTCAAACCGAACAGCGATCTGTCTCTACATACAGCTTTGTATCGACATGGGAAATCATCTGAGCACAAGGACTCCCACCCGTAGAATAACTGTTGACCATGCTAAAAGAGTCTTAGCTGGATCGTTGGGCCGGACCTTTGATTTTCATTTCGGGTCAATGATCTTTATCCCGAATGACTCGGTCCTCAGTTGCTCGGTACGTCGGTGGAGAAGTGGATGTTACGGGTGATCGCAGTCGGCCCGTCATCAAAGCGGCTTGTCAAAGCTGTGAGACTCGAGTACGTACTATGTACAAGATTTGGTAAGGATACACCTTCCGCTTCAAGAGGCAGGTCTGCCGAAGCCATCGGCAACGAGTCGTCCACTATAAATACCTGGAGAATATCTGGTGTCTGATACCATCCTCTCAAGATGAAATCCATCATTTCATTCGTCGTTCTGGCCATTGCTACCAGTGGCTTAGCCGACTCCGCGGATACTACGACTCACAAGTGGATCGCTCCAAAGTCTACAGACTTGCGTAGTCCTTGCCCAGGATTAAATACGTATGCAAGTTCCTTGAGGAATTTCTGTGGTGCTAATATCTACTCTAGCCTGGCAAATCATGGTTACTTGCCCAGGGATGGCAGAGGTCTGACCATTGCAGCGGTTATAAAAGCTGGGATTGGTATGTACTACTTGACTCATCGAGAAAGGTCCGTTGAGCTGGCTTTGACAGATGGTTTCAACGTTCAACCCGACGTCCTCACTCTCGCCGCAAAGGCTGGGCTTCTAACGACTGCCGCCCTCGATACCTTTACGCTCGATGATATAAAGCTGTACATATGTCTCATGCTTTCCTGTCGATCAATACTGATGGAAATCATTCAGTCACGATACTATCGAGCATGATGCTTCCGTCTCCCGCGGGGATTTCGCTCTTGGTGACAATCTTCATTTCAACGAGACCATCTTCCAAGCATTGGCCAATTCTAACCCTGGCGTCGACTATTATAATGCCACTTCAGCTGGACAAGTTCAGAAACAAAGACTTGCAGAGTCTCAAGCGACCAACCCTCAGCTCATCAACACTGAGAAGGAGATTGCAATCAGAACCAGAGTAGGAGAAGCAAACGATCGAGTTCGGCATTACTGAATTCGAACAGGAATCCTCCTTGTATCTCTCCGTCATGGGTAATCCGATCACAGGTGTCGCCCCCAAGAAGTGAGTCCAAGGGCCAAGACGATCACTTAAATTCTAATTACTCGATTGACAGATTTGTCAACATCTTCTTCCGCGAAGAGCGTATGCCTATTGCTGAAGGCTGGAAGCGACCCAATGTCTCGATTACTGGAGATACTCTGGGACCCATGTCCGGTATCATTTTCGAGGCATCAGAGTGGAGTCCCAACATCACTCAATGTCCTTCCATTGTTTTGACCCTCGACAGTACTAGCTTTTTCGTCGTTTGATTCATTTTCTCACTCTTTCCCCGCTCATTTGTTTTTGTGGAATCGCTTTAGGAGATATCGTGTGGCGTTGCCGAATTCAATTGAAACTTTCAAGCTATGAAAAATCGCCTAGAAATTCGGTGTTACGATGAACACTAACAAATACTAAGACTCATCTAAGCTTTCGGGAAAAACAGCGAGCTCAGGGTCAAAGGTCGCGGGAGACTCGGAGCGCACGTGGCATATTCCAAATTTGGTACTCAGTTCTAGGCCCCGACCTCAGAGTGATCAAGTTTTCTCACTCTTACTACTTCCAAGTTCTATCCTCCTGGACCATATATGCTTTGAATCTGAAACGTGTAAGCAAACAGGAATCTTCCGTACCAAAGCTGCCAGTAGCAGCTACCAGTTGCTCGGTTTGACAGGCAGCTGAAATGCTCAAGGATCCGCCGCACTTTGCCACGGCGCAAGTACTGCACTCCCAAGGTTCCATTCCGCGTTTATATGGTTCGGAATGAGCATTAGGAGTTAATCTGAACCTCTAATTTTTCCAAAAGCTCAATCTTCCAAGAATGTGCCCTTTAACGCGGACCAAGGACACATCTTTTTCTATGATTCCCAGGTCTATCCAGGGCCTCTGTGATTATGGTAATGGTTATGTTTCGACGGCGGACGCTCTCCATTTACGGAGTTGAACCAGCACCGAATCATACTTCGAGTACACCAGGTAAGAAAAAGGTCTCGCCCCGGCAGGCCCCGGCCCTCTGATTGACGAAGAAAAAACAGACTAGCACCTTTTGGTGTTTAAATAATGGGCCTCAGTCACTGTAATGCAGTGCCCTCCCACCGTCTCTTCCATGTCGGATTCCGTCGCTGCTTCTCCAGCCATTGACCTCGAGCGTTCCCTCTACTGGGGTCAACTCTTGATGACCTGGCTCTATGGCAAGTTGAACGTAGAACTTTCGGCATTCCCGGATTGACTTTGCTTAGGCATGGATGTCTTCATGTTTCTGTTCTCCTGCTTTCATCTCAATTCGAAATCTTCTGAGACTCGTAGAGCGCACCGACTCTATCTTTGGTTCGGGGGCTTGATCCTGGTACTTCTCACAATCGTGGTCTTGACAGACGCTGTGTTTCTGCAGTTGTAAGACAGATCTTGGTCCCACATACTTCTACTGATTCATCCGGACAGTATGTGGATAGACCACCGAAACGCACCTGGTGGTCCCATTGGCTATATGGATGCAAATTCTGCGATTTGGTTCCAGGTGAGCCTCTCTTCAGACGACCGAGTCGTTCAGCTGAAGCTTCGTCAGACAGTGGGCACTGGGGCGAATCAATTGACGAATTTCATGGGGGACGGTCTCCTGGTACTGAGAATTCCAGTGTTTCTGATTCAACTGACATAGAATCTCAGCTGTATCGTTGTTTTATCATTTGGAATGGTCGTTGGCTCGTCATAGTACTACCTGGTCTCATTTACCTTGCCTCTATTAGTAAGAATTCTCCTTATCCATGATAAACGCGTTGATGTTGGTTTCTAGGCATGGCTATTGTGATGCTGGTACAGAGCGCCATTCCGGGATCCCAGTTTTTCCTTGGCAAAACTGTCGACTTTGGTGTCGTATGGGCTGCATTGACTGTGTCATTCAACGTTACTATCACTGGCATCATCACTCTGCGAATTCTCAAGGCGCGACGACTCGCGAGAAGCGTCAAGAACGCACCAGCCATTTACACCAACATTTACACCAGTTTTGCGGCAATCCTCATCGAATCTTCACTTCCCTTCACCGTTTTGGGCATCGTTTTCGCAGTCTCATACGGGAAACATCTAGCAGAAGCTCCCGCACTATTGTTTGTCTGGGCAGCTTTTTCTGTGAGTCAATCATATCTATTTTCTCGCGATGACATTGACATATGAACAACGGTCAGGCACTATCACCGCAATTTATCATCTTCAGGGTGGCGGTGGGTCGAGCCTGGACAAGAAAAATCGCATCCGACGCGTCCTATCCTGACCGTTTCCCAAGGAAAAATCCATCTTCCTTTGCAATGAGCACATTCGTGACATCCGGCCATTTCATTGATAGTTTCGGCGATGGTCAAGTCAGTACTGAACTGAGGCCGGTAGCAAAAGTGGTGCCTTGATATTTGAACTTTATGTCTGTAATCTCAATTTGTACTACACTGTAGCATTATACGGTTAAACTACTCTGCTAATCATATTCGTTTGAAGTTCATTTGGAACGGCGTTTAAAAGTCCATTATAACGATATACCTACTACGAAGGAGACGTATGCACACATTCTGCCTGTAAGAGGGCTCGGCACCATCTATTCTATGTTATAATTGACATAAAGCCTAAAAGCTGAAGAGGAGGGCTGGGGGTGCCTAAAGAAACGACAACGGACTTGTAAAAAAAACAAATTGTTGTGATGACTCATTGTGGATTGGTCAGATCCCCATAAGGGATCTAGCTGTACGGGCTTTAACTTCGGACATTAGCTCGTCACGAACTCTATTATCTTGCTATCATGTCCTTGCGCATCAAATTACCGGGCAGGGCAGTGGCCGATAACAGTCAACCGGTTTGCAGCTGGCCTGGATTCATATTTCCAAGCTCATTGGCCTTGTAGAAAAGTGAAGGACGCCGCCGCCAGTCCAACAAACGACGTGTGCTGTCGGACGACGAAGAGCCGAGTGAAGAAGAAGCCGGTCCAGCCAAGAAGAAGCCTCGAATAGACGAGGAAGATGACATTTTCGCCGACGAGGCTGAAGAATATGGGGCCTCTCGCATTCAAAAGTCATCGAAACGGCTGAGGAAGGCTGTCGGGGACTATGAGGCCGAAGAGGAGAATGACAGTGAACCCCTGCTGTCGGATTATGATGACGACGAGGAAGAGAAACCTAGGCTGGGTCAAGGTTCCAAGGCCAAACGGGCCAAGGGCAGCGGCAAGTCCAAGAGCGGGAACACCCAGGAAATCTTTGCTAAAGACGAGCGCAAGCTTGTCCCTCCAAGCAAACGAGCCAAAACCTTGTCTAGCAAACTCGAGGACGCTGTCGTCGCGCCGAATACGTCGACATTATCTTCGCCTGCCAATGGCCCAGCTCAGCGAGAAGATTCATCTCCCCCCTCAGAAGAGGCGAAAGCTGCCAACCATAAAAAAGATCAAGTCGCAAACTCCTTCTACTCCCTCGAATTCAACCGTAAAACCACCTGCTCCAGCGACTACGAAGGTCGACAGTGCATTGCCCCCAATTCCTGCCTCAGGTTCAGCTCGTCCCCTTGCCTCCAACATAGGTGTCGCCGATTTTGATTTGAGAAACAAGAATGTCTATGAGCAATTAATGTTCACTCAGGTACGTGTCTACTTCGAATCTATGATTCAGTCCTGACTTTGGAGCAGGGTCCCCCTCGGTCAGGTCAGAAAGACGACAGACGGAAGGAGCTGAACAAAATGCGTGAAGAATACAAAGCGAAGAGGACTCAAGAAGCTGTAAGTTATCTTTCCAAAGATTCATCTCAAGTCTTATTCTTTGCAGAAGCCTCCCTTTGACCTCCAGGATCAGATGGACAGAATCCTGCGATACGAGGAACAATTGCGACGTATGCCGAATGGCGGTGCTGTCCTATACCCAAATATATTGGGGTCGAAGTGGAAAGATGAATACGAGCGGAAGCGGAGAAGACCACAGCCGGCGGCATCGGAGCCTCGGGGCGACTCGAACTCCTTGAGCCGAGCTGCTTCAGAGAACATTCAGCCAACAGAATCAGCGGTGGACGATTCAAATAAGGAAGAGGGTGAAGTATGAAAGGGCAACTGAACAAGAAAAGCCATTGTATATGGAAGAGCAAGACGTGCTGGGAAGGAGGGAAGGAAGTGAAGGCAGGCGGGATGATGGCTCCAAATAATACCATCTTTTACTTTCTACCTCAAGGTTATTTCAGGCCCTGAAGTATGCTTGTCTACATAGCGAGCTTTTAATCTCTTGCTTTTACGCGATGATCACATCTTTGATGCGAATCTCCTGAAGGACTGTCCTTTCTTGGCACCGCTGGTCATCCTCTTCGAATGTCGTCGTCAATTCTGCCGGTGCATCGTCCGCGCCAGCTGCTGGCATTCGATGAGAAAATCATGGTTGGAACCGAGCCTGCTCCTAGCTCGAGCAACCGTTTCCCTGGCCAGTTTGGAATTCCTCAAGTCAAGCGTCTATGGAAATTCTGTACGAGCACTGACGACGGCTCAATATCAGAGACATTCAAGCTTGTCACTGACGACGACCGCGACAGCGACGCGCCAGGGACCTCTATTTCCAGCAAGCGTCTCGTTGTGGACCACGAAGACGACACTTTTCTGGAGGCAGTGGTTGTCGATAATGAGGAGCCTCATCATCATCATCATTTACCCAACGACAAGCAGACAGCTTCAGATACGTCAGCCCATAATAGCAGCAATTATGGTGGCGGAAATCCCAGGCTGGATCTGAATGGTCAGGAATATTACCAAGGGGGCTTGCGGTCTTGGATTCGATGCAGAGCTTGGCCGTGGATCGTCAACTTTTTTGAACCGAGGATGGGACCCATCGAGGAGGGAGAGTTCCAAAAACAGAGTTGGCATTCCACGAAGATACTGGCCTTGTGAGTCGATTTCTCTGTTCTCCAGCGCATTCTGATATTGTCTTAGCGGTGCAACCCTCTGTAATGTTAAGATTCCTTCTCCGCCAGTCCTCGCTGATACTGTTACAGATCTAATACTCAATTGGATTCTGTACCTTGTCGTGAATCGAGATTCCACCGACCCCAGTCTTTTTGCCCAGGTATGTCGGATACCCATTTCTTTCCAGCTCCTGACACAATGACTCTATAGATTGCTTTTGTCAGCTGTCATTCCTTCCTTCATCTTGTGGTACTCATTTCCAGTAGTATGGAGGCCTCACGCTGTTCACGGTACCTACGCCATTCATGGTGGCTTTCGGTGAGACACAAAGAATTCGGTTTTGCATCTCAAATTGACGTTCAATCAATTGAAAGATATGCCTCGAAGATATCCCGTGTTCTTCCAAATATGGTTCTGCGTTGCTGTATGGTACGCGTGAAGCACAATCTTAATACCATTCCTGACCATTTTCAGGTATTGCGCCTACTTGGAAGTCATACAAATGCACCTATGCCACTTTTTCACCGACGATCATTGTTTAGGCAAGACATATCTAGCTAACAGTAAGTCCTCCTTGGTTTCTTCAGGACTTGCTATTTATTTCCAGGTTATTTCTCCACGGGTCTCCCTGCGCTCATGATGTTTATCGTGTCGAAAAGGCTCTACAATTTCATCGCCCAATTTGTTTTCTTAGCTGTTCGTTAGCTTCTTGGCCTCTTCCGGTTCGTTCTCAAAGTGACGCACTTCCACAGTTGCTGTTGGGATTACTGGTACCCGACAAACACACTTATCTTAGAAATGTCGTCTTATTTGTAGGTCACGATTGCCTCGGCGCCGAGGTAGACTGACCTTGCATTTTCTAGGCATTGTTCGCCGTCTTCATTCAGGGACTGCATTATGTCGTGGACCAGGTTTGCCCTCTGTCAATCATTTGAAGGCTGCTAATGTCAAGATTGAAGGACCGTCGTCGGATGTTTCTGCTTGCGACCCAGCTCAAGCATGCATATAAAGCAAAGCACAAGGCGCGGCTGGCTGAATCCAGAGCGAGCTTTACGAGGAGACGGTTTGCGAATTACTTGTTCCACGAGGTTCGGGTACCGTTGAATAATGCTGGTAAGTGTACGTGTTATTCTTTCGAGATGATGGCTAAAATCATTGCAGTTCTTGCATTTCAACTCCTTCAAACGGGTAATGCTTTCAAGGAGTCGTACGCTAAGAGCAAGGAGATTCATGCTCTGGAGCAGGCGCTCAACATGATGAAGACGGTCAGCATTCTGACCTTGTTCCAAGCTGTCGCTGAAGAACATCCTAGGTCCTGAATGACGTTCTAGGTGAGTTTCAGTGCAGCCCCAAGCTATATCCTGACATTTTTAGACTGGGAGAGTGAGCCATTGTTCGTAGACATCAAAAGAGTCCGACTAATTTGCTATCAGAGATGGATGCCGGTCATTTTGATACGATTCCAGTCGCATTCCCGCTTCACCGCTCGATTCGTACAATAGTTGATCAACTCAAACTGCACACCGACGCGAAACATCTGGTTTTGGAAAACCATATGGATTCCAGGATCGATGAATTGCTGCCACTGCCTGGAGACTCGGATGAAGGCTTATGGATCGTCGGCAGTGAGCTCAGGTTGCACCAGATTCTCAACAATCTCGCATCCAATGCTGTCAAGTATAGTCAATCCCCCGGAACTGTTGTGATTACGACCGAGTTTCTTGGGATCGAGGAAAAAGAGGAACTTCCTGGAACACCGCCTGATGTTCAAGAAGACGATGAAAAAGTGTCTGGTCATTTCCCTCTGACCAAGTATCTAAACTTTCGGATGTCCGTCAAGGATAGTGGACCAGGAAGTGAGCCTTCGTTTACCTCTAGCTAGATATTTCTGATTGTCGCTAGTTAAACCGTCTGATTTAGTTGAGGATAGGTATGTCAGCTGTCTAATTCGAGCTTGATCGCTCAACCTGGCGTAGACTATTCCAACCTTTTATTCAGGTGATCAAGCATTATCTTTGTGATTCAAGCCTTCACTAACAGACACAGACCTCAGTCGGGCAATCAAGCGGTTCAGGTAGATAAGTTTCGCTCGTCTAACGTATTCTCACCCTTTTTTTAGGCACTGGGCTTGGTCTGGCCATTGTCAAGGCCATTATCAAGATGAGCGGAGGCCGACTGGTTGTTACGCTCTCGAGCCTCTGATGCTAGACTTGCTGACTGTGCATTCAGGGCGTTGTATCACGGCGCGGAGAAGGGTCCAAATTCTGGATCGAATTGTCATGTCAGTATAATACCAAGTTCCGCTTTTCTGCCTGACTGTTTTCTAGATCCCATTGCCACTGCTGAAGAGATCCATGCTGCACGTGCTGCTAATACATTGTCGGTTTTCCCTGGCCCTACAGCGCTTTCGAACCAGCAGCAAAATGGGACTCGACAATTACCGTCTGATGGTGACACTGGTGCCGATAAGCTTTTGTCGGTGCTTGTCGTCGACGACGACAATATGACACGTTTGCTTTCCTCAAAGTAAGGATCAAATTGCTGTGCTTCTTGACGTTTACTAAGATCCGTAAAGACTCTTGAAGAAACTTGGCTGTGAAGTAGAGACAGCAAGCGATGGTTCAGAGTTTCTGGAAAAGCTGGATCATCGTACATACGATGTCGTGTTTCTGGACAATTTCATGCCAATGACTGGCGAGGAAGCTGTCAGGGACCTTCGATCTAACGACAGGACTGATTTTGTCGTTGGTACGTGTCACTGAGCTTTTCCCGACATGGACTGATCAATTTCCAGGATGCACTGGTTGGACTCTTGTTACATTGCCATGTCTTTCTAACCTTTCCCATAGGAAATGCGTTGACCGAAGACCAGGCCAAGTTTAGGGAAGCGGGCGCTGATGTTGTTTTGGTTAAACCTGTCATGATCGAGTAGGTTCACCTATCTTCCACTTCATGTTCTCAATTTTGCTCCTTTAGTGACTACAAGCGGATCCTTCAAATGGCTCGACAACGGAGAACTGAAAAAGGGACGCGAGAATCATAATGTTTATTCGCAAGCCGGATCTTTGCCACGCCGCTGCACACGAATGCTGCAACGCAATTCTGTCGTTTTGGAATTTATGGAAGAGCTACATATACGAGCCTCTATCTCATTTTTATCTCACTCATATATGCTTAGGGCTCTAGGGCTAAATAGGGTACTTACATAGTACGAGGAGGTTTTTAAAACTACAAATCAGCTTTCTGACGTCTTGTTGGCAGGCGGAATATGGCGAGCTTGAGATCTTGGATGACTGTAAGACTTGTGCAAGGTAAGACCTGTTACCAGGACTGGCTCTGGAGTCCAGGCGTGTCCTTATATTCGCCCAGGCGACAACTGAACATCCCTGGCATCGGAACCGCGTAAAGGTCCAAGGACAATCAAGAGGTAGGCATTTTTTTTCTCACAGACATGACGTTGATTTTTGCTGTTAAGGGCCTCTGGGACCCCCCCCCCCCCCCCACCGCCTTACTATATTGGGAAGAATATTCCCACGAAGAATCACGTGTTTCTTCCTTTCTCCACATCCTTTGCGAAGTTCTGCCTTTGAATTTGTCCTAAAACATTCCACAATGCATCATACATAATTCTACTCTGTCCATGAGCCCCAAGGTGACATTATTCACTGGTTTTATACCTGAGCGGGTGAAGTTCGGCAACTTGATGACATGATACCGATGACTGTCGTGATGACTAAGCTTCCAAATTTGGCAGAAACTATCCCGAAACCATCCCTACACCAGCAAGATCTGGCCGGTGACCTCTCATAATGGCAGTAGGTGCAATTTTATATACCAAAAGCTCAAATCATGCTGCTTACACTGAAATATCAGCCAAAAATCGTACACCACAAAAATTCTGTTAAGGGCCCGGGACCCCCCCCTCCCCCCCCAACCCCGTGTCCCCGAGATGACCGACGCCTACCTCTTGAGGACAATGGCCGTGACGATCTCTTTTGTTTTATTTGTTCCAAAGTTTACAAGTGAAAAGACTAGGACAACAATAAGCGCAGACGAATGGTACTGTTCTGCCTGTTTGCGACTTCAGTGCATTAAATTCATTGGCCGAACCCACGGAGCTTCAGAGTTGAGCTTGAGTGAGCATTAGGTCAGCTGATCGTTCGGGGATTGCTTCCGTTTCGGAACAATCCCGATCCTAATATGGTCACACTGATTATGGACGCATATGGACCGCACTTTTGTGTTTTCACACAATAATCCAGTGCCTCAACAATCCATTGTTGTGTTTCCCCGGGTCCCAGTCATGGGGACCATAAAAGGTCTCGGGGATCTTGTTCAACACTCTCTAATTTTCCCCAACATGTCGTATTCTCGTAGCGGACATTCCTCGCTACATGGTACCGCCTCGCATGCGTCACCATGGATCTACGCGAGTCAGATTGTATCCCATTCTCCAAAGGCGCGTCGTCCCAGGAGACTTGCCAGTTTCGCCGATTTATTCGAAGATATTTATCTGGAGCTTGTCCGATACTTGAGTTTCAAGGATGGGATGGCATTTTCCATGGTACGCCACTTGATTAATGCTCATTGATATTTTTTGACATCCCCAAGGTGACCCGAAGGATTCACAATCTCTCGATGAACCAGGCTTCATTCTTCATGAATATCATCAAGGCGACTAGCGGCAAACGCCCTCTACCCATCCCGAGATATCAAAGTCTCGAACTCCGCAGTCCCAGAGCTCTCCGCTCTGTGATACTTCAGTCTCTTCGTTTCGATCGCAACTTTTCTTACACCATTCCTCGGATCCTTCGTCCCGTCACCTCATTCCCTGTCGGGATTCCAGGATCCACATTCTTATTATTCCAGATCCCTGGCACTCCCATGATTGTCACATTCACGAATGGAAACTCAGCATCTCCCGGTTCAATTTTCTGCTGGGACACATCAACTCATACGATGGTTGCGCAACTGGCTGTCGGAAATAATGTCGAGGTCGTCGCTGATCCTATCGAAGGTCGCGATAATATTCTCGTTGGTATCAGTGTCATGGACAACCACAATCTCAGGCAAGTCAATCTTTTGTGATTCGTTCAACGTTGTTTCATTCTTCGTCAGATTTTTCAACCTTCTGACCGTCGGTAGAACGGGATCAGGTCAGACCAGGATGAAAGTCCTGATGCAAGTTCCCTTTCCAGTGAATATCTACGAACAGAGTTGGGTCTTGAGTCATGAGCTCTTCGCCTCTGTTTCGTTCAACACTCAAGGGAGACTCGAAATATTAACGCAGAATCATCTCGACTCTCGTCGATCGACAGTTATCACGACCAATGTCCAATACGACCCCGATAGCGCTGTGAAAAGCATGTTTTACAAGGGAGATTTGTTCATCCTCGTCGGAACCGACTCTGTCTATTGGAGCATGCATTGCATTCCTGGTTCCCTTTTGCCATACCAGTCGAATCGAAATGCATCACCTCGACATCATCATGCTATCGTCAGCCCTAAATACCTCCTCCAGGATCCCATGATCCCTCATTTAGGACACATTATCCCATCCGCGACAGATGTGATTTACGCTTCGCCACATAAAGGGCGCTTTGTCGCTTTCGTGGTCGCCGGTCCGTCTCCTGGAGAGCATCACGACTGGAATGGCTACATTTTAGTCGAATGGGATGTCTCCCAGTCGAGGAATAACCCCAATCATATCTCGGAGCCTCTTCGACTTCAGGTACATCGCGGAGAGACGGATGACTTGAATCGGATGCTGTTCAGCTCACCGACGCCTTGGAACGAGAATGTGATCTTCCGGTTCTCCCTGCCGAGAGCTCGCAAGAAGATTTATTTGATGAGTCACATAATGGCTCCGCCTCGGGTGCTCGCATTGCCTGATGGGATCAGTGCTAGGAGGATCGAAGGAATAGCATTTGATGATAGTGCTGGGTCGCTGATAATGTTAGATGACAAGGGTACTGTCTTTCTCGTTTGCTTTGCTTGAGATAAAATACAGTAGTGGAACGCACTGTATTTGTATTAACTGAAATTCGAGTCAAATACTCGAAGTCTCGAACCAACGCCACTGATGATCAACTGATCATGACGTGATTCGGTATCAAAATTATGTTGGGAAGCCATCGGACTCGATCCGGTCAGCTGCTCCGACGAGTTTTCCAATCGGGGGAAATTCGGCTCACAGACGACTAGCCGGGCCGGGGAACCACGAAACCTCTTCTTCTTCTTTCGACCACTTCGATGCATAGCAGTCATGGGGCAGCGGAGAAGGTGTCAAAATTGGGATAAAGAGGTCATTCGATGATCCAATTCTCCACCTGCTCCCCACAGCAATGCCACCAGAACCTCTCAGAAAAACTCGTTTCTGGCCTATAACTCTACTCGTTTCCCTGCTGTTCGTTTTGGTGACGACCCACAGAACAGCATATTCCGGTCTTTCTATCGCTGATTTTAGCTCTGTGCTCGCGCGTCAAACCACCGAGGATGCCAGTCTCGCCCCTGCATTCACTGACCAAGTTACATTCGATAATTATAGCTTGTTCTTGCGTGGCCAAAGGATATTTCTCTAGTCAGCTAGGTTTCTTTCCTGTCATCTTCTTGGTCTAATTTTTCTATTAGTTCTGGCGAATTCCATACATTCCGCCTGCCGGTGCCATCCTTATGGCCTGATATTCTTGAGAAAGTCAAGGCGAGCGGCCTCAATGCTGTCAGCGTATACACCCATATGGGCCTCATCAACCCGGCTCGGAATGTCGTGGATTTCGATGGTTTCAGAAGTTTGAAGGCTCTTTACGAAGCTGCTCAAGCAGCCGGGGTCTGGATTGTCCTCAGGCCGGGTAAATGACTTCCTCACGCGACATGGCAGAATTCTGAACGTTTACAGGTCCCGTACGTCATTTCGTGACATTGACATGAACCCCAGCTGATCTTAGTCTTCAAGTACATCAATGCTGAGACGACTGCAGGTGGAATATCCCATTGGGCCACTTCTGAAGTTGCAGGGACATTACGCACGAATGCTTCGGATTGGAGTGCAGCTTGGAAGCCATATATCCAAGGCATCATCGACGAAACTGCTCCATTCCAGATTACGAATGGAGGTCCTGTTATTGGTACGACTCTTCTGAATCCTTTATTCAAAGAATCTCACTGAATACCCCGTTTACAGCTATTCAAGTCGGTCAGTGACCGTGCTGTTACCCTCGAAGCATTTGACAGTGCTTTCAGATAACGAGTACACGCAATCCATCGGCGCAACATACTTTGCTGAGCTCGAGGCCTTCTACCGCAATTCTTCGATTGTGGTCCCTTTGACCTATAACGATCCCGGTCAAGGGCGAAACTTTATCAATGGAACAGGCGCTGTAGATCTTTATGGGTAACCAATACTTGATTCAATGACACTTTTCGCTAATAGAATACAGTCTCGATGCTTACCCACAAGGCTTTGACTGTTCGAACCCTACAGTCTGGAGTCCTGTTACGACGAACTACCATACGTACCACGAGTCTGCCAATCCTTCACAGGCCTGGTACTTCCCTGGTACATTGAACCTTTTTATCATTGTCATCTTCGCTGAGTGTAGCAGAATTCCAGGGTGGTTCATTCGATGCTTGGGGTCCCAATGCTCCTGGATATGCGCCGTGTGCCGTCTTGACGGGTCCCAACTTCCAATCAGTGTTCTACCTGCAGCTTTGGGCAAGCAATGCGAAGCTTATCAGCTACTACATGCTCTATGTAAGCTTTCATGCCTACTTTCACGCCGAATCTAATTTCTCATAGGGTGGAACTTCATGGGGAGCTATTCCTTTCCAGTACGCCCCTCATATCCGAGTGAACATTTCGCTGACCCGCTTCACAGTGGCGTTTATACCTCATATGACTATGGTGCTTCGGTAAATTTTCGTGGGGATGTCTGAACTTGTTCTGATCATATTTTCTAGATCGCCGAATCACGGGTCCTAACGACCAAGTACACCGAGCTCAAGCGCCAGGGGCACTTCCTTCGTAGCTCTCGCGAGTTTTATAAGACAGATTGGATCGCCGACTCTTCAACTGGTCTTACAGTGTCCTCTTCGCCCGCTGCTTTCATAACACTCTTGCAAAATCCAGACACAAAAGCGTCGTTCTATATTGCGAGACAGACGAATTCGACCTCTACGTGAGTTCCGATGTAGTACACACATACAAGTAATAACCTTGTTTCAGGAGCATCACCAGCTTCAAGCTAACAATATCAACACCGTCAGGAAGCGTACAGATTCCTCAAGTTGCTTCTAATATCACGCTTGGCGGTCGTCAGTCCAAAGTTGTCGTGTCAGGATACACCTTTGGATCCAGCTCGAGTCTGGTCTATTCCACGGCCCAGATCTTCTATGCAGGAGTAATTGACGGAAGAGATGTTCTCTTCCTTTTCGGCGATTCGACACAAGAACATGAAGCGTCCATCGTCTTGACTGGAGCTCCAAACTCTGTTAAAACTCAATCAACATCTGTGAAGTTCACCACATCTACCACTGGGGCTACCACCATCTCATTCCTCGGTGGAATAGAAGGTCTTATCACAGTCTACGATTCTTCGACACAACTAGTGTTATTCGCCGACACTGACACCGCCGGAACATTCTGGTCTCCAGTCATTGCTGGACCTGCGAGTGATCCACTTCGAAACTACTGGGGCTTGGGAACAAACACCTCCATCTTGGTTGGAGGACCTTATCTCGTTCGGTCAGCCAGTATATCAGGAACAACATTGGCTCTTCGAGGAGATCTCAATGCGAGCACCACCCTTACACTATTTGCGCCCAGAACCATTACCACCGTGACTTGGAATGGAGAAACCATCACAGAGGATGCTGCAGCCTCATCGACTTTGACTTCAAACGGCGGAGGCTTTGCTGGCCATCTGTCAACATCTGCTTCAAAGGTCGCCATACCAACTCTGACCGGTTGGGTTTTTAAGGACTCTTTACCAGAAGCCCAACGTACGTTCAATGATGCAGCCTGGACTACTGCGAATCATACTACCACGAATATTCCGTTCAAGCCATACTATGGAGACGGACGCATACTCTATGGATGCGATTATGGCTTGCAAGTAATTTCTCGAAAATAAGAAATTATCACTGATTTCACTTTAGCTGTGAGAACATTGTTTTGTGGCGTGGTCATTTCAACGCGACTGGAGCAGAGAAGAGCGTGAATCTGTCTATCAATGGAGGAGAAGGTCGGTAGAGTACTATTTTTAATTCCTTGAAGCTAATACATCTTTCTAGCATTCGCTGCCAGCGTTTGGCTCAATAACGTGTTTCTTAACACGTCATTCGGAAAGTAAGTTTCTTATCTCGGTAATCCTTCATCTCTTGACGTCTTGCAGCTCGTCCAATAACCGAAATATCAGAGAAGAAACCGATGACCTCTTCACCTTCCCCGCTGGATCGGTTGTTGCTGGAAAAGACAATGTAATCACCATCGTTCAAGACAACATGGGCCTCAACGAGACACAAGGTAAGTTTGGTTTGAACTGGATCAGGCAGAATAAAGTTGATATGTCCAGGTACCAACCCAAACACCTCGAAAAGCCCCCGTGGCGTACGAGGATTCAAGCTCGACGTGGGCAACTTTGGAGCCTGGAAAGTTCAAGGCAAAGTCGGAGGTTACACTGGGTAAGCATTAATCTTCACAAGTCATTCGTTCCACAACTCAACTCTGGTCAGTTATCTCGACAAAGTCCGTGGGGTTTTCAATGAAGGAGGATTGTTCGGTGAAAGACAAGGCTGGCATCTCCCTGGCTTCGACACTTCTTCTTGGCAAAGGCGCGATCTCGCCTCTGGGCTTCCTGGTGGCCAAGCAGGAGTCGGTTTCTTTGTAACGACTTTCAGCCTGCAAGTTCCGAAGGGACAGGATATACCACTGTCTTTCACATTCCAAGAGCCCTTTGGCCAGCCGTACCGAGCAATCTTGTTCGTCAATGGGTGGATGATGGGTAAGAGAGTCGGAAATCTTGGGTATGTCCTTTTCCTGGACTTGAAAAGCAGCGCATAACCCCCTTAGGCCACAAGCGAAGTTCCCTGTCCATCAGGGCATTTTGGATTACAACGGTGTCAAGTAGGGCTCATTTTCTTATCCAGGTCTCTGCTGATCATGTTCCAGCACGGTTGCCGTGGCTTTATGGGCGATGAAAGCTAATACAACCATTACGCCACAACTGGCGCTCACGGTCGATGGAATGTTTACGAGTGGAATTGGAGACATCGTGACGAATAACCCAAAATGGTCTTCTGCCGGACGTACTTGATCTCGAAATTTGTTGTAAATGTAACTAAAACAAGTCTTTGCTTGAAGTGTTCGACCGTGGGAAAGCTAATACGTGTCATTGAAGTACAAGTTACCAAGTATTCAGACTTCCTCCCTTTTGATGAGCCATTCCCTGAGAATAAAAATACGCTCACAGTGAGCCGGGAGAGGCTTATCTACCTGTCCCGTTATCCAAAATAGCTGCGGATGTCCGAGATCCCACTGTGCCGCTATGAAACCTTGGAATCCACTCTTGCCACCATCTTCATCTCCATTCCAGCCTAAGGTTTCAACTTGTCTCCCCTCGATCTCGGTCTTTTTCCAAACGAAACCTCTATCCGACTCGTTTTCAACCACCATGGCGCTTTCCCAGCCACGTTTCTCTCTCAAGGGGCTTAGAACAAGTCCAAATCGACGATGAGTCGTCGATGTCGCGATTTCTGCCCCGCTTTCCTCTTGCCATCGCAAGAATTTAGGCGGTGCTTCGGTCAAGACTATGGTTTAGTTCAGAATAAAATGGCTTGATAAGGTGCAATGCGTGTTACCTACGTCGTTGATACCTCCGCCTACGAAATATTATTAATATTAGCTTTTATCGTTTTCTACGCAGCTCACCGTGGAGTCTTAGATAGAACCCGTTGAAGAGTCCTGGACTACTCGAATCGACCGCTCGAACTTTGAGCCAGTACTGAGAAGCCGATGGTGTCGTAGGATCCAGCGTCATGATGAGAGTTGGATTAGAGTCGAGATAGGGAGCGCCTGACTTGAAATTAGCATCTTGATCAATTTTCCGGAGGTCGCGAAGGTCATAAGGCTGCGCATGTTGCATGGCGGAAGGCGTCATCGCAACAGGGAAGCATTCGGCATGCCGCAGTTTTCCAGTTCCACGTTTTGAAGGGCCGCAATCACTCTTGTCACACTCTCACGTGCTTGTCACCTTATGTGACGCGTCGCAACATGACTACATCCTCGATTCCTCCTTTTATCTCCGAATCTGACTCTATAGACCAGCTTCAGCCGCCACCTGTTACTACCGGAACTCACTGGTTGGAGCAAGACACCGGTCAATTTCGCTCTTGTTGTCTTCTGTGGGTATTACAGCGGCAATCCTTGCTTGCTAGGAGCTGTTGATCGATGGTCTCAGACCTCCGCTGTAAAGTTCGACGCACCACATTCCTCTCTCCTAGTATACCATGTCGTCCAGACAGCCCAACTTCAATTTACTCAAGTCCATCTTTATCTGGCTGGCCGTCAAGGCGGTATCTTCATCGGGCTCAACTGTGCAACAATGGTCGGATTGCTTCTGACCATCCCTTCTGGCGTCGCATGTAATCAGGTCCTCCATGCCACAAGCTATACTGTCATTTGGACCATCGAAGCAAGTTTGTCGCATGCTTCCATTCATTCCGTCTTCTGTTTACAATAACTCAGGGAAATTGCTGGTCTACCTGCCGGATGCGGTCATCATTAGTATCATTGCCTGCATCCTTGGAATTATGTTCCTGCTGTCCATGGCTTGCATGCCACTTAGTCGGCTTTTTGCACTTTCATCATCAAGTCCCTAGTTTTCGAGATTGGCAAAATTTCTATGCCTACATCGCTGTGTCTACTGTATATTGAGACGGCCATCCGACACGCCACTGTTGGGAGACAGAAGGACGACAGCCGATACCTCGGTATCTTCAATCGGCAAGTATCTTGCTCAATTTAAACTGCTGCTTCAATCTGACTAGTTTCTGAAGGCTCAAGTCCCTCGTTGATTCACCAGTATAGATTTGGTTCGAATTTGGTTGTTTCATTTCCTTTACTCGCTATTCAAGATTTGGGTATTCAGAGTTTACATTTTCGTTCATTTTCCAATCTATTGGGTGTCTATCTTGGCTGTATGGTCTTCAGCTTCAAACCTATTCTTGTGGACCGAGGACTGGAATAGAATCCCCAAAGTGCACCCCGAGAGAAGGACCAGTCGAATTAGTTGCAGATATTTATCCGAACACATACAAAAAAAGATAAATCCAGGAATCCAGTGAGTGCAAGAATGATAGTGTGATTTGTAAGTAAAAAAGTTGTGATAAATTGGTTGAGATTGGAGTCGAGAGTAAATTGATTGAGGAAATAGTCATAAATTGATTGATTGAAAGAAAAATGGTCGTAAAAGGCGCGCTGGATCATCTCACATAATGAGACACCATTTGCCTTTCTTTTCGTTATTTTCGTTGATAGATTCGATGGGTGTTGTGGCAGTTTCAGCGGCAGGTTGACTCTCTTCAACCACAGGCGCTTCCTCGGCAGCTGGTGACGGTTTGACTGGAATGAATTCACCCTTTGCATTATCCAGCGAGGCCCTTCCTTCTGGAATCTTAGCGAACCAGCCACCGGGGAAGAAAAGCGATGACGCTGTGGATTCCAGTCGCGACCTGGGTGAAGCTGGCTGGATATCCGAGTCCAGATGGTCGGTAACATCATTGGCTGGCGAATCTTCGCTGATCGCGTTAAGCGACGGTTTGGATCTGATAATATTGTGAGCAAAGCATCGAGAAGAAGAAATGTAGCTTACTTGAGCGATGGCGATTCACTTGGGAATGGTACCGCGAGCGCATCGCTGGACTGGAGCAATTATCAGCATCTGGAATCTACCAGGGCAGAGCACTTACTTCAGGTTCCGCTACGATGGGAGCATCGACAACAGATATTTGAACATCTTCGCTTTCGGTTGAAGGTTCGAGCAATCCAGAACCTTGCCTGGTCACCGTATACGAAGGCGTCCACGGTGATCTGGGTCGGTCTGGAGTGGCGACCTGCAGTGAATCCGATTCTGCAGCGACCTCTGCTGCCTCGGTCTTGACCGGTTGAACCGGCTCGTCTTCTATGACATTGAGATTGAGATTCTCGGTGGAACGACCTTGATGTTTAACAGAGTAGTAGGATGGAGATGCCGGTCGCTCAAGATTGTGAGCAGCGACGTTGAGCAATGCCTGCAACCAAGTCAGTCTAGAATATGATGGACACTTCAAAGACGTCACCTCTTCGGAAACTTCTTCAACCACCTCGGGAATAGTGGCCGGTTCGACTTCGCTTTGCTTGGGGACCTGTGTGGGCAGTTCCAGCGTTTCGAACTTGTCATTCGAGCTCGTCTGTGACTGAAATATAAATTCATTTTCAAGAGTTCTCATGAACGAACTTACTTCAAGGGCCTCTGCGACAGGTTCAGCGGGTACCTGTTCTGTTGACTCTGGAAGAGGTGTCGTCGATACTGGGACTTCTTCAATCGCCTCTGCAGCTGGCTCTTCAATGGTCTCGGCTACTGCTGGAATAGACTCCGATGCAATGGGCTCTTCTACAGCAGCAGTAATCACCGGCTCCTCCGTGGCCTGTTCAAGAAGGGCCTTGCTAGGCTCCTCTTTGATCACGACATCTTCCTCAACCGGCGCTACAGATTCGGGAACATCGTCTTCCACAAGGTCAGCGAGAGGTGGCAGAGGACTTCCTTGATTCACAACGGAATATGACGGGGTCCAAGGCGATTTGGGCCTTTCAACCTCATCTACCGGGACGTCCAAGGGAGTCTAAGAAAGAGTCGGCAAAGATCGTCAGAGCATAATGAACCATACCTGCTTCTCGACAGGATCGAGAGCTTGCTCTGTGGCTTCCACAACTGGTTCATCTGCGGTAAGCTCTTCAGCTTCTTCTGAGACTTCCACTGTCGTTGGTTCTGCGGACTCTTGAACAGTCTCGGCTTCCTCGACTGGCGCCACGATCTAAAATAAGAAGAAAATGAATATCAAGTCCCTGTGTCGTAACAACAACTCGCCTGTTCAACAGCAGCTTCAACAGGCTTCTCTTCTTCAGGTGCTGGGAGACTGTCGGTTCCTTCTTCAACAAGATCTGAAGGAGTCGGCAGAGGGCTTCCTTGGCTGACGACGGAATAAGAGGGCGTCCAAGGGGATTTGGGTCGTTCAATTTCGGCAGCCGGAATGTCGAGATGAGTCTAAACAGATTAGTAAACGATCGTGACAGAGTAATCAAGCTTACCTGCTCCTCGATACCTTCAACGAGCAAAACAGGTGCATCGGCCGTCTCTGAGGCGGCTGGCACATCAGCCGGAACTGACGCTTCTTCCAAGACATCCGACTTGGTCGGTTCTGGCACCTCAACCGGCTCTTCGGTGACAACTTCTTCAGAGGTGATCTGTACGGTCTATGAGTTCTGGATCTCAAGCTCGGGAAGAAAAGCTCGCCTTTTCAGGAGCAACCGCGGCAAGTTCATCCTCTTTCACTGCCGAAGCTGGGACAGGGTCGGAAACCTCAGCGTCTGTTGTGCCAACAAGATCTGAAGGAGTCGGCAGAGGACTTCCTTGATTCACAACGGAATATGACGGGGTCCAAGGCGATTTGGGCCTTTCAATTTCAGCTACAGGGATGTCCAAGGGAGTCTATGAAAGAGTTGGCGAAGATCGTCAGAGCATAATGAACCATACCTGTTTCTCGACGGGATCAAGAGCTTGCTCTGTGGCTGCCACAGCTG
The DNA here is from genome assembly GCA_029320655.1 of Mycena floridula. Taxonomy (NCBI): domain Eukaryota; kingdom Fungi; phylum Basidiomycota; class Agaricomycetes; order Agaricales; family Mycenaceae; genus Mycena; species Mycena floridula. Next base: position 66,261 of record JARIHS010000086.1, on the reverse strand, counting down.
GTTCTGCGGACTCTTGGACAGTCTCGGCCTCCTCGACTGGCGCTACGATCTGAAATAGCAGAAATAATGAATATTAAGTCTTGGTGTCGGAACAACAACTTGCCTGTTCAACGGCAGCTTCGACAGGCTCCTCTTCTTCAGGTGCTGGGACACTGTCGGTTCCTTCTTCAACAAGATCTGAAGGAGTCGGCAGAGGGCTTCCTTGGCTGACGACGGAATAAGAGGGCGTCCAAGGGGAGTTGGGTCGTTCAATTTCGGCAGCCGGAATGTCGAGATGAGTCTAAACAGATTAGTAAACGATCGTAACAGAGTAATCAAGCTTACCTGCTCCTCGATACCTTCAACGAGCAAAACAGGTGCATCGGCCGTCTCTGAGGCGGCTGGCACATCAGCCGGAACTGACGCTTCTTCCAAGACATCCGACTTGGTCGGTTCTGGCACCTCAACCGGCTCTTCGGTGACAACTTCTTGAGAGGTGATCTGTACAGTCTATAGTCAAGTTTTGGGTCTCAAACGTTCAGAAAGAAAAGCTTGCCTGTTCAGAAGCAACTTCGACAGGTTCATCTTCTTTCAAGGTCTCTTCTTCAGGTGCCGGGATAGGGTCGGCCCTGTCGACAAGATCTGAAGGAGTTGGCAGGGGACTTCCTTGATTCACAACGGAATATGACGGAGTCCAGGGCGATTTGGGCCTTTCGACTTCAGCTATAGGGACGTCCAAGGGAGTCTGAGAAAGAGTCGGCAAAGATCGTCGGAGTATAATGGACCATACCTGTTTCTCGACAGGATCGAGAGCTTCTTCGGTTGTCTCGGTAATTGGTTCATCTACGGTAAACTGCTCAGCCTCTTCCGAGACTTCCACCGTCGTTGGTTCTGGCGCTTCTGCGGGATCTTGAACAGTCTCGGCCTCCTCAACTGGCGCCACGATCTAAAATAAGAGGAAAATGAATATCAAGTCTTGTGTCGGAACAACAACTTGCCTGTTCAACAGCTTCGGCAGGCTCTTCTTCTTTGGGTATGATCTTTTCTTCAGGTGCCGGGACACTTTCAGCGGCTTCAACAAGATCTGAAGGAGTCGGCAGTGGGCTTCCTTGGCTAACGACGGAATAAGAGGGCGTCCAAGGGGATTTGGGTCGTTCAATTTCGGCAACCGGAATATCCAGATGCGGCTGAACAGATTAGAGTGAAAAGTTCGTGACAGAGTAATCAAGCTTACCTGCTCCTCGATACCTTCAACGAGTAAAACAGGCGCGTCGGGAGTCTCTGAGACGACTGGCTCATCAGCCAGAACTGACGCTTCTTCCAAGACATCCAACTTTGTCGGTTCTGGCACCTCAACTGGCTCTTCGGTGACAATTCCCTCAGAAGTGATCTGTACACTGTCAAGTTTTGGGTCCCAAGGTCGGAAAGAAAAGCTTGCCTCCTCGACAGGTTCATCTTCTTTCACGGCCGAATCTTCAGGTGTTGGGACAGGGTCGGCCGTGTCGACAAGATCTGAAGCAGCTGGCAGAGGACTTCCTTGATTCACAACGGAATATGACGGAGTCCAAGGTCTTTCGATCTCGGCGACCGGTACATCCAACTGCGTCTGAATACTCAGTTGACAGAAACAAGGGGAAAAACAGCCAGACGTACCTGCTCTTCCTGTGCATCGACTACAACAGACTCTTCAGTTTCTTGCGCCTCTGGAACGATCAGTGATTCCGGTGTCTCTGTGGCGCTGGGATCCTCGGTGACTATGGCCTCTTGGATTGTTTCGGGTTCCACGGTTTCCTCGGGATTCTAGAGAAACAATGAATGAAACGGTGAGCATAGTGAAACAACAACTCGCCTGTTCTTGGATCGCGACGGTTTCAATCGCCGCGGGAGACTCGCTTGGAGACTCGGGAATTTCGCTTGGAGACTTCTCGTGGATCTCGCTTTCGACAATATTTGCGGCGGGTTGTAGAGGGCTACCCTGTGTTACGACGGAATAAGATGGTGTCCAAGGCGAAGCGGGTCTCTCGATTTCAGCGATTGGGACATCCAAGTGGGGCTAGAAGAAATTGGACGAGAGTATCACGAAGGGACAATGTGTCTTACCTGCTCCTGGGGATCCGCTGCCACAATGGGCTCTGCTGCTGTGGCTGGCTCCGCGACCGACACTGCTGTCGGTGCTTCCTCGAGCGCCTAGTAACAATGAGCAATGTCCTTCGACCACGAATGAGAGTAAAAAATTTGCCTGTTCAGGAAGAATCTCGTCAACGGCTTCATCTTTGACAACCGCAGCCTCTTCGAGTACCACGTCCTCTTGAGGTTGTTCGATGGTTTCATCGTTGACGATGACGGGCTCTTCACTTGTCTGCTCAACAACCTCTTTCTCTCCCTCTTGAGGTACTTCACTCTCAGCAGGTCGCAGAGGACTTCCTTGCATCACAACAGAGTAAGACGGCGACCAGGGCCGTTCAATTTCCTCAACCGGAATGTCCAAGTGAGTCTGGATATGTCGGTTAGATTTGTCAGGGAGTCGTATGGATGAACTTGCCTGGGGCACCTCGAGTTCTTCAGGTACCGCCTCTACGGCTGAGGGCTCTTCCGCGACTGGTTCTTCAGAGGTCTCGACCGCCATCGGTGCCGATTCCAGCTCGGTTGGTACCACGAGCTCTTCGGTGGTCTCCGATGTCAAGGGCTCGCTGGAGATTTCGGGTTCCTGCGGAAAACAGTGAGCGATAAAATATTGAAAAGCGATATACTTGCCTGTACCTCGTTCGATTCATCGACAAGGTCTGTGGCAGAGTGTAGAGGACTTCCTTGTGTAATGACAGAATAAGAAGGTGTCCAAGGAGACTTGGGTCTTTCGACTTCGGCGACGGGTGCATCCAGTTGAGTCTGTATACGTTTTAGTCAAGGTGAACTTTGAGACAACAAAAACAATACCTCTTCCTCGACAGAAGTATGCTCAACAATACTAGGAATCTCTGCATCCAATTCTGTGATCTCTTCCTCGGGAATCAACCCAGAACCTTGCCTCGTCACTGTGTACGAAGGAGTCCAAGGTGATTTGGGTCGCTCAATCTCGGCCGTCGATGACAGTAGCGATGGCTGCTTGAAGACGTTAGTAAGATATACCCAAGTCCACAATGCATACCTCTTCAGTAGCTTCAGCGACGACGTCTTCCTTCAAAGGCTCGGAGACTGGTTCCAGAATTGTCGGTTCAGCTTCCGCATCAGGTTGGACTTCAGATTCAACGGGCTCAACCTCTTCCTCCAAAGGCTCAGAGACTGGTTCAACCGCGGTAACTTCAGCCGACTTGAACCCAAGTCAGCAAGAGAATTTTGAAACTCGGACAGATCACGAACCTCTGGATCCGACGCAGCCTCGGCCGCCGCGACTTGTGGTGATTCCTCTACTTCAACTGGGGAAGACTCCTCTACTTCAGCTGGAGAAGATTCCTCTACTTTAGCTGAGGAAATGTCTGCAGTCTCAGCTTCGGCCTTGGTAGCCACCTATGCGAGAATTCAGTCTCTAAGAATTAGAAAATGCGAGCAAGTACCTCTGGAGTAGCAAGCTCTGCGATTGTCGCTTCGACGACTGGGATCTCTTCAATCTTGCGTTCCTCGTCGGTGGCAACCCCCGGCTCGACGGCCGCTTCAACCGAATCTGAACCTACAGGTTCTGGAGCGTCGACTGGGACAATAGTCTCTGCTTCATCAGGTACGACTGGTGTAACCTCGACTTCTGAAGCAGCGGCCTCTTCTACAGTTGCTGGCGTCTGTGGTGTTCAAGGTGAGTATATTGGATTCGACTGGAGAAAGTCAGCATACCTCTTCCAGCACGGGAGTAGATGGCGCGGCGGGAGATTGTTCCGCTTCAGCAACAACAGGTTCGGAGAGAATCTCGGCTACTGGGTCAACAGGATGGCTTTCCTCGACGGTCTCTGTTTCCTCGACGGTCTCTGTTTCCTCGAAAGCCTCTGTTTCCTCGACGGCCTGAGTTTCTTCAATCACCTGAGGTTCGTCGATAACCTTGGTCTCCTCGATAACCTGTTCTTCGACAACCCGTGACTGGTCTTCAACGGCTGGAGTCCCATTGACAGGCTCATCAACAGTCTCGACCTGCTTGCTAGAGACAACGTCTGATTTCTCGGCGGAGTCAGATGCTTCGGTGGGCTGTAAACAAGTTGGTACTTGAAAGGTAGCTGACTCGACGAAAAATACCTCTTCTTGGACCTTAGTAGCTACTTCGGGAGCTGATACTTCCACCAGTGAGACCTCCTCAGTGGGTGCACTTTCCTCGACTACATCGGTGGTGGACTCGGGCTTCTGAGATTCGAGGGAAATCGCCTCTACTGCAGGGTCAACGATGGAAGCATCATCGTGAACAATCTCAGAAGCGGGAATGTCTTCTGAGGTAGTCGCAACAGGTGCAGCCGCTTCAACGATTTCGGGAGACTCCGAGTCGGCCTCCGTTGTAACCTCCAAGACATCAGTAAAGAGTGCGAAATATCTGATATTGACGACGTACCTCTGCTGGAATCGCGATTTCAGGTTCGACTATATCTAGAGAAGGTTCTGTAGCCTGGGTCGTGACCTCTTGAGCTGCCGCAAGGACCGGTTCTGACTCTTCGACGACCGGCTCCTCGACCTGTACATTCTCTTCAGCAGCATGTTCCAAAACAGCTGGCTCGTCTTCAGCGGGAGTTGAAGCAATTGCTGACTCGGCCTCAACAGTATGTCCTTCTGCTGACGACGACTCATCCAAGTCCTGGGCCGGGACGCTCTCGACAGCTGGCTCTAAATCAAATTATGAGCCTGGATATATATTGAAATTTCTGCTTCTTACCTGTGGTAGATTCCGCTGCGTCTTGCGCGAATTCCATAACTGGTGCGTCCTGGACTATCTCGGGGACTGGTTGGGCTTCTTCTACCAATACAGGTTCTGCTTCGTCAACCGATACAGGTTCGGGAGCTACGATCTCGGCCTCTGGTTTTATCGGGATCGGTTCAACAGTAGGTGTTGCCGTTGCATTACTGTTTGCTTGTTCGAGTGTCGCAGGAAGCTTTTCCTCAGCTGACGCGACCTCTGCAGAAGCAATTTCGTCAGCAGCTGGAGCAGATCCTACGTCGAGCGCCTCTTCCAGGACCGATTCGACGTGAACTGACTCTACTGGCGCTGTGATGACCTCTTCAGATGGAGCTGAAGTGGATAATTCGATGGAAGTCGTTTCGACGGACTCGGCTGAGGATTCTGGTGTCACTTTGGACGCCTCTTCGATCGGGGTCGCTAAAGTCGGCTCTTCGTCGTGGGGATTTCCAACCTTGTCCGCCTCAGGCTTGTCGTCGGATAACGACGTCTTTACTTCAAAGGGTCCAGCGACCTCGTACGGCACTTTGGCGGCACTGGCCAAATCGGGAATAGGGATTGATGACTCTCCCGCCGTGGAGTGCAATGGAAGCTCTTGAGCATTGACAGGCATATTCGCCTCTGTCTCTACGAAAGGAGTTTGCTGTCCAGACACGTGTCAACTAGCGAAGAAAAAGGCCGCACTGAACGCACCTCCAAGACGGAAGCTATCTCGGTTGAGCTCGGTTCTGGTGTTTCCTTGAAAAAAAACGTAAACGAAAGAGCATGTAGAGGCGAAGAAAATACTCACACCAATGGAAATGGTGTCTCCTGGGGCTGGCTAGGGTGATACTCTAAGATGAGCTGATTTATTGAAAGGCACAACGACGAACCTGGTCCAGTGCCACGTCTGTAGCTGGTACTGTGTCTGGTAGCTGTAGCTTTGTTAACAGAGTGTTTCTTTCAGGATATACCACAAATTTCCCACCTTGACATCTTTCTCTGACGCGTCCTCTGTCGCCGCTGCTGATACCTGTCTAGTCAAATCGTGGCCACTGGTCGAAAAATTCTCGTCGAAACGAGGAGTTGTCGCGTTTGGCTTCACGTCGGTGAAAGACGTCGTTTCTTGAACGTCGTTTCGTGAATCCGAAGTGGCACTATTGGTTATCGGTTGTAGAGCTGGATCTGCAATTATTGGGTCTGCCGACATGGCTGAATATGCTGCAAAAAGGCCGTCCGCCGTAGCGTAACGAACTTGGAGCAAAAGCTGTCGGTTGAGAGAAATATAAGAGAGGCTCGTAATCGGTTCAGGGAAACGACAATCACAGAATTTTTTCGAGCTGCCCTCGTGATACACCGGCGATCCGGTGCCGAGAGTGGTCGATCCGGTATGTAATGGCCGGGGCCAACACAACTTGTTCTCGACCAGGGACAGGAAAGAAAGAAAAACTTTGGTTCTAAAAGAATGCAATGCTATTTTTTGCGAGCGTGGCGAAGCGATTCTTCCTAACGCGCAAGATTAAAACAAGCACAAATTCCGCGGAAGATCTTTGTTGAAAAGAGTTCAATTCTATACAGTCCTCTCTGTCATTCGACAGTCTATATTGGATAGCATTCGACCTCACAATCTGAATTTTTTTAGCTCTTGGAACGGCGTACAGAATACGTTATAAGCAGCTAAATTTTCAGTTGGGTCGCAGAGAATCCAGACTATCACGGTGTCAGTGTCAGTGTAGCGGAACCGGCCTATGATTTTCGACGACTTGACTCGATAAAAACCAAATATAACGACTTATAAAGCTTGCATCCTTGCGAGACCCGACGCAAATGTATCTTAGATACACGACGCAAAAAGCAGCCCAAATTCTGAGTCGCAAACCGAGCCGAATTATCGCAATGAGTCATCCTTTTGTGCTTGTTTTCTGCCTCCTCGATAACCATGATTTCAGGTTATTCTGCCAAAGCTATGGGCTCCCTGACCCAGACTCAAGTCTCTTTTCTGTCTGCCCTTCCCAAAGCTGAACTTCATGCACATCTCAATGGCTCGATTCCCTTGTCCGTGTTGCAGTCTCTGGCTCAGAAACAGACATCAGTCCTGCCTAGTAGCGATGCGATCCTCAAGTTACAGCAAGGCGTGGAACTCAATGAAATCCATGACTTCTTCGACCTGTTTCCTGCTATTTACGCCCTCACCTCGACTCCTGCAGCACTCGCCGAGGCAACCAAAGCAGTTTTGGCTCAATTCCTGGAAGGTGACCAGCCTCAATGCACTTATCTGGAATTGCGCTCGACCCCGCGTACTACGTCGTCGATGAGCCGTCTGAGCTATGTCCAAGTCGTCCTCGATGAGATTGAACGTTATCCTGTCGAAAAAGCGGCATATATTCTCAGTTTAGATCGCAAAATGGATGATGCAGTCATGCTCGAATGTATCTCGATTGCCATCAAGATGAAGGAAGAAGGGCGTCGCATTGTCGGAATCGATCTCTGTGGTGATCCAATGGTAGGCCAAGAGGTTTGATTCATTGTCTTTTGATAATATCCATCTTCAGGCGCGCGATGTCGACGAATTTGCTCCTCATTTTGCAAAAGCCAAAGCTGCAGGTCTTGGCCTGACTCTTCACATTGCTGAGGTAAGCTCGTGACTCGAGCGATTGTTTCTCGCAAGTAACCTAATGTTTTTAGACCAGCGCCAATCCAGCACAAGAGACGCTCAAGCTTCTATCCTACAAGCCAAACCGCCTCGGACATGCGACGTTTCTCAACCAAGAGGCCAAAGATCTGGTTCTCCAGGACCCCAAGCTCTGCATAGAAATTTGTTTGAGCTCGAATTTACTGTACGTTTTGTCTATTCTTTAGGAAAAGCGCCATGTTAGATCTCATTTGTAGGTGTAAAACTGTGGCATCGCTGGAAGACCATCACATAGGCTACTATCTTCAGAACAATCATCCATTTGCTATCTGTGTAAGTGCTCAAAGTTGTTCGATAATGGAGCCACTGATTATGTCGCTTGTAGACTGACGACACTCTACCTTTCCGGAATTCTCTTCTTGGAGAATACGCCATGCTGATGGCTAAGCCACCATTAGGGCTTGGTCTGAACGAAGCAGAGATTGCCAGAATTGCCGATTGGAGTGTGAAAAGTCGCCTGCCCTTGTAAGTAAGTAGATCACCCGTAGTCAGCGGACTTGGTCAAAATGATAAGTTGAGAATGTGGGGCTGTCAAAAGTTTAACGTTTATGCATTATGTTTGGGTTGTCTGTTGGCCGTTCTAACGCCACGCTGTCAGTCGACTTAATTGAGATTCACGCTGATTCATGTAGACGCCAGCAGATTGCCGCTCGTTTGCAAGGTCCGATCTCCGGGTGAGTTTCAAGACCGTACGACAGCACAGCAAATGTCAGAAACAGCTCGCTCGGTAAGGGACCATCAACATCCGGGATACCGACGGCCGACCCCCGACGCTGCCCAGAAGCGGAGGCGCCCCACGTGTTACACCGCCATGTCCTGCATTCCGGTCTTTTTGTAAATTCAGGTCTCTCATTTGCTTGATTTATGTTTCTTCTCGATGTCAATTAGACGGTGAATTTCTGATCCGCCCTCACACGAATTGGATACAAGAGCTTCGGTTTCTAGATGGAAAGAAAGAACATTATCCATCAGAACTTCTAGAACTGCCGAGATGAACAGCTGGAAATCCAACATATCTGCGGTTATCGACCGCCGGCTATATTTGGGAAAGTCAGTGCTGTATATGGGCATCCATGGGTCATTGTTGACTTCATTTTATTAGCATCACTGCTGCGCGATCAGCCCGCTCTTTGGCGGAGCACCGCATCACTCACATTCTATCAGTTTGCGCTGATGATGTTCCAGCTCAGGCATTCGGCTCCGGACTCACCCATATGAGGATTATGGTCCACGACGTTGATTATGCGGACCTTTTGGTTCATCTTCCTTCTGCGATTCGGTTCATCGACCGAGCATTAAAAGAAGGTGGGGTAGTCCTTGTCCACTGTGTCCATGGAATATCCCGCAGCCCGACGGTTATCGCCGCATATGGTATGTGATCGATTCTCAGATGCCGACCCAAGGCTCACTTTTGACCAAGTCATGTGGGCTCGAAGGATGAATGCAACACAGGCACTAGATTTCGTCAGATCAGGTTAGTGTTTCGTCTCTTCTCGTTTCTGTTTTCTCAGCATTCTTCAAACAGTACGAGATACTATATGGCCTAATGCCGGTTTTCAAGAGCAACTTGTTTTGTTTGAGCTCTGTCAGTACAATCCAAACCCACAAAATGGCATCTATGCCAGTTGGAGAACACGGCTTGACCGTCGGCTCGCTGCTGCGGGATTACGCTGAGTCTCCATACCGGCCGTCGCATCTCTGGATCCGGGATTTATCATTATTCCTTATCACCTGCCTTTTTCGTCTCGCGTTTGGCGGGATTTTGGCGGGATCCTTGTAGGTTTATTCTAGTCTGATATATAATTCCTATATTGTGATTGTAATCTATCATGTTCCTTTCAAGGGCGCGCTTATCTCCAGTCTCAGGGGTATTAATTATCCCAAGACTCTCTACGTTTCAGTATCCCAACTTGCTGCTGTTTCACGGGCATGTAACATACGCTGGAGAAAAAAAAGAATATTCTACTTATTATTACGCATAGTAGCGGGATCTGCAAGCCTTGTGTAACTAATGACTATATTCATGGCCGCAGTCTCCCATCTTGTCAAACAGTGCGCGGCCTTTGTTTCCAATGACATTGTCCAGTCTACGCCTGTCTTCGTCAGTCAGAGCAAAAGTGAAGACCTTCAAGTTCGAGTCTGAATTATTGGATAGACCTAGTCTCGTCCCGACAATAACAGCTCCGACCTCGGGTTGGTCGAGGACCCACCGCGCCGCGACATTGGATATTTCGACGTGGTGCTCGTCAGCGATGACCTTGAGAGTCAACAGCAATGTCTGCATGTCTTCCCAAGATCCCCAGTTTGTAATGATGTCGAAATACTGCGGAAACATTATCAGCAACCCAGTTGCACAGCTAAGTAGCTTGGCAAATACCTTTCTCTGCGACGGCGTCAACGGGATCGCCTCGGAATACAAGTCGGGAGCGTCTCGATTAAGCCATTTTTCCGAGAGAAACCCGCCACACTGAAGGACAAAATGAGTCGGATTTCGACTTTCAACAGAATACTGGGCAACTTACGAATGATCCATATGTTAATATCTTGAGACCATAGCGGTGACAGATGTCGGCCATCTTGAACTGTGGCCTGCTGTCAATGAGAGAGTACTGAAAGGTGCCACAATTAATCGGGCGAAACAATAACACCTGAAGACTATAGGTACCTGGACTTGATTTGAAACAATGCCTACTGTCCCAGTGGTCGTAAGAAGATATTCACAAGCCTCTTGGGCTGTTTCTGCGTCGAAGTTGCAGAGACCGATAGATGAAACCAGATGAGGATGAGATTTTGTGATTGCGATGAGTTCGGCCAAAACGATAAGATAGTCCTTCACGGAAGTACTAGGTAAATCTGGTGAGGTCTGATCTTCTGGAGGCAGTAAAAATACGTACATCGTACCAGTGAAACTAATGAGGAGATTGATGAGAGATTTCTCAGCCGAAAGAACGTGAAGCATACCTGTAAGAGATCTACTCGGCCACCCAATCGCCGTGAACGCTCTTGCACGGCCTTGAGGACCAATTCCTTGGTAACAGGCTCGTCTAGTGGTCGAAAGACACACCACTTTGTGGCAGCAATGACTTCTTCACCGAGTCTACCGGGAAGGCGATTGCGGAAAGACCCATACACGAGCTCTGCATCTCCCTAATAAACTATCAGGACCATGCGAGTAGCAAGAGCTTGAAACTTACATAATGATCGGCCATATCTGTCGCAACGAGGCCGACTCGAACTAAGCTCAGAAGTGATTCATGCTGCTTGATACTGGAAGACGAGCCCCAAGCCGGAGAAGACATTTGCCAAAGACCATTGAAAAGTCGGGGGACCGATAAAGGACCCAGCTGGACATGCTCAATCTTGGCAGATATCTCTGGGTCGATGACGGCGGCTTCGATGTCTGGGGCAATTGCGACTTGATAGTGATGAACATTGGGAGATAAAAGGACCAGTACATCATCGACCTGCAGCTGAGCCCTGGTGAAAGGGAAGGTGAGCGATTTGCTACAGCAGTAGGAAGAGCATTCAGTGAGAGAAGTTTGAAGATCCATTATAAGCGATTTGAGTGCCGTTGATGGCGTTGGTTGCGATTCCTTCACGGCCTGAATAGCCTGAACAATGTCACCGTCGCACATGGTAAGCAAGTTGTCCAAGGTGACATCGTTTTGCCAATTCAATTCGGCCTGCGGTATAGATTTAACAAAATAATTGAGCCTAGATTGGAGAGACTCGGTGAACGTAGAGCGGCAAGGGGTTGCTGAGAGGCTTACTGAGATATCGATTCTTGAACGAGTTTGCTGGCAAAAAGGCATCTGGTATGAGCCAAAAATGCAGCTGCCTCGGAGAACAACTTGGCCTCGGGCGGAAACGGCGAAGAGCCTTCTTGGAGCCGTCGTTGAACATGTTGAACGAAAGCCTGTTGAGCAAAGCTGCCCTGGCCGACAAGAACTCGAAGAGCAGATCTCAGTAGATTTGGTGGAACTTGGAAGCGTCAAACAAGTGCCACATAGCAGAGGCCATAGTTGACTTACGCTGGGATATGAGGACGTCGTCCATTGTGTTCCTGGATATTCATGAGCTATGAGGAACAGGGATAGCGCAGCACATACACATGAAACATCTTGTTCGAATAGATGGGGGTGGAATGGAGGCAAACGAGCAGAATCAGGTGCTTTTATGTCCGCCTTATGGCTGACGGTGGCAATCGGTGCCGCTGGCAAGCCACTTGAATTTGTCACCCGCCTATCTCGCCTACCCATAATGGCCAAGTACCCCATCGAGCATTGTCTGAACTGACCGCCCAGTCGCTCAGGGGCACCATAATTCGGTCGACGTCGTTCAAAGGCTGTGACGGCGGATCAAAGCGAGCGGAGCTTTCATAGACGCCGGCTGATTGAATTTGATTACGACCGGTAACTCGACAAGTCGCCGTTTAACGCCCTGTTTCAATTCGAATTTTGAAATTATTAGCCCTAAAGAAGGAGGAATTGTTTGACTAGAGGTTTCAACGATTTTGATCTTGTTTCTTTTGGTTAAAAAAGTGTGCAGTACTTTCCGCTTTCCTGCGCCAGTCGAGTAATCCGAGTCTCGTTGCCTGATTGGTCAAGTTGACACCATATCCAAGCATCGCCCGTTCCATATCCACGAGGATACCGTAGCTCGAAAAGGCTACCGGCTAGTCTTATCGGTGAATTCGTGCACAAATCATGATTTGTCATGGGGCTAACTTGCTGGGTATTAGTACTCAGGCCGCGGTACTTTGCATGCCGACACAGTAGGTCACTCTATCGAGTCATACGAGTCAAAAATATGAATGAGTGAAACTTCAAGACCTTGAGTTATTGATAGATGGATGGAGTCCCATGAAACCCGCAACTTGCTGCGGATGATCAGGTTCTGGTCAGGCGACCGCTACTCCACAGCCTCTAACAGGATATGTTGATAGTAAGTAAAGGCAACCTTCTTTCGATTACCGATCAGGAGACTGAGGGATTTGTACGCTCCAGAATGTTCTGGCCTCTCAGAGTGGACAGAGATGCTTTGCAACTCGATATTTCACACTATCCGTTCCTCTTTCGCGAAAGAGTAACTTTAAAAAATGCCATCCAGCGAAGACCGAACTTGGGATATGCGAGCGATCACATTTCAAGCGGAGCTACAAATGATCACGACTCCGATTTCCGTCCATGATTCCAAGATTCCCCTTTCCTGATACCTGACTGCCTTCATGACCGTATTCCGTCTCGGAGATCCATATATTCCGCTTCACCGTTCGGAGGAACATTGTGGTCTGCCACTCGAGCTACGAACATCGTGTCCAGGCAGTATAATCGTCATGTGATGTGTTCTAGACCGAAAATTCGATAAAAGAGGCTCACGGCGATCTCTGAATTACGTGGGGACCACGTCACTGGGACCTGGTAGCCATATTCAGGTTGTCTCTAATTTTGAGTAACTCTCCATTATGACCTCATGAAGGTATCAGCGGCTGTCCAGGAATTGGGCGCATCCGACATGTCCCCATTTCACACGACCACACGACCACAGAAGAATCTCTTCATCAGTATCGTGAGCCGCCAAATTCCTGTCAAAACGAGCTATTTTTAGTGACCGATTATGTTGACGATTCTTCACGTTCAGTTCTTCAGACAAGGAAGTATCAGGAAATACGACCGTCAAAACTTCAGAGCAGGAAGAGATCTCATTATCGGATTCTTCCTCGTTGGCTTCAATTCCGAGAGTCTTTCGGTTAACAAATATCTTGAGCACATCAGACACCTCTCTGTTTCACACGACCACAGAAGAATCTCTTCCTCCCATGCCCGCCAAATTCCTGTCGAAACGGGCTATTTTTAATGATGGACGATTCTTCGCGTCCAATTCACGTCCAGACAAGGAAATATCAGAAAGTACGACCCTCAAAACTTCAGAGCAGGAGATATCTCATTATCGGACTCTTCCTCGTTAGTTCAAATCAGAGTCTTTCAAAAACAGGTCAGCAAATATCTCCATAGATAAAGCATCAAAAAAAACCCATAGATGGACGTGCTGTGGGATGAAAAAAACCTTCTTCAAGTTACCGTGGGCTTTCAGACGAGCCATATCTCCTAGTTGTGCCTTTTCAATACTGCGGTGCCGAACTTCATCGCGTGTACTTGTCAAGGTCGCGTCAATGAATTCGGTCGGGACTCCGTCTCATACTCAGCCATTATGCCTCACACTGGACGTACTTTCCCTTTTCTAGCTGCTGTTCTTCTCATCTAGTCTGTCGACATATAAAGCCTACTCGATAGTGAACGTAATCCAAACAGCTTCCAGCAAGATGTTTACAGGCAAAGTCTTCTTCTCTCTGCTCCTTGCAGTCTTCTCTCTAGCTGCCGATCTCAATTTCACCTTCAATGTCGACAATTCTGTCGTTGCACCCGATGGTTTTGAGCGAGCAGGCGTGATTGTCAATGGGGGATTCCCTGGTACTCTCATTCAAGCTACAAAGGTACAATGATTGTGATAAGTTATGTGATGGACAGTGAACTGACTCGACGTTGACAGAACGATGTCCTGCACATTACTGCTAACAATCAGCTCACCGATCCCACCATGCGACGCAGTCTGACCATCCACTGGCATGGACTGTTCCAGTTCAAGACTGCTTCTGAGGATGGACGTGAGTGATTGAAATATTACGCAAGAGTCCGGGACTGAATCAGCTGCATATAGCTGCCTTTGTCAATCAATGCCCCGGTCTGTTATCTAGGACAGTCATATTCGACTCGAACTGACATTCCGGCAGTCGCTCCGAACCATACGTACACATATGATAGTGAGTCTTTCAACACAGTCGTGGGAATGGCGCTAAAATCTATCAGTCCCCTTGAATGGCCAATCGGGCACCTTCTGGGTAAAGTGATTCATAGGATCAGGTAATTTATGCTGAACATCAAATCAAGTATCACTCTCATCTGGCCAGGTTGAGCCTTGATTGTTGCCTTTTAATTGAATTACTAATGATCATTCCAGTCAATATGTCGACGGATTCAGAGGACCTCTCATTGTTTATGGTATGGATTTTCGCCGCTCTAAGTGATTGCTTCAATTGATGATCGCTCGGCAGATCCCGAGGACCCTGCTCTCCCGCTTTACGACGTCGATGATGCCTCGACTGTGATTACTCTGGCAGGTCAGCAGTAACTTTTGTTTCCCGATTTAATGATTACTGAGCAAAGACCAGACTGGTACCACAACCCTGCTATTGCAATGGAAGAGAATTTTCTCAACACCGCGCCCTTCCACGAACCGGTACGTGGACAGATCTTGCGCATAGTCAACTCCATCAACTCTGGCACAGATTATGGATAGCGGCTTGATCAACGGTGTCGGGCGATACAACGTACGTGTCTAATATTCAAACTGAAGTACAGACTGAATTTTTGACTCAGGGAGGACCTGAAGTTCCTTGGTCTCGCATCAATGTCGTCGCCGGAAAAAGATACCGATTCCGTGTGATCAACACATCAGCTTATGCTGCCTTCACATTCTCTATCGCAGGACACCGCATGACCATCATAGAAGTAATCATCCAATACACTCTACACGACCCTTGCTAAATATTGCTCCAGGCCGATGGAGTTAATCATCAGCCTTTGACGGTGGACGCATTTGATATCTATGTCGCACAAAGGTACCGCTTCCTCTGCAGGAATTCAAGTCGCTGAATCTTTCTCAAGGTACTCTGTTGTCGTCGAAGCCAATCAACCTGTCGACAATTACTGGATCAGTGGCCCAATGACCTTGAAACACTCCTGTATGTCCTGATAGTACTCGTCATGTAAAACCATCTGACAATTTTTCCAGCTGACAATAAGAACTGTGAGTCCAATATCATTCAACCTTTTAAATGATGCTGAAAATGTTGAAGTGGACACGGATAACGTCTTTGCGGTCTTCCACTACGAAGGAGCCCCAGACGCCGACCCCAAAGCCAAGCCAGACTTGTCGGCTAAAGGTGTCCTCTTGGAGGAATTCCAGTTGCGGCCTCTGGACAATGCCCCGGCACCTGGAGGTAGCGCACCGGCCGACCATGTCATTGATCTCAAGTTTGGCGAAGATACTAGTACTGGAGTGAATCATGTGAGTTTCAATCATCCGTTCCATGAGTACCGTCTGAAGGTATTTGTAGTGGTTCATCAATGATATCAGCTATGTACCGCCTCAATTCCCGACACTGTATAACATCATGGAAAACAACTTTACGATGGCCTCTCAGTTCACTGTGGATGAGCACACCTTTGTATTGGCCGCCAATGAGACCGTCGAGCTGGTTATCCATGGAGCTGACCACGGTCATGTCCAGTGAGCCTCTATTTATTCTGCTCCTTCAGAATTTCAACATGTATTCAGTCCATTCCATCTTCACGGCCATGCCTTTTCTATCATTCAAAGTATGCAAGGTCCGGCCAACTTTGTTAACCCACCTCGACGTGATGTTATTGGTGTTGGAGGTCAAATATTCCTCTTCCAGTGAAGAACTCCAGCTGACAGGCCCTTTTTCAGGTTCTACCATCATCATTCGATTCAAGGCCGACAATCCAGGTGAGAGTCTATTATCATACGATCCAAAGGATGACCATAATCGCATTATAGGACCCTGGTTCCGTACGTATTCATGTTATACTCATCTCTTGAGCTGAACTTTACTTTTCGATTCCTTTGTAGTCCACTGCCACATTGGTGAGTCGAAGCCTGTTCTAACGAAGCATTCAAGCATCTGACACATCTCAAACCTACTTGCAAACAGATTGGCACTTGACAGCCGGCGCGTGTTCTATTTTCTTCACGTTATAACAAAGCTCAATGCTGTTTCTGTCTAGGCCTAGCAGTGGTTTTTGCTGAATCGCCTACGGAACAGCAGGTCGGAGCCCACGAGGAGATCATTAAGCAATCCTGGGTTGACCTCTGCACCATTTACGAGAACCTACCTTCGGACCTTCAGTAAATGACCATCCCGGACATTTGACACATTTTCAATTTCGACCTGCCATCCAATTTATTCCGTAGTGTCTACTACACTCTGTTTTTTGTGTTCCTATATAAATTTCTAGTTGACTTCAAGTCCATTTGAGCAAATGACCTGACCGGTAAGTCCCATTGGCCCTACTGAACAAAGCATAAGTTGAAGCCAGCCAAACTGACGACGATGGACCTGCTGTGCAACATGAAGAAGGTGATATTAATACTTACCATACGTGTCTTTGTATTGAAAAGTCTTACAGCCGGTAAATCTAGTCTATTTGCTCTACGATAAAATAAAGTTTAATGCTGTTTTGGCCCAGGTTTCGCGGTCGTTTTCGCCGAATCACCTACGGAGCAGGAGAGTGGAACCCACGAGCAGAATATTTTAGATCGATCTCTGCGGTATTCACGAGAACTTCCCTTCAGAGCTTCAGTAAACGGCCCTCGGAGCTATAGATGGGGCTTTGAATTTTCCTTGGATTTTCTTCATGTAGCATGTACCGGTGTTTTTGTGTCTCTGAGTCTAGAAATATATGCAATTTTAGACTCACAATCTCTGTCAAGATATCTTTCAGAGCGTGTGAAACTACAAGTGTGGCGTTGAGCAGATTCCAATGAGGTTCTAGAAGGGCTTCGAGAATTGAAAAGATCTTTACAATTTTTTTATTCTAAAAATCCATGACCTCCCCTTGTACTCACCGCAAATCCATTGGTCTTTTGCCATTATTCCAGTGCCACGCCACACAATGACTCAGCAAATCGCCATAATCGATATCGGGAGCGCACGTGACGCACCTTGCTCCCCAAACTCCTTCTCAGCCACTTCTTGGTCAACAGCTTGTCCCAGTTCAACTCAAAAAGCTAAATAGCTCCAATTCTCCCTCATAACGGCAAACCATGAGCGATTATGTCCCCACCATAGACGACATTCGTGTCAAGGTTTGCTGGATTTGCAGAGACGAAGAGTTGTGGAACGGTGAGCCGTTGCATTTCCTCTTGTGAACCTTGCCAATTCGAAAATAGAGCCCGAGGTCCCGCCACGACGCTGGATACATCCTTGTCGTTGCTCGCTTATAGCACATGAGTCTTGTCTGCTGCATTGGATAGAGACAAAGGCATCGTCTTCCTCGGACACCGCCGCCTTCAAATGTCCACAATGCAGCGCTCCGTATGCAATGGATCGCAATAATCCTCTGATATTGCAGCTTCTAGAGGCCCTGGAGACGCTCAGCCACAAGGTAGCATATCTAGGAGTTTTCGCTGGGATGGCGCTCGGAGGCTTGAGCTTGGTTAGCTGTCAGTGTCATATTTTCTCGGTCTCAAATTTTCGCTGATATAGTTGTAGTCGTTGTCTGGCTGCTTGCCAAGTATGGTGCGTACGCTGTAGAAGAGTTTTTTGGGGCGGAGTATGTGATTATATTATATTCGCCAGGAATTGTTCAATTAATGCAAGGGTTTATACAGGACATCTCAGCTCCTTCTGACGGACGCGTCTGCATTCTTCCAGCTCCCTCTGATCCCGATATCCCTGGTGTTCTCGCGCTTCTCGCTGAAGCATAACAGCCTGGTGTCTGTAATCCCGATCTTACTCAACTTGGCTACTGCACCACATCTGAGATTCCTTGCTCAGTCCAACCCATCGCCGCGAGTCGGTCTTGACGCAACCACAAGCCAGTACCAGTACTGGCCGCCAACACCATTCACATTTTCAATGATCATCTTCCCTGTAACTCGGCTCATCTATCGGCGAGCTCATGCAAGAGTATCAGAATGGCTCCTTGGGCCGCCTCAGGTCGTCCAGGAGCGCAGAGAAGATGGAGATGGAGCACGTCTCATTATTCGAATCGCAGCTGGGGAAAATCCACCGAACAATGACAACCCCCGAAATGGACCAGCTGGTGAAGAGAACGGCGAACAAGTTCAAGAGCGTGTTATCACCGTCACCGCCTTGGGAAAGCAAATTGCGGGAGCCTTGATGATTCCTTTGATATCGAATCGAATGGGCAGACTGTTGCTTTATTTCTCCAGATATTCAATTTGGCTGAGACGGCTGTTGGGTTTGCCGCCAAATCTCGCTGGTGCCACCGTAAACTCGGGGCTGGGACTCCATATCAAGGCATGGAACTGGGCTTCTTCTGCTTGGAATCGGAATCCAACTCCACGTCCGCAGGACATGGGGCCTTTGGGACCACTGGGAGCATTCCTCAGACAATTGGTCGTTGGGGTGGACTTGGATCCCACATGGTGGCGAAATTCTGTTGGATTTGGGATTTTTGTGATGGTAAGGACCGATATTGTCACTGGTTCAGGACTGACAGCTCTTCTAACAGACCAAAGACATTGTCCACTTGTATCATCGATACCTTCTCAAGCGAGAACACGATAGCAGACGCGTACGGAGTTTAGATTTTACTGGTATTGATCCCTCGACACTTGACTTGGTTGGCCAACAACTTCGTCCACAAAGAATGTCCTTTACTTGATCAATACGAGACGCTTGAAGTCAGGCACTGGTTTCAATGAAGCAATTTTTCCGTTGCGAATGCTGACGTCGACCACTTTCTCACGTCGTCTTTTGACGTGACTGGTTTGTTGCTTGAACTTGAACTTCATTTCTCAAATGATTGAGTTTCCCGTCTGACATGATGCCGTTACTCCTGCTGCCTGCTCCTGAGCGCCGTCGTGAAGCATCAAAACAGTCACCGATTTGGGCGAGCTGATACATGATGTGATGGGGTCCCGGGTGCAATTCTCGGAATTCGACTCTTGGTAGTTGACCACCTCATGCAAGGTGGACCATGCTGGTCTTATTCTCCCTGTACGCTTCTTTTGGATTCCAGGATGCTCGACCTGATATTTTTCTAGCGCCTTGGTTGTGGCGACCTCTTTTGGAAAGATAACATTGAATATCCCGGACCATATAATTGTTGAACAGCAGACCGTTATTCCATGGACGCGCAGTGCTGAAGATAATGTCTCCAACCCTGGTATGAGGACCGTACCGTCCATCAATTTCCAGGCAGGAGGTTTGCAGATCGACTCGAAAGCGGGGCTTTCTGGGACGGTCACTGTCGTGTTTCACCAATCTCCACCCGGGTATGTCTCATTGTATCTCTACTCCCAGTCAAAAGCTAAGCATCCACAGATTTGTGTCACTAGAGGTGTTCGATAAAAAGTAGGACCATAAATCTATCCATGAACCACCACTGACCTCGTCAAAGCAATCCCAATAACGTCTATATCACTTCTTCGCCATTCAACGTATGTCTTTTGTGGTTCAGTGACTTGCCTATATTGATGGTTGCTTAGATCTTCAACGTTGATGGCACTACTGGTCCTCAAGGAGCGGGAGGGTCTACTGCTGGTGCCGGTGCCGGTGCTGGTGCTGGAACGCAGTCTGGTGTTGGCTCTGGAGCTGGCTCTGGCTCTGGCTCTGACTCTGGCTCTGGAACATCCGATACTACCGCAAATTCGTCGACAGACCAAAATACAGCATCATCAACGGACTCTAGCTCCAGTGATACCCCCGAAGCACCTGCAACTCCCATTTCCTCGCCGAACACCGGCACAACAGCAACATTTGGTCAGGGCGTAGGAGCAACCAGGTGAGTCCAATATCTATAATCTTTGCTTCAAGCTAATTTATATCTAGTCTCAGCCAGAGCGTCACTCTCACTACCACGACTGAAACGTGAGCCTTGGTCTTTGCCTAGAGATCTACTTCTGACAAGGAAACAGCTTCTTCTCCGATGATCCCACCGACACTGCTTCTCCCGGCGCCGATTCGACTGCAGCCCCAGTTGCTGCAACCTCGAAACGAAAAACAAACACAGCGGCTATCGCGGTGAGTCGACATACCTGCAACTTGATGAAAAATTCTGAGACGTCGACAGGGAGGAATAATCGGCGGTATTGCTGCTCTTATTATCCTTGGTGCTCTTCTTCGTCTGCGACATCGACGTTTGCACAAGGGAGATGGAGACAGTCCAACTTTCAACCGCGATATGATGGTACGGAAACGAGAGTACAATCCTTCCTTTTTCCCGGACAAAGACTACAGACCCGTGGATTCGGTTTGAGATGTAGTCCCTTGGGATAATCGCGCATTTCAGCCACACAATGCGCTGCCATTCATTGCGAGTAAACCGTGTAATTGTATGAAGAAACTTATATATAATTTAATTATTCGACTTGCTGTCTACGTACAAGAGCCGAATATCAATGTCGTCTCCCATCGAGCTAGCGGATGACCTGTATCGGTTGGTCCTCGCCACATACCAGAACAACGACCACCCAGCCTTTGACTCCAAGAAGGCCATCACAGCTTTATGTCTTTCTTTAATCCGGGCTTGTGAAGGTCCTGAACAATACACGGCGATTCTCGCTGGTAAAAATTGGTTTGCTCCGCCAAAATCAGCTCACTCGTTTCTAGAATCGTGCCAGGAAACTGCGGCACTCAACCTCATCACATCTCTCAATATTGCTGATCTCATTGCTCAGTCCCCCACTGGTCACCTCAGTCTGGAGGTTTTGAGCGAAAAAACGCAGGCAGACGAACGATATCTCAGTGTGTACTCCTTCAGTTTAAATTTCCATTGCATTCTTGAGACTTTTTGGCAGGCGTTGCACTGAACTGTCTTCTCTATCATGGTTATTTTCTCGAGGTCGAGCCCCATATATACGCGAACAACGAATTCAGCGATGTTCTGCGGTCGACAGTTGCAAACTCCATGAAGGATGCTGTGGGCCTGGCGTACCAAATCTCAATCTTTTCCTTGAATCAAGCTTAGCATGCCCCAGGGCTGACGATGCAGCTAAAGCGGCGATACAACTTCCTATTGCTGCGATGCGCGACGAAACACGGACAGCGGCCAACATTGCTTTCGATACGACACTGAGTGCTTTTGAATGGATGGCCTCTCCTGGCAATGAATGGCGAGGGAGAAGAGCTGGAAAAGCAATCGTCCAGTTGCACAGAATGTCAAACAGTGGTATCGGAGAAGGTGAGCCAAAAACGTTCGATATGGCGGTGCTCATTGTCGCAGATTTTCCATGGCACGAGCTTCCCAATCCCATCATTGATATTGGAGGCGGTATCGGTTCATTCGAGGAGATGCTTCTCGCAGTCCCACAAAACCGGCAACTATCATTTTGCATCCTTGACATTAAAACCACCATTGATCAGGCGAAAAAGGTCATTTTGTCTTGCTGGTCTCGAATTTAACCTAACTAGTCCTAGGTTTGGTCCGGAAAGCCACAATGGATGCAGGATCGCGTCAATTTCATTGCAGGAGACTTCATGAGATTCTTGACCGATGAAAGCAAAATACCGACTGCGGCTGGGACCTATGTTCTTCGCCATGTTCTACACGATTGGGATGATGTTCAGGTCAGTCTATATCTCTTGCAATACTTCTAACTAACCATCTTTAGGTCGTCGAAATCTTGCGCAATGTTCGCAATGCCATGGCTGGCAGCGATTCCAGGCTGATTCTTGTGGAGATGATGCTGAGCGAGCATTCCTGCCGTTTCACTTATACGACGTCGCTACAGTTGTTGTCATTGAATGGTGGTGCGACTCGCTCTCAAGGTTCGCTTTTATCTCTACATGATTACACCTATGACACTGTTACTAGGCGAGTTCAAAAAACTGTTCGAAGAAGCAGGGTTTGTAACCAAAAGCGTCACCGAGATCAGAGGTGTTGACTCAATCGTGGTCTTGAAAACTTGCGCTTCCCTGTAAATAACCCCTAAGAGTAAGTAGAGGAGCGAATAGCACCAGCCCCTGTTACTCCTCTATCCAAGACCACTATGTTCGTCGCTTCAACTGACCATCCTGAGCTCTACGCCGAACTGCTAATGGCCTCTAGAACCATAAATCCCGAACCGTGTCCTTCAAAACCTACGACCGACCACTACGAGCCGGCCCTAGTAGACTCAACAAACCGGCGTTCGATTGGTTACACTCAGAGGCCACTGTTCAGATTCTTGAATACTTTTGCTCGGATTTGTCAGGAGGAATATTTATTCCTGCCTTGTTTCAGAGCGAGCTCAAGCCTCGTGTTTCTTCAGGCATCTTATCACAGGATCCGCGGTACTTATTCACACGGTTTCTCGTACATAAAGCCGTAGTTACGAGTGTCGTACCTTACCCTTTTGCCCTATGGCAATATTATCTTAACCGTTCTCTCTTCACCGGGATGCTTGTCGCGAGGGACAAGGATGATTCCTGACACAAAAGGGTCCTCTAGCTGGTTGTGAACCTAGCCGGGTGGTCATCGATATCGACTCGCTCTTCACGGGCGCCATCCCCTTCCTTTCGGCGGCCATTTCCAGGTGGTGCCGTTTCTCGTCTGTTAACCTTAACCGGCAGACATCCGTCCTGTGGCGACCATTTTCAGGTGGTGTCATTTTCCGTCTCTTAACCGGGACAGGTCCATTCGCAACCTCATGCGTTTTCTGTGGCGATGTGACCGTATTGTCCTCGCAGGTCCATTCGCAACCTTATGCGTCTTCTAGCGGTCTATTTGCACAGTGTGCATTTTCAAGCGGCATCATTCCAGTGTCTGGAATTCACTATCCTCTTCAGTGAGGTCCTTCATTCCGAATCCCTTTTTTCCCTTCCAGAGTCTTCGTCCAACGGCTCTTATTCCCGTTGTCTATCATTCACTGCAGACGGTTCATTCTGCATTATCAACCGACAAATTTCCGAGCAGCTTGCTTCACCCAGTTGCTTTCCATCCCTGGTGGCCGATATTGCAGACAGTTCATTCTGCCTTGCCCGTCACTACTTCAGTTAGACATCGATTCCAGCATCTGTCTTGACTGAAACTCTCCTTGTGCCAATGACTATCTAGTCCATTCGGCACGCTCATCATTTCTTTTCGTGACAGCTGTATTTTCGTCAGGCAGCATTTCACGGAATCCAGGACGACATCTTTCTTTTCATTTTGCAGATGTCATTTCCTCACTCGGAATCATTCCTGCTCTCGGAGCCCGATTCTCGGTTACTCAGCCAGACATTGATTTCAACATCTGTCTTGAGCCGAGATTTCACTTTCTCCCAATGTCCAGTGTTTGTCAATTGCACTCGGACATTTCAACATTCCTTTCTTCGATGTCGACACTTTGTTCCACCTTGTCGACATCATCCATTTTTCATTCCGGTGAATCTGTCACTTTGGTCGGCAATTACGTGCACCCCGAGCATTATGACCGGTTCACATTTCACCATCTCCGCGGTGATATTATTGTGGCACATTCATGGGGCCTTAGTTTGAAGGAGGGTTAGATCTTTTCTGGTTGAACTCTGGAGCCAGGTTTGGGTTATCTAGATGCTTTCGCTCGAAGGAGGGTGTCAGGAGGAATATTTATTCCTGCCTTGTTTCAGAGCGAGCTCAAGCCTCGTGTTTCTTCAGGCATCTTATCACAGGATCCGCGGTACTTATTCACACGGTTTCTCGTACATAAAGCCGTAGTTACGAGTGTCGTACCTTACCCTTTTGCCCTATGGCAATATTATCTTAACCGTTCTCTCTTCACCGGGATGCTTGTCGCGAGGGACAAGGATGATTCCTGACAGGATTGTCGTATCAGAACCGGGCCAAATTGCCGCTGTTACAGCAAGCATTCGAAGCGATGAAGACTCTCGCCTTAAGACTCACGTCTACATCTGTTACAATCGTCGGCTGCCTCAAATTCAGCTTCTTGCGGTGAAAAAACATATCGAACACCTTGTCGATCTTGCTCGTAAGACAGCTTGCATACGGAGCGATTTCGAACGGGCTCCTTCGCTTAGTACATGCAAAGACGAGCTGACCAAGGTCTTCGTGAGCAAGAAACTATCTACCGCCATTCATTCATTCGGTCGGGCATGTTTCTCTGACCGTATCCGGAAGTACCAGGCTACTCTCCAACAAACCATGGATGCTGTGGTGCAAGACAGACAAACCTCAAATCCAACCTTTACCGCTACAGAAGCGCAGAATCTCTCCAAAGCTTTCGAGGTCTTGCAAGGCTTGCCAGCTGCTCTCGATAAGCTGGGTGTCGACAGATGTGCGACCTTGATCTCACATTCCTACACGAGTTGGAGACACCAGGGACACTTGCCTCCAAGTCTGCGGCTCGGAGAAAAGGAGGAAGATGTCGAAGAGTTAGCCAAGCAAGGGACAGTCTTGGTGTTATTTCTCAAGGTCCAGAAGTTCATGGGTCGGTTACATGTTTGTTTTCAGCTAGTTCTCACTCACAACATTACAGCGGACAGAGGGGCGCATTTTCCGATGACAAGATGGATACGAAACATTTCATCGTTTCGCTTCTGTGTTACGGCTCTCATGAAGTCGTGGAAATCAAACCGATTCAACCTCTTCTTGGAAGGTTCGATCACTTTCACCTTTCTTCCTCCGATACGAGTGCCTGAAGAAATTCAAAATCCACCTCGCTGCCTCGATCTTGAAGGCACTGCCCTTGTGCAGGCGATATCTGGCATAATCGACACTTACGGCGCCAAATATCCTGTCCACAAACAACCGCTGAACAGTTTTCACCTTCGTGCATCTATCGCCAGATTCAGGCAACATATCCAAGATCGGATGCTCAAGAATCGCCAGATTTACGCGACATCACTGCAGCGCCAGGTCGCCCGATATGAAAAATCAGAAGAGTCGATGGTTCAGCACATACAGAAGATACCTGGGATGTCTGTTTACCCCTACATCGGACTCTCACAGCTCTCTCGAGCTCCACCCGAGCCATCCGAGGTTTATAAATTTGCCGACAAAAACGACCCAGTCGTAAAGGCTGGAAGGAATCATTATCTATATTCCCCAGGTTGGGTGTGTCTGTGGATAACCTTGCCAGAAGAACCCGAGAATGCGACTCACTTGGAAAAACTTGTCCCGGAGTTTCAAGAACAATTGGCACTCGATATCAGCAAATTCATTCTCAACGACGAATCTGTGGCGTCAAATGAAGCCTGGGACATTCCAGTTTCTCCGGGAGAAATGCAGGTTATCTTGCATTCAACTGGTATTTGCTGAATTTATAGAAGAGGCAGAGCCAAAATGGACATGATTACACATAGCTACCTGACTCTGTCGACTCTAGGATCAATCTATGATCTTTCTGAAAAGTTGCGAATCGGAAAGTTAACAGATTGGGAACACGTATCTCTCGCGTGCTTTCGGCCACCGATACTGCACGATAATTATCAGAATCAGAATCTACGCCTTTCTGGGACGCATATTTCACCGAGTACCCCTGTCCTCAATGAGTATGTAAATATCCAAAAGAGCTTGACGCCCGTACCGTGCTTCTGTCCTAGATAATAATAGCATCATCATGTCAACGGGTTGCGCGCCACGAAGTTCTTGAAGGCATAACTTGGTCACGTTACCAAATCACTCCTTGATCTTGACCACGACCTACTACCGTAAGTAACTGGCATAAGTAGCTATGGAATCTCTCAGCTTGATATCACCGGAAGTCGCATGGACCGCTGCTGCTGTCGTAGTGACCCTGATTTGTATCGCCTACTTGCTCCGAGCCCGAGTCAAGTCTTCCTCCTCCAACCACTCCTCTAAAGTTTTCTTCAAGCTGTCAAAAACTGCTCGCAAAAATCACAGACGGAAGCAAAAAGCGAAGGCAGCTTTGGCGTCTCCATCATCTATCCAGCTTTCAACCTCATCTCGCCAAGATGGTACATCCATCGCTCCTGCAGAAATTCAGGCCTCAGTACCCGCCAACAAGCCCAAAATAGAGAAGCCGAAGAAGAAGAAGACTGGCAAGAATACCAAAAAGCGGAATTTTGGTTCTGACCGGGGGCCTGCAGCAAAAGACAGGGGAATCGACATGGATGGTGAGGAAGTGGGTGAAAAGGGACAGGACAATGTTCAAGAGGACAAAGATGCTGAAGATGCTGAACCGAGAGCAAGACCTTCCTCCACGTTTATTGCTGGAACCAGAGATCCCGAGTTCTACGCCCAATTACTAGCCGTCTTGCGAAGAGATGTACAACAAGGTCGTAGCCAACCCACTAGGCTATCGAAATCATTTCCCTTCTCCATCTACCCGTGCGACAATGTTCTCGCGACCGAGAAACTCTCAAAGTTTCTGAACACCATGGCTCGGATTGTCGTCTCAGATCCGGGCCAAGTCGCCGCTGTCGCAGCCAGCGTGAGCCACGACGATCACCTCGAAACGAAACTTTACATCAGTTTCAATCGCCCGGTACACCAAACTCGCTGCGAGGCAATAAAGCGTCATATTGAGAATCTCCTAGCCCTCGCTCGTCAATTTCCCATCCCTGAAGGAGAATCTCCACCCGTTGTCATTGCCACAGAGATATCAACTTCAATTCATACATTCTGCCGACAGCGACTGTCTCTCATTCTTAACAAGCGGCAGAACTCTCTTGAAGAAACCATCAAGGCCTTGCAGGAGGACGCTGATATGGTCAAACCAACTTTCACGGCTGAAGAAACCTCAATTATCTTGGATGCTCTCAAGGTCCTCCAGAAATTGCCTCTCATTCTCGATAAGATGGACGAAGGTAAATGTGCGACTGTGATCAGGTTCTACCAGGACGTGTGGAAAGAAGCTGGTTATCTCCCACCTCGGCGCGACGATGATGAACAGGACGAGGACGACGAGGAAGAGGATATCGATGAAGAAAAAGTCGATCGAGTTAATTCCCCGCTGTTTATCAGGGTCCAAACCTTAATGGGTCAGTTCATTTCTGTCTTTGTGAGCCTTTCTGACGATATTCGCAGCTAAACGACATGTGCACTTTCCCATGGCAAGCTGGATCCTGAAGATCTCGTCCTTCGAGTTCAACGCCATGACGCTCATAAACTTCTGGAGGTCAAAACGATTTAGGCCGTTCTTGCAAGGCTCAGTTGAAATCGTGTTTCTATCCTCGATCACAGCTAGAGAGAAGAGTTCTCTTCAAGTGGATCTTCGAGACGACACCATCATGGATGCGATATCTCAGGTGGTAAATGATTATGGCGCCGAATTCCCTGTTCGCCGGGCTCTGAAGATGGTTCGGCATCGAAAGTCGATCACTCGATTTGCAGATAAACTGGGAGAGATGTTGGATAAGTGTGACGCTCGTGATGCCTTACAACAGGCTTTCCACGATGATCCTGACGTCCATGCTGAAATTACGATGATCCAGCAAATCCGGCTCAAGCGTCTCCATGTTTTTGCCTACATGGGTGTTTCCAAGCTCAGTTGCGCCTTATGTCGGATCTACATCCAGGCCTGCTTCGACGCTCTCCACCAGTCGCCTATGGAAACACTGGGATGCAATGGCAAATATGACCCTGCTTGGCTGTTTCTCAGCTTGGAGAATCCCGAAGAAGAAGAGGTGTTGCGCCATGCAGTGATCTCAAAGCTGCAGCGACAGTTGGCCAGCGATGTATCGGGCTTTGTCCGCAACGAGCTCTCAGACAGCATAGTGGCTTCAGCTGTCGAGACGGCCCTTTTAGCACAAGGTATACGGGTCTTTTGTCCATGACATGCTTTCTAACATTTCCTCGTTTTATCAGATTCCGAAGCAATTATCTTGCACCGTCTTCGAACTCGCCGAAAAAGAAAGGAGGGTGATAAATGGCTATGACATGTTGTAATCTATAATCTCCATTGAATCAGACCAGACGCTACTGCAAGATTAGGAAATAAGTAAGGTCGAACAAGGCTGTAAGTGACCCTCGAAGACTTGAAATGCTTCGGTACTAGAAGATAAATAAAGTGCTGCATCATGATTGACAGCGGAATCGTCGACGAGCAATTTGACATAGCACATCGAGCCTGCGTTCTATTGCTCTTTGCTTTTTATGAAGACCGTAGCACTTCATTCGAAAGTGCGTCGCACAACAGAACGGACAGAATCTAGCTCGAATGGCAATGGCAACAATCCGAGATCCACCTAGAAGACGGCGCAAAGTCGCTGAGGATGATAAGTACAAATCAGATCACAGACAAGGATAAACGTACTGTTGCTCCAAGTCTGCCAGCAGCACTATATGGAGCCCATCTCCGATTCGCGCTTCGCACAATTCGAGGAAACTTCATCGGGTCAGCAGAAACACTACTTTCGGTCTGAATACGTGACTGAGCGGTCCACCAGTCGCTTTGTACTTGAACAGACTGTAGAATCTGAGGTTTCACTGGAGCAGGAGGTGGAACTGCTATCGGTGCAGGAGGAACCGAAGGAGGTGTCACGATGGACAAATCAACACAAAGACCACGATTCCAGCAGAGCGTGAATAGCTGAACAAATAATCCGGTGATTATTAGAGCTTCAGCTGTGGAACCGAATGGAGAGATAGCGGGTGGAAGAGCTGAAAGATCCCGGGCTGAAACCTGAAGTTCCACCTGAAGACCGCATTGTCGAAAGAGATTCTGTATGGTTTGCAAAAGACCCTCTGCTCGGGTGAAACCAGAAAGAGGTGCAGCACTGGCCAATGGTACTGGATTGCAAGGAATCGGCTGCTGACCGGACGATGGCTGACCAAGAAAACGCGAAAAGACATCCTGGCCTTTCACCGTGTCGAATAAATCGGATCCGAGGGGTGCCTGAGCCGTCGGTGTCGGCGCGACAGCGGGTTTCAACCCAAGAAATGGGTTTACTCCAACAAAGGGCTCGAAGCCAAATGAGGAAGATGCATTGTTGGTATTGTCGACGACTGAAGGCTTGAAAGCCGTTTCGAACGGTTTGATTGACGCAAATTTCTCAAAGCCAGATGATGAAGGTGCAGTCTGGACGCCGGGAATAGACATATTGGCTGGTTTCAGCGTCGTCGTGAATGGTCCAAAGCCCGAGGCTAAGGGGTCCATTTCAGCATCCATTGCGCTCTGGGGCATCTCGATTGGTACGGACGCTGTATTTTGGACCGCCGGAGGCACTGGGACAGGCACCTCATTCACGGGCTGAGCAACGTCGGCAATTGACGTCGAGGTGGGCTCCAAAAGGGACTGGTTAATGGGATCCTCCTCCTGGAGGAATTCGACATCTATGTCGGGTTCCGCATTGTCGTAGAATGGTGGGTATCTGACAGCAGGCTCGAGGTCAAAGGGTCCCAGAAAGATCGACACTCGTTCGAGCTTCTGATAGAGTTCGTCTCCCAGTAACTCGGGAATGGTTCCTTGTCCTTTGGAGACTAAAGAGAGGGATGTATGCAGACCGGTCTCCTCAAAGCTCTTGATGCAAAAGTTTCGTGCAAAGCGCAGGATCACGAAATCTTGATCTGGCGGGATGACGCCAGCCTTGATGAACATGTTAAGCTCTTCAACGAAGAACTGGATTTTGGTCAGTGGTTGTTGCTGGTTATGGTGGAAGTGGACCTACAGCTTTGCATTCCTCGTCCCATTCAATTTCCTCGACGACTGGTCGAGGAGTAGGAATAGACTCGCTAGGGGAATTATAAGCTATGGCCTGTTGGAAACATCAATATAACACACTACTCTGGTTCTCGGGTGGGCTCGGAGACCCCCTGGGCTCGTTTCTGAGCTGCAATCCAATAAGGCCTGTTCTCGAAGAAGCTGGTGTCCAAAGGCATTTATCGTTCACGGGGGTCAATTTGTGGCAGAGGAAGGTCCACGAGGGAAATTGAAGGAGGACAATAGGCGTCGCATGCTGTATTTATGTTTACAAGGCCTTGTGCTTTGGTGCGCTTTGGTGGGCGACGCGGAGCTGTACGAAAATAGTAGTTGTCACGTCACGCTTACTCGGTTCTTCTGTCATTGTCTAGCAATGGCGAAACAACAAGGCGCGTCCAAGTCTCGGCTCCTCGACGCGCTGGATGGAGACAACATTTTTGCCTCGCCAAAGACGCCGCAGATGACGCCAGCTAATGCAGAAGCTGGTGGCTCCATCTCAAAACAGCGAACAGAAATCATTGAGCCCTTGTTGAGGCCACTGAATGGGATGTCGTCTGGAGCCGGACCCTTGGTCTTGAGTGTACTGTACGCACCTCTTCCTTTGTTTTTCGTCTTCTAATTCTATTCCGCAGGTCGAGTTTCCTTCATAGATTGATGCAGTTCCATTACTTTTGTCTAATATGGCAATGTTCTGCTTTAACATTTCCGTCTATCGAACCCGGCTATCGGTCCCTCAGCATCAGTATGATCTTTCCTTGTTGACCATGAGGTATTCCTTTGTGTCCCATTCAGATTTCGAATGTTCGGGATCATCCTTCCTTGGCTCTTTTCTCAACCGCTCTCCTACAACTATTGCCCATCGCTGTTGTTCCAAGGTACAGTATATTCGAGTCCTGCTGTTTCAGACCTCTACTGATCAACAGGCAGATCCACTAAGATGACTTTGGAAGGGCGCTGGATGGTGAAGGTCACTTGGGTCTCCAAGATGGCGTAGCAGACATCGTCGTATAAACACAGGTGCGTCAATTGTATCTCCTTTTATGCTCACGTAGCTGAACATTTCTAGGACTTTTTCATTGTTGTATTACACGACGATACCCTTTTTATTCTGTTATCTGATCACCGTAAACCCCCTCTGAGTCTCATCTCCAATCACCACCATGACGTAGCGACGTAAACCACCGTCCTCAGCAGATCCCGGCAGAGGAGAAGAGTCAATATCCGTTAATTTAATAATTTTCTCCCCTGTTCCTTGCTTGGCTCACGGTCTTGGTCAAACAGACAGTCGACTCGTGGCAGCTGCATCCATCAACTCATTGTCAAACCTTTGCTTGTTGAATTCCAGCTGTCAGAACCTCCTTCCATCCGAAATGAAGCCTTTTCCGACGTTAAAGCAGCGGTGACACATTGCAGAGAAGAGGCTTTGCACATTGCTCCTGTTTCACTACACCAGTTGCAGGAATTCGCCCAACTTTTCTGGCAAGAGGTTTACGATGATTCGGGTGTATTCCTGGTATGTGCTTGCCTTTCTTTAGCAAGTAATGTAATCCTGATAGTGTTGGTAGAGTGGCCGGGACAGCTCTATCTTTTGGCCACATCCTCCAACAACGTAGTCAATCCTCGGTTCATCATTTTTGGCAGACATTTGCTAGGTAAGCCTTTTGCTCATTTTTCTGTCTTTGAGTGAAGCCGAACAGAATCTCTCTTCAGGTCTTCCATGATGATCTTCAATAATCGCTCCAGCATAGATCTCGAAGGTGTGACTTGTCCCTCTGGTTGTTTCGCTTTTCCTCGTCCTCCCTTTCTAGGCTTAAGCCAGGAGGATGTTTGAGACAACTAAACCATGTCCCATTTACCAAGAATATCTATCACGACAACAAGGAGAAGATGAAAGAGTATTCATGGTAGCCTAGAGGCTAATGTGCGCCAGTACCTTTCGTTGGTCGCCTGTCTGCTTGGGACCTCTCTTCAATCCAGGACACCAACATTGCCATTTACAGGAAACTGACTATTGATTCAGTGTGGATTCTTTCATATCCAACCTTAACATATACAGGTATATATATATTACAGATGATAATGTCATTTGAGGTCTTATTGTCATGTAAATGAAAGGCAGATATTCAGATTATCATTGACATTGATATCCACACCCAGCTACAAACTCATTCTAGGTTTCTGATGCAAAGACGCAATATGGGCCTCATGCTCAGCTTCAGTGTTGTCTGGATTAGACATATTAATAATGCAATGGGCAAAGAATCAAAAGCATGCTCACGGGAACCAGTTACGAGGAGACCATCATCAGATCTGACAGTGCTGTCAGATCTTTGGTGTATGTGCTGGACTTTCTCTTTGAGGTGGAAAGCCTTTATCTGTTTGAAAAGCCTTGATCAAAAAAGTTGTACTAGATCTCTTCTCAGCTTTTTCTCCTCTTTATCGTCCGCCTTCATTGGTGGTAATGTCCATCCAGTGTACCACTTGCCATGGCTGCCCAATGTAGTTAGTATATCCTGTAACCACAGATACAAATGACATGGTAGACAACACAATTTGGATGTGCTGTAGTAGGGAACAGGCTGCACGTTGTCTTTTTGCAAGCCTTTGTGCAGGGATATCTCGGCATGGACGTACAAGTGGTAGTGGATCCGATAATGTGAGTTAACTCATGCTGGTCTTGGAGGTTCGAGGACTGGGGTATCAAGTTTATCTTCAATGAAGGAAGTAAACTCGTCCACAAGCTTCGGTATGTTGATTCTCATGTCTATAACCCGGAAGTCTAGTTTAAATTGGTCGCAGATGCTCGCAACTAGAGACCAGATAGTTTTGTTACTGACATCAATCTGAATCGGATTGGAAACTAAGATTGGTTGATAGAATTGGAAGTTGATTGTTCTGTCAAAAAAGAGTTGGGAATGTTTTGAAAAGCGTAGAGATATTAGGGACTGACAGCACAGGTGTGGTCTAGTAAGCTTTCTGAGCCAGTGTTCTGCCTGAATGCCTTCAGGTCGGGTTTCAAAATCCTGAAGGCTTCAAGGCGCTAAAGGCTTCAGGCTGAAGGCATCGCTGAAGCCTTCAGTGTCACGGGGTTGTATTAGTCATATGTAATTTGTAATCAACGACAGGCACAGATTTGACGACATTCAGGCCATGCTCAGCCACAATATTCCTCATCGGAATCAACCTCTATAGCACCATCATCAGGAATGTCATCTTCATCCTGCTCTGCTTGCTGTTCTGCTAGTGCCTGCATGAGTTCCGCTTCTATTTCCATATCGGTGGGCTGAATACGAGGTGGTGGTTTTGGGGCTCCCTTGAATAGTGATTCCAAGGTTCGCTGCTTCCACTTGGTCACAGGGATGATTCGGGGCAGCTGATCTGGCTCTTCATCATCGTTGTCAGATTCCTTGTGGCTCTCAGCATCTCGGACTGAGCCAATCCATTTGGCCATCTCTGTACGCCATCCCTGGGCAGTAGAAACAAGAACACGACCACGTTCAGACTCATCTTCATTATTGAAATCATTGAGAAGGTCCGAGTATCGTGGGACAAGCAAGAGCTTCTCGGTGGAGCTATGATTCTTGCGCTTCCCACAATCTTTGATTAAACCCTTCTTCTGATGTTCGTCCTTGATATCTGAATGAACCTGAATGCAGCAGTCAGTATTTCGGTCACAATAGTGCAAGTACTATACCTTAGTCATTCTACCAAGTTTGTCCAAGGTAATTCGGACTCGATGATCAGTTTGTTTGATTTTGACATCGGAAAACAAGTGTTCGCATCCAGCTTGGTTGACGACAACCTTGAGTAATCGAATTGCAAATGTTGCTAGCTCTCGGAGTTTTGAATTTCCTTTGAAATTCTCCCAGACCCTGACCGGATCCTTATCCTGTTGAAACATTTCAGAACTGAGCGGCATTTGAGATGGGAAAAGACATGCCGGCTCATCATCTTTGTACTCAGTCCATTCGCCAAACTCACCAGTCCCTGAGATATACTCCATGAAAGCTGCGCTGACTTCAGTCTCTTTCTTCTTGCGTTGTTCATTGGTATCAGTATTGTCTGGACGAGCAGACATGCATCGATACATCTAGAAAAATCTTTTGAAAGATGTTCAAAATAAAGACGGAAGAAACTTGCCTCCACAATCATGCTCCGTAATTTGTAGTTTGAAAAGTTGGCCTCTGTTCTGAAGCATGATAAGGATTCGAAAGGATTGAGGACAAGGCAAAGAAGGAAAAGCAGCTGATCACAGTCTGCCCATCGTTTCTCCAAGCGCTTGCACATATCTCTCGCAACTTCTGGCTCCGGATGTGCAGCAAAATGAAGGTACATCCCGATGAGTGTAAGAAGGACTTGATCAGCGCGAGTGGAATCCTTTTGGTTGATATTTGTGGCATAACACACCGGTTCTATATCTCCACAAAGATTCTCGAGCCCATTCCAGAACATGCCATTCATAATTCTGTCGCAGGACATGTTTGCTTCCTCCTCAAGATGATCTTTCTCTCTAGCTTTTGCAGCGCCAACCTGGGCTTCGATGATTCCCCGGCGATGTGTAATGACAGCGAGCTGGAGAGCATCCTTGAGATGCAAGAGACGCATGAATGCGACATAATGGGTTGTCCAGCGAGTGAGATTTGCGACAAGGTAGGAAAGAATGATAATGTGTTTCAGTCGATCGGAACTGATTGCAGCTTGGGACTCATCGAATATTTTGCGGACCCGACCATGATTGTTGAGCCAGCCAAGCAGTGCTGTCGCATCTTCAGCGATCTGGGCAGCCAAAGTGTTTACTTTGAAGTAGTTGCCAAGAATCAACTGCGACTGTGAAGAAAGAATAAGCACTGGTACAAGACAAAAAAGTTAATAGGTACCTGATGCGCCCAACAAGATGGTAGAATCAAGTATGCTCGCTTCTTCAGCAACAGTTTCCGACCTTTGTTGCTTCCGCCGTCGGCATCAGTTGTCAAATAGATCACGATACAGTCATACTTTTCTTCTGTATCATCGATCATCTTTGCAAACTGCTCACATTGAGCTAAACCATCCTTTTTTTGGGCAGTGACTTCAATGAGATCAAGGGTATACGACTTGTAGTTGTAATTGGCACAGATACCATTCACCGAAGCTTTGGTGCGAGATTTCCAGCCATCAGTGCTGCAGTTCATGTTTCAATCCAGGATAGACAGAATGAAGCTGAATACACGTACTTGAGCCCGATTTCTTGACCCTTCAGAACCTTTTCAAGCTTTGCTTGAACAAGGTTTGCCGCTGTGAGGGATCCTAACGGACGGGACGGAAATGGCACGAGTGAGTGGTGACGAATTGAGCACCTAACACACACCACAATATCTCTTTAATACCCTCTTTGTGCGAGTTGGTTAACTAGTTCAAACGAGACGTGGAAGCTTGGAAAGTTTCCGCGCAGAGTTTCCGCGGCAAGTTCGTATTCCGCGGTACGTAGACTTCTGCATGAGATGCGGGGTAGTATGTTTCTCGGAAGGGATTTTGGATTGGTGTTTTAAGCCAACGGTTTGTATTGCCTATTAGAAACAGGACTTTCAAGACAAGACTAGAGACTAGATACTAGAGGTTTTGCCTGTTACCGAAACAAGGACTTCAAGACTAGAGACTAGAGACTAGAACAAGACAAGACGAGACAAGTGCAGACAATCTTATGATTTCAACACAGAGAGCGTACAAGATGGATCCCGCGCTAAAGCGTAGCGGGCCACTGATTCTCTAACTTTACTTAGTACAAACGGGCTACTTAAATACTGTCCAAAACTGATGATAAATAACTAACTCGTAAACCGGCGCACCCTCTATCTTGGCTATCAAGCCATCCCTCGTGAAGGTGGAGTCTACTCGGTGTCCGCGAAAACCATTAAAATGATGAACCTAGTTGATGGACTAAAGACTTCGCGGAAAAGCTGGTTCCCGCGCTATCCCTAGCAACCGATAAGACTATGACTTGTCGTGTATGAAGTCAGTCTTTAAACGATGTCTTTCCGCGAAGTATAGCATAAGCTAGTCGCGTTCAGTACTTTTGATAATAACCAATCCCTCAGCCCCCATGTTGACCGTCGATCGCTTGTTACACAAATGAGTCACGATCGAAACACTTCCTCAATTGACCTGGTTCCTCTACTAAAAGATTCCTTCTTTCTGAGGAAGTACCGCGCGGACCCACTGCGATCCATAACCAGAAGCCAGCACTCTTTTACCTCATTACCGGAAACCGTAAACTGATCGAGTTAACCTTTCGGTCCTTAATCAGTCATCGTATATCCGTCGATCATTTTGATCTACCTGTTCCGACGTCTCGGGGCCGGGCCGCGCTAGCGACTGTGGCTCATCCCGCTGACTACCTCGGAATCCGTAAGCTTCCTCGTAAGTCGTTCCTCGGTATTGCAGAGCCCATTCAGTCGTTATGAACCGGACAATATACAGTTCTTCGGATTCGTGGAACCCTTGTTAAACCAATGTTATACCGAGGCATGCGTTTGCCTCTTTCTCCTGGTGTGCCCGTACATTACCGCGGCTAGTATCCTTGCTGTGACGAGTCAAGTTCTAGTGCTTCTGCGGTACATAGGTACAAGTCTTACTAGCAGTGTGGAGCTTAACTCT
This sequence comes from Mycena floridula, assembly GCA_029320655.1. Taxonomy (NCBI): domain Eukaryota; kingdom Fungi; phylum Basidiomycota; class Agaricomycetes; order Agaricales; family Mycenaceae; genus Mycena; species Mycena floridula. The sequence continues at coordinate 29,725 of JARIHS010000086.1, read as the reverse complement.
AGTGCAGCGAACAATAAGATACCAATAGTAGCCAGAAAGACGTCGGATTAGTCCTTTAATCTGATTTATAGGGTCGTTTTTGTAGGGACCCTATCATCTCCCCCAGACAAAGATCTTGACGGTCCCTCGTCAATCCCTAAGCTGTAAATTTTCGCATTTTTCGGTGGTTTCCAAGAATTTTGATTCCGTGTAACAGAGTCCTGATCCTCCGATCATCCGCCATAATGGCCTCCCGTGATACTGGGTCCGCGGTGACTACTTTTATTGCCACGTGCAACCACCTTTTGAACCTTAATCCATGTTCAAAGTCTAACGGCTAGCGCTTCCAGCCCCAGACCCTGGTGTACGGCAGGCGTGACTTCCTATTTTCGGAAGTCACCGCTTTCGACGTTTCCAATTCTGGTATGAGTTTCCGTACTTCCAATCAAAGAGCGAGTGTGTGAAAACATGAGGCGTTCGTTTCGGGGTTAAGTTTTCCCAATTCAGGCTATGTAGCGAGGAAAGGAATCCAACTGCCTCAATTTGCTTGATTGGGAAAGAACCACGCCCTATCGAATCCGCCTAGGCTGTCGGGATCTGAGATCGAGCTGCTTCTGTGTTTCAGCGGGCCACATAAGACTACCGCTGATTCACCGCGCTAACTCATTTTTCTTTCCCTCCCTTTTCTTCCTCATCGCTCGCCAACGGTCCTCATCGTTTCACTCGACGCCCAACCCATTTGCTCGCTGTCCCTCACGATGTCTACTCCATCAAAAGTTTCCAAGTCCCACAATGTTCAATCCACTGGCTCCAAGGTACTTGTTTTTTAACAAAAGTTGTTAACAATTTCCCTCATCATTGCATTATTCCAGATCAAACCAGTTGCTACTACCGCGAGGTCTCAGCCTGTCGCGTCTTCATCTTCCGCGACTGCCAATCCTGCGTCCCAGCTCGTTTCCGTGGTTGCTGCTCGCAAAGCCGCCGCCGCTCTTAAACCATCTTCTTCGAAGGCCTACGTCTCTTCCTCGGAAGAATCCGATAGCAACACCACCGCAAAGGTCAAGCCTTCCTCGATAGCGGCCTCCACCGATTCCGATTCTGACTCCGGCCCGGCCCCAGTATCTTCAAAGAAACCGCCCCAGGACACTAGCGACGAGGAAGATTCAGAAGATGAGGATTCGGAGGAGGAGAGTTCAGACAAGGAAGACGAAAAGAAGGTCGACGAGGGCGAGCCCGGGGGTGAGGCAGACAAAGAGAAGGACGAAGAAGAATCATCAGGTCCTACCGTTCCCGCGGAACCAGCTGAACCTGCAGGTGGCATGGATGTTGACGAGGAAGGGCCACCAGGTCCTTCTGAGGATTCTCTCGAGATCGGTATGTCATCTTTTCCTGCTGCTGGTGCCTTTTTAACCACCCTTAACAAGGCGACGATTGGACCCTCGAACGTGCCGACTTGCCCAACCCCGACAAAGAGTTCCCGGAATTTCAAGATCTCATCGCCCGGGCTTGGAACAATCAGGCCAAGATGAATTCCGCGGCTCAAATCCGTTTTTCCTCGCTGTGTTCCAACACTCAGCGCCCAATTCTTACTGCAGATCTCAACTATTACGCCCGTCCTTGCGCCAAGTTGTTGAGGGAGTACCGAGAGAGTACCGCCGTCGAGGATATCCGGAAGCCCACCATTAAGCTCATTATCGTGTTAAACGAATGCGCGAATTACATGGCAACTATTCGGTTATTCTAGTTCCCCATATCGCTGACTCGCTTTCTAGGGAGAACATGTCGACATGGTAATCCGCGGTGCCCGGGAACAGGTTGATTTCTACGAGTCCCTAGAAGCCGAACGGGTTCGCGCTACTTGCTGGTTTCTCGCGGAAGATGTCTCAGCCGCGTTTTCTGGTCACGAATGGCCTTTCGGAAGGGTCCCTTTTCACACTCTGTACGACGACTTGTACGGATTCACCCTCTTCGATTTTTCTCTCGAGGGAAATTCTCCTGAGGATTGGGGCACCGATCCCCGATCGGCTTGGGTCGAACTTCTTCGTCAGGATGATGTAAGTCATCACCCTTTCTTTTCTCTCCTTTCGTTAACCCCATTACTGCAGCCACACGCCGGTCGTCCTGTTTTCAAAGGTACAGACGGGCTAATGCACTTCAATCCAAACGACGATTTTCCCCCTGCGCCACCTTCCGCGGCTGGATCTCGCCAGAGCGCAGCCCCTTCCGGTTCCGCGACGCCAAAGAAGAAGAAGAAGACCGAGAAAACTCGCGTCCCTTCTCCTGCTCTTTCCGCGTCTTCGGTCGAAATCGTCACCAAGCCTCAGAAACGGAAACGGTCCCCTCCAGCGTCGAAATCCTCGAAGAAGGTCATCGTCGCGGTACCCGGCAAGAAGTATTCCAAGACCGAATCGTTGATTCTGGATTTCCGTGACTGCACTGTCGCGGAACAGGTACTAAGCCAACTTTGCTCGAACACGCTTGCTGACCGCAAACCTCTTTCTAGATCGCCATTCAAGAAGAAGCTTGGGGCTCTGGACCTGGGGTGTCCAAACGAAATGCCAGTGTTGTATCCTTTACTTTACGCTTTACTGACTTGTCAATTCAGCGCGCTAACAAAGCCGACCAAGGCGAGCCTCCCTGTGGGTACATTCGCGTCCCTGGTGAGCCCTCTAACCCGTCCTTTTTTGTCCTTTGTTAACACTGTGCTAGCCGTTGCCCGTGGGCCCACGAAACCCACTGTCGAGGACTTTGCCCTGATCGAGGCACTCTCGAAGCTTCCGCCTGCGACGGTTCAGTTACTTCCTCGGTTCAGCTCTCCTCTTCTAACTCATTTTTGCTAGATCTTCAATCCTTGCGCTCGGTGCACCGAGGTCAGACGGCCTTGTATTAGGAGTCTGGCCAAAGGTGTTCCTTGCCAGAACTGTCAAGTCGCTAAACAAGCGTGCTCGTTGTCGGTCACTGCGGCCGACCTAGAGGTGTTCAAGGAGCTTTCCTCGGAGACGGCAGACTCGTCGTTGGACGGTAAGTCCTTATTTAAGTTCTTGGACACTTCTGAATTTTGGCCCAGCCATGCTCAACTCTCTTCGCTCCATCTCCAGCGTCGACACAGCCTTGGGGGGCTTGGAGACTTCCGCGAAAATCCTTCTCGAGCAGCGAGAAGCCTTTTTCGCTAAGTTCTTCAAGTCCTACCTGGCTTGTAGTGCCCAGCCTCGCGGATCCGACACTCTGACTCAAATTCCGGAGCAATACTTCGAGTCTACGATTCAGCCTCTTCTTCACAAGGCCGGCCACCTCGATACCGAGTCTAGGATGTGCAAGGCGTACGGTCTGACGGACCCCAACAGCGAGGAAGTTCCGATGGCCGTTGCCTTGACCTCATCTTCCACGGCGAGAAAGGGGAAAGCTAAGGCTCAACCTCAGGACGACGATGATGACATCGAGATGCTCGACTCCCCCATCGTCGAGAAAGCTGTCAAGGCTACCAAACCTTCTCACCCTAAAGCCAGCAGCTCCTCGACGAAGAAGAGAAAGGTCTCCGAGACTACCGCGGTTGAGGTCGGTGAATCATCGAGGAAGAAGAAAAAGGTAAGCTCTCTTATTCCTTCGAAGCCTTCCTCTGACTGTCCGCTTTCTTAGCACTCTGGGTCGATCTAGGGCCTTTGATCACAGAATCTTTCGCGCCAATCAGACGCTTATCAAAAGAATAAATATGACCTCTGTTTTTGTACTTTTATATACAACAATCCGCAACCTGTTTTTCTTGGTGCCGGTGTGAAGTCAACTGAGGTTTTTGCCTGGCCTTTGTAAGATTGCCATGAGTTGCTTGCTCCCTCGGAATGACTTTCCTCGGTTGTACAGCCAAGCACGTTGTTCATCTTTCACTGAAATACCAAAAACTCTGGCCACATGGGTTTACCGCAGGCATTTGACTTGGTTTATTTCACAGATGGGTTTCCAAGGACCCCGATTGCGCGGAAATTCCTATTTTTGAAATCCTCGATCGGTTACTATGTCCCAAGTTCTGTTGAAATGCCACCATATGAGTACTATCCAGTTACCAGGGAGTTGTTCCTTATTGCGGAGCGTTACCTCAGCGACTATGAAATAACTTGTTTCGCTACCATGCTTCCACAAAACGGAGCATGGTCGCTCCACACCTCCCCCAGACAAAAATTTTCAGTCTCCGACTGAAACAAATGATGGCATTTTCCACGACAAATTCCTGAGTCCCCGCAAATTATAAAAGGCCAGGCCCCCATAACCGACAAATTGACCCAGTTTCTCTGCTGCTATATCCATTCATCTACCGTTCAATGAATAACAACACTCGAGAGATCGTCAACGTCGTTACCGCGGCCAAGCGGGCAGGCCACAATCCGAGGATGGTCGCCCAGAAAGCCCACGAGGCCTACAACGAGTAAGGTTCACAATTTACCCTAGCGTCATTGACCCATTGTCTAGGCATGTTACTCGGCCTTTTCATCAGCTTATCATAGCCAAAGGGCCGAACCAAACCATCGACGACTTCGAACTACTCAAGCAAGTCATTCACCTCCTCAAAGAAGGTCTCCATTCGGATTTCATGACCTTCTCCAGGGCGGCCGCAGCCAACGAGCTGAATGTCCAAACTATCAAAGAGCTGTTTTCTTCTGCCGTGAGTCGAAAACCTTGAGTCTCTTTCGCCCTGACACAAAGCCCTTATAGACGGCTCTTGTTCAGTCGAAAGGCCGCGCTCTGCTCGACCTTATTGACCCGAACCCCAGATTGCACCAAAACAATGCAATTGTCCATCTTTCCACTGCCGCGACGACTTACTTCGGTGGTCTAGTTCAAGATATCGAGGAAGTCTACCGCGCTTGTCAAGCTCGTACCCGCGAATTCTCGGATAAGGAAAACGAGGCTAACAGAGCCAAGGTAGCTTCTCATTATTCTCCCATGGGCGTGGCTAACACCTATTTCAAGGTACGCATTGAGGTTCCCACGAATATTCGGTCTAATCGCGTCGTCACTCCTACAGAACCTCGCAAGCCAAGTTGTTCATATCCGCGGTAGAGCCCCGACGGTCAGTTAAGCCTCGGTACTTCCTGTCCACGTTGATCAACTTGGTTCCAACAGGTCCAGCCGGCTCCAGTTCAGGTGCAAGCCGCACCTGGTACTGGTACGTCGTCCGGTAAGTCTTCGCGCAAATGGGCTCTCAGCGTCGAAGCTGACGAAACCGAAGGTGCTAAGGTCGGTTGCTGGATGTGCCAACCACTGATCAACTGTTCTGACTGTCCCCAGAAACGTCGAAACAGGAAGAGAGCCAAGGAGGCCGCGAAAGAGGCTGAGGCCGAGGAAAACTCTGGCACCAGCTCAGTCGTGGGCCCAATGCATACGTTCATGAAATATTATCGCATGGTCGCTAATCACCAGAACCTACAGCGTCTGAAGCTCAAGTCCTCGAGAACATGGACGCCGCTTGTGCTGACGCTAACAAGGCTATCCAGACCCAGTTCAAGGACCTGGCCACCCCACCGACGCCAACGTCGAGACCGAGAAACAGCGTCTCCTCCAGAGCATGCATGCCCTTGGATTCAGCCTGAGCGCCGACACCGCCATGCTCATTACTCTTCGTCACGAGTACGACGGCTTGGTCGACGAGGACCACGTTCCAGCAGGTTCTTTCGAAACCGCTCCCAATACGCCTGCCGCAGAAACCCCCGCGGTTACCGTTATCGAGTCTGATGATGACTGACTGGTTTGTACATACGGTTTCTTGCCTCGGGCAGCTCTCCGCAGATATTTTTCTCTCTCTATTCCCGTCTCTACAGTCGTAGTTAATCCACTCTCCTTAACCACCAACTTTTACCACTGCATCAGCCTTGTCCTGTTATAGCCACACTCCAGTCTTTACCATAGCAGTTGTTACCGCCTGTCAAGATTTCCGCGAAATACAGCTCATTCCTGGCTACATTCCACGACACTGAAGTGTAATGCCTTAACACAAGACAAGTAGAGAACGATAACTAAACATAAGTCGCAATCCCTCGATAGCTCAATAAATCGAGACTCCGTTATCGTACTCCATAATATCGCGCCAAGTACCATCCTCGAGTTCCACCGTAACCAATCTTCCGACTGGCCCGCTGGCCTCGTTGCCGGCGCTTGAACCATAAGTAACCGGGTCGAGGAGACTGGCATCATCTCCGGCGTAATCCGCGGATTCATCCATAAGTCCCCAAGTCGCCCTATATGCATCCAAAAGCTTGCTCCTGTCCCGCGGAACAACAAAGGGAACGTCCAACTTCTCGTTCAACATCTCCGCCAATGGCTGCCAGTAACCAACATCTTGTTCCAATCCGTTGATCTCCTCCTCTCTCAGAAGAAAGGAGTGCGACATGGCCTCGAGCATGTACCACATTAAGCAGACGTCCTTGTCATAACGAATTGGACCAATTATGATGTCCAAGGTGATGGATTCTCCCTGGTCGCGCAATGCTACCAGGTCTTGAGCCCAAGGCGAAGTATCCGCCAACAGACGAGTTTCCTTAGCCCTCCCTTCCCAAATGGAAGTCAGGACCAGAAAAGAGCCGCGATGTATATAGAATTCGGCAATGTCGTTCATGGTAATAGGAATAGGAAGTTTGGCAAACAGCTCAGCGGAGAGGCTCATGGTGTCTGGAAGGAAGGAAATGCCCTGAAACTGTTACCGCGATGACAACGCCCCGCGAAACTGACGACCGATCATCACTCGAGCCCCTGTGGCTTTTCCTTGGGAACCCCAGTTTCAAAATGCCTTAGCTTTAAGCTTCAGGCTTTTGATACGGTCGCTATTTAACATGGCGCATTCTCCCGCGGAATCCAACGCTTTCTTCCTCGTACCACGTCCAGAGACCGACCAGGAGATTGATCTTTATTACAGATCACGTTTCTCCTGGCTCCCCCTTGTTCCAGGTTGGCCGACGCGGAACCGGTTTACCACAGACCTAGAACTTGCTTACGCGAATACTAGAGTCCCGTTTTCCCTACACCACATCCTCGGTCAAATCCCTTACACCAATCCGGCTCGAGTCATGCGTCTGCTCATCACTTATTTGGAGCAAAGACAACTTCAGCAGGAGATTGACGATTCCGAAATGATGATGGCTCATCCCGATTGGTTAACCAATCTCGGTCGTCATGCCGCGGAAGGCCGTATTCGCGCTTTAGCCAACCTTCACAATATCCAGTTCTCGGCCTTCCACTTCTGCGGAATTGCGGACCTTTCCACGGTAATAGATGATGTTCTACCCCCGGGTCAATCTCCTTCTCCATCACCTCCTCCTAGTCCAGGCAATCGCGGAAGTTATACCCCCGAACGCCAAGACTGGAGCGACTAGATAGCGATGTACCCAATTTTCGTCAGCCATTATAGCTCAGTTGGTAGAACATATCTAGCGTCTGATTGGCCCATTGCTAGGGCGGGGTTTCGATACCTCGCCCTGGCCTGCATGGACTGAAAGTAACCTTTTTACGGCATCTGGCTTTGTCAGACCCTATGTTACCCACAAGCTAGCAGCCCCAAACAAACCTTAATGGCTCAGGGGGTGCATCAGTCATTTCGTTTGTACCTGAATGTTACCTCAGCGGTTCGAACCCCCCCTGGTCGCATGAGTCGACAATATCCTGTAAAAGGGTATTCCCTCCTCTTTTTAGGTAATCCGGATAGGCCGGACCTATTGTTAACGCAGAACAAGCGGTCCAGACCAGCCACTATAGCCCAGTCAGAAGATTGTGCCCGTTCTCCTGACCCGTAATGTCGCAGCGGTGGGTTCGAATCCCAATTGTGGTCTGTGTTGATCGACGTGCCTTTTTATTTCAGCGCCGTCCACCACAACCCAGTCCGCGGCTACTCGAAGTCCACTTCGTCTTCCAAGTCTGGTTCAGATACCGTTTCCTCGGAATCAGAGTCCCGCGATTCCTTGTGGCCTGTTTTCAGCTTCAGTCCGGTCATCTTTGGGTCGACTCTGATTTTCTCCGGAAACTCGTCGCCATATAGAAGCTCAGTGGTCCTATCCAGTGCCAGAAGGCATTTTTCCGACATATCCAATAGTTCCGCGAAGTTGTCGGGCAGAGGGATGGATTTCCGCGCAAAGTAGGGAATAACGCGGAATCACGCTACCTTGTTTTGAAACACCGTTCCATCCATATCCGCGATAATATAAGCTCCGCCGCATTTTCTCTTAACCACAACGTGGGGTCCAGAATACCTTGGCTTAAGCTTTCTATCGAGTTCAACTTCAATCTTGGAGTTACATATCAGAACCAAATCTCCAGGCTCAAAACGGAAATCCCGAATGGTATGCTTTAGATCTTCCTCGAGTTTGATCACTTGCGCTCTCTTCTCTTGGTCGATCCTTTCGCGCATCCTTTCGACGAATACTTGGTGTTTCGAAAGCGCCTGTGCTCTGGCGCCAATTAACTCAGACCGCGACATCATTCCCATGGGTGGCTCTACTAACCAAGTTGCCTCGACAATATCCAGAGGAGTTATCGGGTGTGCCCCAGTTAGCATGAAAAACGGACTGCAACCTCTAGTTCTCCACGTAGTGATGCGCTCGGCCCATAGTACATGGTGAAAGAACCAATACCATTTTGAAACGTCACCATCCGTCGCCTTAACCAGAGCTTGCCTAAAATCCCAATGTCCCCTCTCAATCGCGCCATTGGCTTTTGAATTGTAAGGTGATATCTGGATTCCTTTAATCCCGTATTTCTGCTCAATCCAGGCTACCGCGGCTTTAAATGCCGGAGCATTGTCAGTCACAATTTCCTGTAAGCAGCCCCAACGACAAATGATATCTTCAAACAACCATATGCCTAGGTCTCTACCCTTTTCTGCTCGCAGAGGCCTCACCTTGGGCCAAGCTGAAAGAGCGTCTCGCCCATGAGCAATCCAAGTATAACCGTTGCTTTTGGTAGACATCTTCATATTGTCCGCATGCAAAACCTGAAATACCGTGGGGGTCCTAGTGGCCACCGGTGGCGTAACATATAATGCAGCTCGCCTCAGTTGACATCTATGGCAAGATTTAACATAGTATTGCACATCCCGATCCAATTCCGGCCACCAAAAATGTTGTGTTATTAACGCTTTAGTAGCGTCACCTCCGCGGTGACCTAAACTATCATGCGAGGCTTTCATCATGTACATGCGATGGGCTGGGTCGACTACCAGTTGGTGCTGACCCTCCACATGCCTTCTGTACAATCGCCCTTTGCTGTTGAGGAAGAACTGAGAAGCATATCTAACAAACTGTTGATACTGCTTCTCGTTCATTTCCTCGGGAATCCAATACTTGTCGTTCAGCCACCGCTTCACCAAAGGTAACTTCAAATCTTGATTGACGCCATACGGTGTACGTATTCCGAGGAAGTATGGCTCCTGATAATCGGGATCATACTTCTCTTTCAGGTCAGGAATTAACGCGGTAGCTTGAACGAAGGCATCTAACCGATCCACCCCTTTCTTTGCTTGTTCCGCGATAATCCTCTCGATCTGAGCGTCTCTCCAATCATCCGTTTCCTCGGCTTGGCGTTCACATTCCTCTTGGAAATCCCAAGGTTCCCGCGCCAACGTCACTCGGTGGTGCTTGTCAGCATCTGTCATGATTCCAAACCCCAAGTCCTCGACTGCTCTGTTGTAGTTCTCTAGATAAGATACTTCACGTCGCTTCATCTTGTAGGACTGGACCGTCTGGATAAAACCTCCGTGGGTATCAATCTGGTCCTTGAATTCTTCAAATTCAAGTGGCAGCTTGACACCGTTCGGCTCGACAAACGTCACGTTTTGCAACGGATCAGCATCTTCCTCGGAATTCTCAAAGACCTCGTCCCCAGCTTGCCCTTTTCTTCGAGACAAGCCATCTGGTCCAAAGTCCTTGCCTGGGATATGTTCTAAGGTAAACTGAAACATCAACACCTTCTCAATCCAACGATTGATAGTAGCATTGGGTCCAGCTTCTGGGTTCTTCAACATACCCTTGATATACTTGGCATCCGACTGTATAGTCAAATTTCTTGTGCCCAACAGCCAATACTTCGACGCTTCCAAAGCTCTCATCAAACCAAACAGTTCCCTCTTTGGTTGTGAAAAGTTCCTTTCCCACGGATTCAAGGTTATCGAGCAAAACCTGTTAAACACTGGTCTGCCATTTTTGTCAATTTGGTACAAGTAGAAACCAACTGAGCGATGTGAGGTGTCTACCGCTAAGTAGATGCCTCCCGGATTATCATAGTCTATTGGCATTAGCGTGGGGCAGTCCTTTATAGCCTGTTTCAACCACACCATTGATTCTTTCTCGCGGACTTCCCATTTGAAGGGTCGTCCCTGCTGAGTCAGATCTACCAAAGGTTCTGACATCATTGCGTAGTCCTTAATGAAAATTCTGCACACTCCGCATGTTCCGAGGAACGCTCGAACGTCAGTCAGGTCTTCACAATCGCCCCAGCGATCAATTACACCAACTCTGTCCGTTGAAGGTTTACGTCCCTCGTAGCTGCAAGTATGACCTACGACCTCGAATTCCATCGCGCATAACACGCTCTTTTTACCTGAGAAAGTGCCACCTGCATACTTCATGCGCTGCAGAATGCGATTAACATTCTGCATATGTTCCCAGACAAAACGACGTATTCCAGGATTTTCCGGAATAGTCTCGAAACCACCTTTTCCATCTTCATACCTTGTCGCCGGTCCGCGGATCGGAACGTCGTCTATATACGGTATGGTGTACTCAGGTATTTCGTCCCTTAAGATATAAGTCACATCATCATGAAAGATTGGTACCGAATTGGTCCATCCCATCGGTAATGTAACCAATCTTAAGGCACCGAAAGGCGTTTGGAATGTAGTATAATCCCTGGATCCTTTCGTGAGAAGTCGTTCATCATAACCTACATACAAATCCGCGATACCCCCACAGGCTCATCCTGCAAATTTCTCTGCTAACTGGTCTGTCACGGGAGGCACACCGGAATGCGCGATAGTAACCGCATTAAGTGGTTCCAGACTATGGACCAGTCTGAGGCTTGATCCGTCTTTCTTAACCACACAAAACCATTTGGATCGGTATGCGGAATTTGATCTTTCATATACTCCATCCTCAAGTTTCTTCTTGATGATGTCGCATACTTTATCATAAATTCCAGGAGCGATCAGAATATTCCTCTCTCTTCAAGGTATATGAGGCACGACTGGCATATCAACCGGTGGGAAGAATTCTTCTTTGAAGCGTCCTCCCTCGGCAGGTTGAAAGGCGAAAGCTTTTCGCTGTAGGGCATAGGTCTCGTGAACCAGCCATTGCTCCTGCTCCCATAAGTCAGACATTCCCTTGTGAGCCTTATTTACTTCGTCCATGTTCTCCTGAGAATATTCTGCAGTTGGAACAGGCTTCCGCGGCACGGTCAGTAAGTCTGGCATACCTGCCAAAGGGTCCCCAGTAATATTTCGTATGATATTACTACCAGGTGCCCCTAATGGTAATGGTGCTAGCAATGGTCGGATCTTATCCGCTACCTTCTTGTACTTCTTCTTCGTACCAAGGAAGGTCTCCTTAATACCAGTGTCAACTTCGTCCTGAGGCAATACCTCGGAACTTTCCCCAACCACGGTTCTCTCGCTTTTGGTAGCTTCATTCACCGGTTCAGGATACTCTTTTGTTTCCTTCGATTCAGAAGTAGCCGGGTCCCCCACTGACTGAGTGCTTTCGGACTCTGTCTTAGGATCGTTCAATCCCAGGGCTTCCCGCATGATCCATTCCTTATCAGCTTTGCTTAAGGGTCTATGACACCTATCGCAACAATCTTGAATGTTGTACGCTGCTCGCTGTGCCTTCGATAGGGATGGCGAAAGCTGTACACCTTCCAAGAGACTGAGCAGAATTTGTCTCGCTCGTGCGGTTTCTTCCAGGATTGTCTGCAGAGATCTTGTAGAATCGTTCCGCGATGGTTTCACTGATTCTACAATTTCTCCAATAACTCCGTGATAATATGCATGCAATGTTCCTCCTGTATCTGTCCGTGGAGCATAAGCTTCCGAGACATTCAGATAAATGTCCCTCAGCTCATCTCTCCTAAATCCATGCCCATGCCTCGGCTTCGCATAATGGGTAATGCTCGGCACATCTTGGTCGTTAACATCGATGATCAAAGCTATCTCTCCTTGGTCGTCAACCAATTCATCGAGGCTTGGTGAAAAACCGGTGTTTTCACGTCAGATGTGTTCCTGGCCAATATCGCGGGAGACTTTCCGCGTTCAAAGGTGGGGACCACGACTCGTTTTAAGGTATTTGGACATTTAAGGGTGATAACTTGTGAGCCGTCTGCCTTATTCTGTACCCCACTTTCTGTAACGATGTCAAAAGGCCTTCCCAACAATACGCGGTACGCTACTCCTTTGATAACATGAACTTGTAGGTAGACTGTTAAGTCTTCCACCCGGAAAGGAACATTCTTAGCCAAACCCAGACTCCTTTCGAGTTGGTTATTGGCGCTCTGCATATGAATCTGTATATCTGGGTCCCAGCATACTCCTAAGGCCAAAGCTGCATCCTCACTCATCAAAACGATTTGTGAGCCAGCATCTAATAGAGATTCCTCATGCGCGGGTACCGAGATGGGAGTTTTCCGCCCCACGATTCTTTAAAAGGAAACACCTTACATAGTAATTTACTTCGGTCATCCGGGCTGTCTCCGGCAAATGATATTTAAACCTCAAAAATATTATTAATGAATACATTGTGTGACAGTAGATTTTGTCGATTATTTGGAGGCGAAAAATGTGTCATACTGTGACGGCGGAAATACAAACTCCCTTGGTTGTGGCGCAGACTTTTTTGCACGATTTCTGGGCTTTAGTGGCTGCATAGCTTTCGGTTTCTCCGTGAGCTGGCTTGACAGGGGTGGAGTTGGAGTTGGTATTGGCTCTGATAGAGCCAAGAGAACAGGATCAATGACTGGAACATATGTCGATACAGGGAAATCGGAGAGAGCGGGATCAATGAAGAGGAAATGTGTCGGGGCAGAGAAAGGTGGTGCTGGAATTGGAGAAGCTGGTAGTAGCGACGAACTTGGAGCTTCAGTAGAGCTGAACTGCCATTAAAAAGGACCCTGAAAACAGAAAAAAAAATCACGTACAGTTCAATCCTCCTTCGTTTTGGTTGTCGTGCATCAGGTAAAGCCTTCCTTCCACTTGCTTCCTTGCCAGAATATGGGTCAACATGTTTCGTCTCCCGCTTGCTCTTTCGCTTGGCGCCCATGACCTCCTTTGTTTGATCCCAGCCACTTCCCTGATTCGAGGGCACATTCTTGCGACGGGGAAGAACTTGGGCGTCGTGGATGACATCAAGCTCAAGGAATACATCATTCAGTGCTTGATCAAGAGCTTTGAGATTGTTGCTGATATGAGATGGTGGTTGAAGTCGTGTTCGAAGAGAGAGGTTATGAAGTTTGTCGACAAGGGAACTGATGGTAATGGTGATGTCTGATATCTCATGATTGTCGTCTGATTCGTCTGATTCGTCTGGTTGTTCAGCAACAAATTGTGACGCGGTAGGTACGGTTGTTGCACTGCAGACAAAAGTCTCAGATACCCCTTCATCTGACGGAAAAAGGGTCTGAACTGCGCAGATATGTTTGCAGAAGCTAAGCAAGGGAAACGAAAGACAGGAACAGTGGTAAGCATCAAGATCTACATCGTAGTGATAAGATCCTGATTGTGATTTAACCCTGTATGTCTGGCCTGGATCGACCACTTCAATGGACTCCTTCGTGACCGATTGAGCTCGTTCAGTGACTTCACGACGCTTCTTGACCTCCAGATTGGGTCCCTCGAAGCCATAAGCCTGTCGATGGCCCCGAGCAATGTAATAGGGGACAACCATATCAAGCAGGACGTGTAAAAGATGATCCACGCGGCGATTTCGCTTTCCTTCGAGAAACTTCCCTTTCAGGACGTGATGCCATCTAGAAAATGACTTGTAAGTGAATAATAATCTCTCAGGGAGAGTTGTAATGACTTACGCTTCTACGAGCATGTTTGTATCTGAAACTTCCCAGACTGATCTACCGGTGCGAAAGATAGCAGACCACATGTGCTTCACCGGCAGCCAAGTTTTGGTAAGATAATCAACCATGCTGTCCGGCGCGAGGGCTTTGATCTCTGTCCATCGCCGCTCGAATGTGTCCTCATCTGTGATGCGTATCCAGCCTTTCAACAGCTCCCAGAGTTCCGGATAGTGAGAAATGATGAAGTGTTGCTGCCATGCATGAAGAACATGCCACCAGCATAGATAAATGTCGCGAGACTCTGGGTATTTTCGGCGGATGGAGTTAATCTGTCCTTTATCAAAATCGGACATCCACTTGTTCGGAATAATATCCGGATTTCGTTCGCGCAATTTCTCGAGGAGAAAATCGGTTGTAGCCTCCTTGGCGTTAGAGGTCAGCGCCCATGCGACTGGAATTCCATGGCCCCACTTGTCCCGAACCAGAACCGTGAAGAGGCTCATATTCTCGTAATATGTCGTGTTATGTGTGGCATCAAGTCCTGCAAAAGATCCTCCCAATTCCTCCCAACATTCCTGTTGGTACCGAGTCTGGATACCAAGGAAAAAGGTCTTGTCCTCTGGGTCCATAGTAGATCCTTCGGGAGGTAGATCGGAACTTGCTTTGAAAGCAAGCAAAGAACCTTCTTCACGACAACGATTGACCCATTCAAGTGTTGAAAGGCTATCTTTCGTGTGCATCCGTATGTCCTCTGCTTCTATCCCCTTCTGAATGCGCCGAATATCAGCCATGGTGATGAATTCGGAGCGCGTAGATTTTCGGTTGTCATCGCGCAGATGGTCAAGATTTGATTCCTTGTGAATACCACGTTGCATTTCCTCCAGCTAATAAACCCATTGAGTCTAGAGGACAGTGAATAATATAAAAGAAGCTCGTACCACACGTTGAGGTGAAATCCCCATGCGAAGCATTCCTGCAATCCGAACACGGTCGTCATTGCTGACACGAATATAAGGGGCATTAGCTTTGCCTGTCGCATGATCGTGCTGTTTGGTGTAGAAGCCAAGGACAACGTCGGTGTCGGGATATTTTTTGAAGGTGATGCGGCAACTGCAGCCGCTATGCTTTTTGTTGATCTTCCGATGCCGTCCAGGGTTCTTGGCAATATAGTTCTTTTTGCCACCAGAACCCTGACGCGAACAGACATATATGACCTTTGAGGTCCAGGCATGTGCATATTTCTTGCATCTGTTGGGCCGAGTCTCCTTGTAAATGAGCTCAATGGTATGCTCTTGTTCCTCCGTTGCAAGCCACCCTTTAATATCTGACTGAGATGCGAGCTTGACATTGTATTTGCCCATTTGAATGTCTCGAGTATAGGAACCGGCTGTAGCTCGCTCAACATCGATGTCCATGTCGTCAGAAGCTGATGGCGACGGCACCGATGAAGACACGACGGGCTTGATAGGGAATTTGTGGGTGAATGTGGGTCCAGATCGTACTGGCGGTGCTGAGGGAGGTGTCGAGGACAATGAAGCAGCAGTCTGGACTTTGAATTTGAATGTCGACATGGTGAATAGAAAGAGCAGAGAATCAAAACAAAATCAACGAAAATTGTCCAATTGTTCATTGTTCCGTGTGACATGTAACACATACAAAGAAATAATCCAAGTTTATTATTTTCTCGGAGCGCGCCAGATCACGTGAGTAAATTACTATATGGGGAGATTCCGTTTTGAGAAACGTGGGGCGAAAAACCAAAAGCTGCGGTACCGTTGATAAACGGGTTGATGGCCCACAGACCAGCTGATTCCCGCGCAACGAAAACTGCTTTGGGTTTTTCTCCCAGTGGAAGTGTGGTGAGATAGGCTTGTACCGGATCTCTACACACAAGACTTCCTCTCGGTAGCCCATATTCAGGAGTAGCCTGGACAAAGGAAGTCACAGTCGGTAAATCCTCTATGTTAATAGATTCTTCTCCAAGCTGGGACTTGAAATAAGCCATAACATCTCGAGAATCTTCCCGAGGTGCTGGAGCTTTGACAACCTCAGGTTCTTTCAACGTCGCCGTGTCTGGTTCGGACTGAACTGGTACTTCCGCGAACCTAACCTGTTTCCTCGGAAGCTCCGATTCTTCAGGCATTTCTTCATCCGTACCGTCAATCATTTCTACCACCAAAACACTTCCATGCTCAGAAGTAAACTTAACTGGCATTCGTCTCTTGGTTGTCGCGACTTTGAATTTTTCTACCAACGCTGGTGAAGCGCCTAATAGATCTTTCCCGCTGACTGGTACCTCGGTAGCCATTATTCTGTCGAACAAGGTGTCTACCGATTTGGCATCCTGAAGAGGAGCTTTATTGGTAGACGCCTTGCTTTGCACTTTGGGCCGCGGAATCGCTTCACGGGCCTTTGGTACTGGTTGTGGCTCAACGAATGGAGCTTCCCGCGGTAAGTGACCAGGAACGTTCTGTAAAGGTTTGACTTTTCTATAGGGTAGGTCTAACTCTCTTTCGAACGCTTCCTCTTCACTTTCCTCGGTTTCTGGTTCGTGAACCTTTTCTACTATCTCTGGTGCCTTAACAGGTTCCTTGGGTTTTGGAACTCGTCTAGGCAAATCAACAAACATCCGATGTTCTGGGTATTTCGGAGCACCTCTCCAGTTGGGCGAATCCGCGCCTTGAATTTTTGGTCTGTTCTCCGGCGGCTTAGGTTTCAAGGTACCTGTCGCCTTCCCGGAACTTCTCAAAAACCCGAACCTTTCGTGGAGCCAGCATTATCTGGTCCACGATTAGTCTCGGCTCTCCGCAACGCTTCACTAAACTGAATGTACTCGTCAATTACTCGATAACGCTCCAGTGTCTCTTCATCCATAGCGGTCTGCGCGACTGGAGCTTGGTAGAGCTGACGATAGGTTCCTTCGACTGGACGTGGCGTGAGCCTAAACTCAGGTTCGCCATATCGAGCCAATTCCGCTTTCACCACTTTGCCAATTTCTTGCGCGAATACAGTTGGATTCAACACCAGCTGAACATCTTCTGCGCAAAATTCCTCTTTAAGTTCTTGGACCGCTTGGAGCTCAGGAACAAACATTAACAAGTTGTTTTTCTTAGAGTGCCAGATCTCGACTCTTTCCTTCTGATTAGAACCAGGCAGATTGCGCGAAATATAGACTCCATCCGTTAATACCATTTTCCCTGAGCTATCTAGCTTAATCCAGCCCTTATTCATGTGGTCTTGACGCGAAGGACATGCGTTCAGCCGGTGGCCAGTTTCTGAACAGTAGAAGCAATCATCGCCATATTGGCGCATCGCCCCTCCTGATCCAGAAGGCGCCATCGGGCTAGGCTGAGGAGTAAACTGATGCGGTGCAGTGTTCCAAGAGTTTTGCTTTAATGCAGCTAGCAATTCCTTAGTTTCGCGGTTCTGAGTCCCGAGGGCATCCTGTAGTAGCGCCAACTCTTGCTTGATTGAGTGCAATTCCTCGTCAGTTTTATGGTGAATGACTTGGCTTTCCGCGGCAGATTCTGCGCCGTACAAAGATTTCATTCCTCCATTATGCTGCCGATATGCTACTTCAATCGTAGCCAAGATCAGGTCTTTCCAGGCCCAAGGATCGTCAGCTCTCCGCGGCTTATAACTGATAGCGTGGGCCCTTTCTGACTCAGTAAGCCTCACACGCTCATCAATCTTCGCGACAAACTCTTTGGACATAGGCTTCAACCACCTTTCGCAAATCGCTTTATTTGAAAGCGGCACGTCTTGGTCATTGGCCTTTGCTGCGCTTAGCATCATAGCTACTTCCCCTTGGAAAGCTCGCTTATAATCTTGGACTTCTCCAAAATCATCGCTCGTCAACTTTCCAGTCTCTCTAATGACTCGATCCAACTTCGAATAACTTCCTTCCTTCCCGATACGCAGTTCGAGGGAATAGTCTTTGACAATGGCTCTTGTCCAGGTATCATAATTAGTATTATACCCGTCAAAGGTGCACCATTCTCTTCGAGTCTGTGGATCCACATAATCTGATAACCATTTGCATCGCTCGTCTTCGTCTGTGATCTTGCAACCGTCGAGGAGGTCAGTGACTTCACGGATAAACCGCGGAATGTCTCGTTTCTCATCGCGGTCGCGTTCCCAGCGCAGAGCTTTGTGATCTCTGAAAGAAGGCATATCCTTCTTGGAAACATTAGTCGTCATGGTGTTATTAACCTGAGGACTTGTTACGGGGCTAGGTATCGGTGTTGGTATAGGTGTTAAGTTCTGAAACGGCAATGAGTTCGAACTAAGCAAGTCTGAGAGAATGTTTAGATTCTCTAGGGATAGACGAGATAAACTATCGTCTAGGTTCTGTTCTTGTTCTTCTGTAAGAGAACGAATAGGACTATTTCCGCGTAAAGGACTACGACTTTGAGTTGGACTGTTTGTTCCGCGTCTAGCCGCTCGATTTGCTCGATTTAATCCTTGTTGTGCAATTTGCTGATCTTTCTCTGATCCTACGAGTGCCTTGAGTGGACGTTTTCCTTCTTTCTTGGAAGTACTTGGTTCGCCGGAACTACGAGGAACGTCTGAAGCGATCTGCGGACGGGATGGTCCTTGAACAGGGTTGTTTGGGTCGGGTCTAAACTCTGATTCAACTTCTCTGCTCTTTCCTTTCGGATTGAGTTTTGGAGCCAAACTAGCTTAGGTGCGAAGATCTAAGACCGAGTCTTAGAACTTGTGTTGGTAAAGTCTTTGTGAAACTTCAAACAGGTCTCAATTTAATCTGATAACCCTCGCGGTGGGCTCCAGATGTGAGGGATCCTAACGGACGGGATGGAAATGGCACGAGTGAGTGGCGACAAATCGAGCACCTAACACACACCACAATATCTCTTTAATACCCTCTTTGTGCGAGTTGGTTAACTAGTTCAAACGAGACGTGGAAGCTTGGAAAGTTTCCGCGCAGAGTTTCCGCAGCAAGTTCGTATTCCGCGGTACGTAGACTTCCGCGCGAGATGCGGGGTAGTATGTTTCTCGGAAGGGATTTTGGATTGGTGTTTTAAGCCAACGGTTTGTATTGCCTATTAGAAACAGGACTTTCAAGACAAGACTAGAGACTAGATACTAGAGGTTTTGCCTGTTACCGAAACAAGGACTTCAAGACTAGAGACTAGAGACTAGAACAAGACAAGACGAGACAAGTGCAGACAATCTTATGATTTCAACACAGAGAGCGTACAAGATGGATCCCGCGCTAAAGCGTAGCGGGCCACTGATTCTCTAACTTTACTTAGTACAAATGGGCTACTTAAATACTGTCCAAAACTGATGATAAATAACTAACTCATAAACCGGCGCACCCTCTATCTCGGCTATCAAGCCATCCCTCGTGAAGGTGGAGTCTACTCGGTGTCCGCGAAAACCATTAAAATGATGAACCTAGTTGATGGACTAAAGACTTCGCGGAAAAGCTGGTTCCCACGCTATCCCTAGCGACCGATAAGACTATGACTTGTCGTGTATGAAGTCAGTCTTTAAACGATGTCTTTCCGCGAAGTATAGCATAAGCTAGTCGCGTTCAGTACTTTTGATAATAACCAATCCCTCGGCCCCCATGTTGACCGTCGATCGCTTGTTACACAAATGAGTCACGATCGAAACACTTCCTCGATTGACCTGGTTCCTCTACTAAAAGATTCCTTCTTTCCGAGGAAGTACCGCGCGGACCCACTGCGATCCATAACCAGAAGCCAGCACTCTTTTACCTCATTACCGGAAACCGTAAACTGATCGAGTTAACCTTTCGGTCCTTAATCAGTCATCGTATATCCGTCGATCATTTTGATCTACCTGTTCCGACGTCTCAGGGCCGGGCCGCGCTAGCGACCGTGGCTGTGACAACTTAGACTCAAATCTAATTCTCGTCCTTAACCACACAAAGCCAGCAGGGGCAAAGTGGCCGCTCGGTATGAAGAGCGTTAGACTAAGAGTTCGAAAGAGAATGTAAATTCAAGAGGATCGAAAAACTAAAGTACAATCTGTAAACTACTGTCCTTTTATACTGTACAATACAATAACGCGTGTATAATTGTCTGTTCAACACCGTACCATTACCATGCTGCTTATTGTCTGCCTTTGTGTCTGTAAACGCATGTTTTCTCACGTCATGTCAACGTCAATGTCAAACTGTCATCATGTGTGATCGTCGCCTGTTTTGTTCGGTTTCTTGTTGTCCGATCATACCCGATCGGTCCGTTGTTCCATGATGCGATCACGAGAAGATAAACTTTAATCGCGATAAAAACAAAAGATTGTTACAAGCGTAACATTACCCCCCCTCTAAGGTTGACATCCTCGTCAACTAGGAAGAGATCCGGTTTTCGCTTTTCGTCTAGGTCATGATCATAAATACGATCAAACACACCAGTTGATGCATTAAAAAGGTATTGACGGTGGTATGGCATTGCCTCTTGCTTGTGTACAAAGCGTTTGAGGTCTTCGTCCCAACTTCCTGCAGGTAGAATCGGAGGTGGAATGTGAATTTGAACGGCTCGGGTAGGAATGCTGTTTTTTCGTTTGAACTCCGATAATAATTCAGAAGCGTTTGTGAGATTACGCTCTGGTTCCCATGTGTTTTCGGAGTTTGGATAGCCTTTCCATTTGATAAGGAATTGATATCCCTTACCACGTCGTCGGGAGTCTAAAACAGACTCAACCTCGTGTTCCTCCGCATCATCAATGATCTCTGGCGGTGGTCGTTCATCCCTTCTGTGAGCGGGGGGCTCATGATATGGCGTAAGTAACGCCTCGTTAAATACGTTGTACTTCTGGGTATTACCCGGAAGTAACACTCTATAACTTGAAGGGCCCACTTTTTCTACTACTTCGTAGGGGCCAAGACGTTTGTCTGAGAGTTTCCGGGAAGGCCGACCTGTGTCAAGGTTTGTGGCCTCTATGTATACTTTGTCTCCGGCTTTGAATTCCGGCGCAGGCTTTCGATGTTTGTCGTAGTTTCGTTTCATATTAGCCTGCGCTTTTTCTAATGCCTTCGACGTTTCTTCCCGAACCTTTTTCATTCGGTCGGCAAACTCTTGGGCGGACTCATTCCGATTGTCCGATTTTCCTTCGTGACCCTTCCATGGATGTCGTCCCGTGTTTGCGAAGAATGGCGTCATTTTTGTCGAAGCACTAGTTTTGTCATTATGACTAAACTCCGCCAATGCTAACCATTCGGCCCAATCTGACTGATGAAAATTGACGTATAACCGGAGATACTGTTCTATTTCCTGGTTCGTTCGTTCTGTCTGACCGTCCGTCTGTGGTCGATACGCCGTACTCGGGTTCATTTCTATCCCGAGGAGCTTATTAAGCTCTCGCATAAACTTGGACACGTAACGAGGATCGCGATCCGAAATTATCTTTCAGGGAATACCGTGGTATCTGATGACACGGTCGCGTGTTAGGCGTGCGATTCCTTCACTCGTTACTTCCATGTTTGTGGGTTCCACATGGATCATTTTTGAGAATGTATCCACCCATACTTGAATGGCATCAAAGCCATTACTCTCTGGAAGGGGACCGATAAGGTCCATTGACACCTCCTCCCAAGGCTCCTTAGCTATTTTATGAGGGTTAAGCATCCCTTGTCTCGACCGCTTGACTCGAGTTCGTTGACAGTCTTCGCATGTGCGAACGTACTCCCGTACTTGGTTTCCCAATCGGGGCCAAAAGAAGTTTCTTTCGATCTTCTCTTGCGTACTTGTTTCGCCTGGGTGTCCTGTAAGCGGAGTGTCGTGATGAAGCTTAATGATATGCTCCCGCAATTCTTCATTTCTCGGTACGTAAATGCATTCCCGATAGAAAATCAAATTGCCTTCTCTCTTCCAACCTGGTAGGGATTTCTCAAGAGCCAGCTTAACCGAGGTGTCAATAGATGTGACAGATTCGATTTGACCGATTAGGTCTTTATCGACTCCCTCGATTTCAAACTCTGTGGCTCGGAAGTACTCCGGCTTTAGGAGTGTGACGTCTTTGTTGTCATCTTTTCCCTGATCATGATCAGCGCGTCTAGATAGCAGATCTGCTTTTCTATTAAGCGCCCCGGGTCGGTGTGCAAGAGTGAAGTCATATTGTGACAACTCCGTTACCCAACGTGCTTGACGACGATTAAGCTTCTGGGGCTTCTTGAAGTATTGTAGGTTTTGGTGATCCGTAAATACTTCAAAAGTTTCATCAGCGCCCATAAGCAATGCTCGCCATTCGTCAAGAGCGAGCATTATAGTGAGCATCTCTTTGTCATAGATCTCGTAGTTTCGTTCGGTCTCTGTCAGACCATGAGACATGAAAGCAACTGGTCGCCATAGACCTTCTTGTAACTGACTTAAGACAGCTCCAGTTGCTCCTTCGGATGCATCGGCTTCGAGTTGGTACTTTCCATGATCGTTTGGAAGTGCGAGCACAGCATCTTCAGCAATACGATCCTTTATCTTTTGGAAAGCTACACGTTGCTCTTCGCCCCATGTCCATCCGGATTTTCCCGTAAGTCGCGTTAGTGGCTTGGCCACTTCGCTATACCCGCGCACGAATCTACGGTAGAAATTCGCGAAGCCCAAGAAAGCTTGAACTTGTTTCACGGTCCTTGGTTCAGGCCATTCCATGACACCTTTAATCTTGATTGGATCCATTTTCATCGAATTATGCGAAATCAGGACTCCCAAGTATTCTATCTCAGTGCGTTCAAACTCGCACTTTTCGGGTTTGAGATATAACTTGTGTGTTTGTAATACATCTAACACACATTTCACTATTCGACGATGTTCTTCCATGGAATCCGTGAATATCAAGATATCATCCAGATAAACAATGACGTGTCCCTCATTGATCAGATCTCTGAGTATATCGTTCATCATTGTCTGGAATGTGGCCGGTGAGTTGGTTAACCCGAAAAACATGACTAGAGGTTCGAACAGACCCCGGTTGGTTCTGAATGCCGCCTTCCATTCATCACCTTCCTTGATCCGTACATTATTATAACCCCATCTGATGTCAAGTTTTGTAAAAATCTTAGCCCCTCGGAGTTTATTGACAAGCTCAGAAATGAGAGGCAATGGATAACGGTTTTTAATCGTCATCTCGTTCAGCTTCCGGTAATCTTGTACCGGGCGTAGGGATCCGTCTTTTTTCTTTACGAAGAAGAACGCAGACGCCATCGGTGACTTCGATGGTCGGATTCGTCCACTTGACAAGTTTTCTTCCAGGAATTCTTTTAACTTTTCCTGCTCGACTAAAGACAATGGATACACTTTGCAATCTACAGCTTTGGCTTCTGGCTTTAGTTCGATTGCATGATCCCATGGCCGTTTTTCCGGTAGTGAATCGAAAGATTCTTTTGCAAAAACTTTAACATAATCCTGATATTGTTCAGGGATCTTGTCCTCAGTCATGCGCTCTTTGCTCGATTCGGCATTTTCTGCCATCCGTTGAGCGGACGTAGATTTGAGTCGGACGTCAATGGCCTCTCCGAAATCAACAAGGAGAATAGATTCTCCTTCTTGAAGTGGTACGTCTTCTCCCACTCCGTTGAACTCATGACCTTTCATCCCGCAGGTATCAGGGCAACGACTGAACTTGATTTTTTCATTTCGCCAGTCAATCTCAGGATTATGTTCATTCAGCCAGTCATAGCCTATGAATACACGTGCTTTTCCTAAGTTTGTGACGAGGAATCGTCGTTTTTCTTCGTGTGCCCCGACGGCCATTCGTAGATCGACGTAATGAGTAATACGCCCGCCAGCGTTCTCAGTTTCGTCTGCATTTCGTGCCAGAATGGGGGATCCGAGTTCATGCATCTCAAAGTTTTCTGCCTTAGCAAACGCACGGTCGATGCAAGTGATTGAACAACCACTATCCATGAGTGCTTTTACGGCACGAGTCTTTCCAGTGTCTAAAGCAGTAAGCTTTATTGGAATTGACATCTCTCAGGATTTGCGCATTCTTTGTAATTCGCGCAATTCCGATGTCAGTTTTTCCGCTTTCGGCTGACTCTGTTTTTCTGCACTTTCCCGACGTTTTACGTTGTCAGGGGTGCGAGACACCTTAGGCGCTTCCTCCGGTTTTCCGGATTGAGCCTCCGCAGTAGAACTGCCCTTTTTTGTCTTTTTTGACGAGGTTTCTTCTCCTCGAGCCGATTTAAATAATTTCTTGAAAGCACCCCACTCCTCATTCCGAGCGTTGATGCGACGGTTCTTCTCTTTCGTTTTGAATTTTCGTTTTAATAATATAACTTTATTTTTTGCCTCATCGGAGGACTTTTTAAGAAATTCTACAATGTTCTGACGTAAAGAAGAATCATATTTTTCGATGAATTCCTCGGGCTCAGCCTCGAGGGTTCCCAACACAGTATAAGAATTCTTTGGAGGGGAAGAGGACCCAGAGAAAGACGGACTGGTCGTTGGCTCCTTGGCTAGAGGAGGCGACCGCTTTAAAAAACCCTTTGCTCGGAGTTCCTCGACGAGCGTCTTGAGCTCGGCATCATCTGCCGGAAGCTCCTTGATTTGGGCCAGGACGGCCCGGGCGATAAACTTCCTCGGCTTTTTGGGCTCCGGACAGTCTCGGGACATATGTCCCTCTTTGTTACAGTTGTAACAAAGGAAAGAGGGTGTTACCCTCGTCTTCGTCTTGTCGACGTCCATTGGAGCGGGCGTCGACTTGCTCAGGTTTGGAGCCGTCCCCGACGGTCCCCACGATCCTGTGGCGGCAGTTTTAGAACCTGCCTGGGTTCCCGTCTTTTGAGCCCCGGCGGGCTTCCAGAATGGGTTTTGGCCAGAAGTCATGGCCTTCCCGACCTGATTGTTACCGTCAATCCTGATTAATCGATCACGGTAGTCCATGTACATATGAGGGATGATAGTCCCTCCGACGTAGATCTGGCTCACAATGGATCTGTGAACCGAACCAGCAAGAATGCTGATTAGATATCTGTCCCATTGATGAGTTGCATCATAAGGACTATAGCCGGCTTTTTCGGCTAGGAGTTCGAATCTGGTGACAAAGTCACCAAGGGCCTCTCCCTGACCCTGCCGAATGGCGTTGAGTTTTTGCTGGGCCACCTCGGCCACAGCCCGATCTTCGAATGCCGTTTTTAGTTCCTCGTAGAAGGAACCATAGGTATCGTTGTCAACATAGGAAAAGTTGACAATCCGGTTGTTTTGCCAGCTCCGGGCCCAATCCGAAGTGGCGCAGTCTGATCCGTCCTCCGTTCTTAGGAGCGACAGCGTATAAAATATTCTGGATTTGTCGTCCAGAAAATCATTCTCGTAGGCCACCATATAGGTGACCAAACACTGGGAGAAGTTCTCCCACTTCGTCTTGTCGCCGTTGAAGTTCGGCGGTTCTTTTGCGAGAGCTACTCGCGATCTGCTCGTTGACGCCTGAGCTGGCATTTGAACCGGCATAAAAGCCGATTGAGGTCTGGGTTGGGGCGATGTTCTTCTTTCCAAGAGTCCCCTTAGCTCGTTCAGTTGTCTTTGTAGGTCACTATTTACTGCCAGGACCTCGGCGAGGGAAAAAGGTGGATTTGACCCGCTAGGGCTGTCGGTTGGTTGATCCTGATCCATAACGGGAATCAGGGGCGGGGAATGAAAAGTGGCGTCAGTGGTATGTTCCGACAGTGGTGATGGCGGGGGTGACGGTGTATTCGCAAGGAATTTTATTCCGTATCTTCCTCCGGAATATGTGGTGAATGAAGTTTATAGTCCGGTGCTCTCGGACTGTAACGACCTGGTCTTTGAACCTCCAGGCAGGGAGCTGAGGTTTATGAGCAGCTACTCAAAAGTGCGTCTCTTGGAATGCAGAGGTGAAAATAAGGGGAAGGGAATTCCAAGACTCCTTTTGCGTGTGAAACCCGATTGCCGCTGCTACTTTCATGCAATTCGGGCGACGGTGCCTCTCCGAAGATTAGCTACCTGTCCTTAATGCTCCCACCCAAGAGTCAGACTCAACGTTACTCTATGAGGGTATTGGGGCTGTTCACAATAGTGAGAGTCTCGGTGGTGCTAACAGCTATAATCCGCTGCGGGGGATGGGAGTTGAAAGGACGATGAACGTGTCCTGGAAGGGAAGGGCGAGATACGTCTCTCAAAGGATTGCCTGTGACTTTTGGCTTTCCGAGCGACGGTAGAGTTGTCCACGGTACGAAGTGGAAAAGAGACGAGATGGGTAAAAATGAAAAGAAACAAGAAAATCCTAGTTCGAAAATCCAAACGTGTGTTCTCCAGTAATCGGCGGCTTCAATAGCCTCGCCTCTTTCCAGAAATTTTTCGGTGCCCCGGAACCCGGCACCAAGAGCGGAGCAATCACGTTCTTACAACCTGGTCTCAGAACTCAATTCCGAATCTCGATCTATTCTCCTCGATGTCGAGAGGCGATGGAGCGGTAGAGTCGTCTGACCAGGAGTTGGGAAAACGAAAAAAGGAAAAGAAAAGGTAAGGTAAAAAAGGTAGAGGTTTGTTGGAGGTATGAGAATAGAGGTACGATGGTATGAGGTAGTTTTTCGATTATGTGACAACTTAGACTCAAATCTAATTCTCGTCCTTAACCACACAAAGCCAGCAGGGGCAAAGTGGCCGCTCGGTATGAAGAGCGTTAGACTAAGAGTTCGAAAGAGAATGTAAATTCAAGAGGATCGAAAAACTAAAGTACAATCTGTAAACTACTGTCCTTTTATACTGTACAATACAATAACGCGTGTATAATTGTCTGTTCAACACCGTACCATTACCATGCTGCTTATTGTCTGCCTTTGTGTCTGTAAACGCATGTTTTCTCACGTCATGTCAACGTCAATGTCAAACTGTCATCATGTGTGATCGTCGCCTGTTTTGTTCGGTTTCTTGTTGTCCGATCATACCCGATCGGTCCGTTGTTCCATGATGCGATCACGATAAGATAAACTTTAATCGCGATAAAAACAAAAGATTGTTACAAGCGTAACAGTGGCTCATCCCGCTGACTACCTCGGAATCCGTAAGCTTCCTCGTAAGTCGTTCCTCGGTATCGCAGAGCCCATTCAGTCGTTATGAACCAGACAATATACAGTTCTTCGGATTCGCGGAACCCTTGTTAAACCAATGTTATACCGAGGCATGCGTTTGCCTCTTTCTCCTGGTGTGCCCGTACATTACCGCGGCTAGTATCCTTGCTGTGATGAGTCAAGTTCTAGTGCTTCCGCGGTACATAGGTACAAGTCTTACTAGCAGTGTGGAGCTCAACTCTAGTGCAGCGAACAATAAGATACCAATAGTAGCCAGAAAGACGTCGGATTAGTCCTTTAATCCGATTTATAGGGTCATTTTTGTAGGGACCCTATCACCGCCTTCGTCAAAAGCCTTCCAGCAACGACCTTCCCACTGGGTAATTTCACCGGCGCAGTGGTCTGAGCCATTCCAAACAACACCTTCACCTCCGGATTCTCAAAGACTGAAAACGGCAGGTTCGCAGAGATGACTGCACGCAAAGCCTGATCCTGGAATGCCTTGGTCTCCTCTTTACCAAATGGCATGTGAAGTGCAGTATACGTCATCAACCGGGGCTGCTTTGATTCGCGTTGCTCTGAAGCAGCTGGCCCAGGGGAGCTGTCCTTCCGACTACGCTTCATTGAGACAGAAGGGACTGAATCCTCCCCATTTCGAGATGCGCACAGGGCTAAAGCTGCTGTCTTTGCTTCAGCAGAAGCCCATTTGCATCCCATACCTTTGGAGCCGGTCTTGCCCAATATATGAGCAGCCATTGCGAACTTTTCACCCCGAGTTGGACCTGTAGCCTTGCATGCTGTTTAAATAGGATTACATGATGTTTTCAATGTTCTCAAAGCAACGCTTACCATCTTCGTATGATTTCTCATGAGCAGCAAATTTCTCTGCATCTCCGGCGTTGACGTCGACAGGCGCATTCAGGTCCCAGCACTGGTGGTGCTCTACGCAGGCTTTACAAAAGAAGTCTGCTTGAGTAACATTTTTCATTTTGCCACGCTTGAAGAAGGGGGCCATTGTGCTTGTTGCCATCAGATAGAAGGTGCGTCGAGCGTCGATGTAGGAAAATTTTAGCGCTAAAAAACATGTGAAATTTGCTGTCAAGGCACTGATCTCATCATCAATGATGTCATCTACTGAAGGCTTCAGGCTTAACAAAAGCTTCAAGGCTCTAACCCTTCAGGCGAACACTGTTCTGAGCCAATGAGATAATGGAAAGTAGCAATTTTGTGCAGCTGGAAAAGCCTTCAGTGACTGAGAATTGATGGGAATGGGAACTGACCCATGAAGAATTCTACCTTCTGGAATAGAGGTAGACTTTTCCAATTCACATCATCTGGCATCAAGACTATCAATTGCTTGTCTTGTGTAGGTGGTGCAAGGTAGCCTTTCGATTCCCAAACACCATAATGATCTGGAATGAGGCAATAGTCTTTGTGGAAATCATTTGTGACATTTCCAATCGCTGAAAGGACATGGAAGACGTCATCCAGTTGTGTAGCCTCCTCTGCAGTAAAGACTGGCAAACTGGCTTTTTTGTTCATCTTGAAAGCCAATAAAGTGCTATCAAGCATAGCGAGGCGTTTGTGGATTATGGCAATGTAACATTCGCGAGCAAATACATGAATCTTTTTCTCCATTTCAAGGACAATTTCAGCATTGTTTGGAGAGAGTTGGCCTGAAGAAGGGGATGAATCGTTTGAACTGGAGAAGACCTGAATCGATTTCAGCAGCTGGAATAGCTCCTGCAAGTGAGCCTCGACAGCCTTGAATTCCTGTGACTCCAGGGGGTGATTATATGCTAAATACACCTGTGTCTCCAGGCTGTTGGGAAGCTTGGGGTCTGGATTAATGATGGTGGCGGTTGCAGCTGCCACCTGCTTTGGTTTGAAAACAACGAGCCTCACAACAAGATCTAGAAATTTCTTGATTCTGTTTCCCAAGACCTCGGTGTTGGGTGCTTGGTGAGCTGTAAGATCCAAAGCTTCCTTAGCTCGAGGAGATTCTGATGATCTGGCAAACTGGAGAATCTCTGGAAAAGTTTCTGGATTCATGCCACTGTAGGTCTTCATGGTGGTTGGAGAAAGAATATGTAAGCAGGTGGCGTCGATCCTTGAGACATCTGACTTATTGACAATGAATGACCAGGTTCGAATTGATATCAGAATGGCGCAACTGTAGTAGTACTAGTACAAGTGTAGACGAGTAGATATGAAACACTCTAAATGTCTGCGGCCATTCTGGAAGTGAAATCCTTATCCTTATTTTAACCAAAATTTCAACAAATTTCAGGACTGTTGGCTGGTGCTCGATCCTGCCATTCTAGGAGGGCTTCTTGTGATGTCTGATGCTTCTCGGAATCAGGTATTGCTGAAGAACCTGTCATTGACTAATGTCGGACTCTTCAGACTTCGGCTTAATATGGCAAAGGACTTAGACAAGAATTCACCAAGTATAAAATACAAGTCAATTTAATGGATAGCAAACAAATCCTTCTGCTTATTCTTCTTCTCGGGTGATGGTGCTAATATCTCCTCATTTGGCTGTTTCGGTGGCCGTTGGAAATTCGGTGTTGGCGCCGGTTGCATCAATTGTGGCACTATCGAGCCTGTCTCGTCAATCATTCAGTGCAGCTGTGAAGCTAAGGTCATGATGTCTGAGTAATATGACTTGAAGTTCCCCAAATGATCTGGGTTCAGCTGAGCACCCTG
>JARIHS010000085.1:0-254571 GCA_029320655.1 Mycena floridula | reverse complement strand
ATCTATTCATTTTCCAGTTTTTCCCGGCAGTAGGACCGTTCAATTTGATCTCATTGAGAACTAAAGCATCTAATATAACTTGATCCAACTTCTGGTTAACATCAGTCCAGTTTTACATGCGGTTCAAGGTGAATAATGGAGGCAGACTTGAAGGTGAGTCGTCAGTGGCCTGGCTGGATATTTGATGTTTGTCGGTGCAATTGGGGCGGAAATTGGCCTAGTTGGAGGTATTCAATGCAAGAAACCACTTCAACCAATGGATAAGGCAAAGCAAGGGGTCTGAGGTGGGAAGGAAAATATCAGCACTTGGGCGATGTAGGTGCTGCCTACTGAAATGCACCAGACGTTTTAGCGGTAACCATCCTTAACAATTTCCATCAATTTATTATTACCCGCGTGGTACACGTGAGTTATCCCCGCTAAAACGGATGGGGACGAGACTAGGTTGGTAGTAGCGAGCGGTTGATCTACTTTGCGATTTGACCGGACTATATTGCGGTCAAATGTTCTTGTCAATATTGCAAATATCTTGCTTGGTGACGAAACCAGGGACCAATGATGCGCACGTGATAGTAATTGCTTTGTTCTGACGCCTTCCCCCCGCAAGATGCCAGTCTCTCTTGACGCAAAACTGGCCGCGCCATCTTCTTCCGCATCCAAACCAACACCACCCAAGTTGCAGTGCAAGGAACTTGGTGGCTTTGGGCCTCCGGAAGCTCAGGCAGGAGAGCTTGGCGACATCTACTTTGATACTACCGTCGGTTCTTGCGCGATGTATGGAAAGATTGCAGGCGAATCGGGTCCATACTGGAAGAAATGGCCAGGTCCTGATCCACAACATTTACCTATCCCTCATCCAAAATTTCCACGGCACTATCTCTGGGCTCTTGTTCCAGTGGGTCATGCGATGGGCTGGATAGAAGCCGCCAGAGCGATTCCTATAGGTTTGGGATCTTGTGCATCTTCATACCTAAGCTAAAAGCTTGCTTGATTTCCAGTGGCGACAGAATTTGATACCTCTGTGCTTATTGCAAGAAAACTGGCGGACAGGAGGAAGAGTCGAGATAGATACAGCGAGACGAAACGCAAAAGAAACGATGGAGACGGGGCAAGTTCAGAACCTCTGAGCCAGAAGCGGAAACATTCAGACGATGATGATGACGCCATGGCGCCGGTGCGTGGATTCCAAATTTGATATTGAATGATTTTATGACCCTTTTGCCCAGGAAGTCCCCGATGAAGCACAGAAACAAGTTGTTCTTCGGGTGAGACGGATCCTTTCGTTGGTCTCGTTTCCGATCTCACCTCTGCAGCGCACCAAAATATTTAAGCCCTACTCAAATGAACCTGGGAGACCCCAAATCCAAGAAAGGTACACCGAGTTCCAAGGGATAGGCGCTCCAGATGGAAAGCACGCGGATATAGGCGATATTTATGTCGATTTGACAGAGGGATCTAACGCCTTATATGGCAAATTGCAATCTGGCTGGGTCAAGTGGCCGGGATCGGATGATCCAGCACACCCTTTGATTGAACATCCCAAGTTCCCAAACATCTATCTTTGGGTCGGCAAGGGGAACTTCGCCATGGGTTGGGTTCCTTGTTCGCGAGTCAAATATCGATGTACGTGATTTCTCAGTGACAGGATACTTCAAGGTCGCTGAATTGATTTAGCGGATGTATCAGCGTCGAGTGCTATTGAGATGAAGCTCAAATACAGGGAGAAGACTCTCGGATATGTTTCAAAGCACACCAAAAAGGACAAAGCCGACTCTCCTCCTTTCCATGGTCGAACCATCTCTACTACTGCAGTGGATAAGAGCTCGATGGCACATCAAGTACATCTTTATCTATTCTAATCCTTTTGTACACTCCTAAAAGGATTACAGAACGAACCAACCGAGAGTACTGACGAGCTTTCGACCTTGTATCCAGTCATGCTGCCAACCAGCGAAGAAAATGAAGTGCCGGAGATCCTTGAAGTTGGTGCGCCACCCCACGAGACTATAGTCGCGACTAGCCATGAACCAGTCGTCGCTTCATCCCACGAAGTGGTGAGTAACTCCTCAGCAACTGATCCAAGCTAATTCTTCTTCAGATTCTGACTAAAATTCACCTCCAACTCATGTTCGAAAAGTTGTGCAAAGAATATCAGTGTCGCATCTGCCGGTAAAAGTTTCATAGACAAGCTTTGGACCATGACTAACTTACCCTGAACTGTATAGTGAGCTGAGCAAAATGCCCAACGGACAACCAGGTGGCAAGTTTGGTGGTGAAACGTCTCTCGACGTCCTTCGGAGTCATTCTCTGACTGGGCATTCTGACGAATGCAAGAGACTGCTCAGCTTAGGCGAGGAACAGATACAGAGAACATATTCCCATCTCCGCGAAGTAGCTGAGTGGCGCGCGACTGAAATGGGATGAATGACCAGCGAAACAACTTGTATTGCAGTATAAAATCTCCGTGATCCTTTAGCTCTTGCTCATCATCCAGGTGCATTGTTCAGAAACAATTTTTCATGAAAGTGTACATTTTGCCGTCATGATTCGGGGCTCACTACATAAGAGCGGGTAATATATCGGTCGAGTTGGCCCTCCATCCATTCAAAGCAGCATTGAAATCAACCATACCGGTCGCAGCTGACGGGCTTGTGGTAGCTGAAATGTCATCAACGAGAATCACATCGTATCCCTTGTAGTATGAACTATGAAGACACGTTAATGGTGTGTTTTCTTGAAACATTCTGCTATACTCACTCCAAAAGTGTTCCCCAGACGCATTGATCTAAGTTTCAAGTTGTCATTGAGTGAATGCTCCAGAATTCTATTGGAATTTGTAGCTCACCGGTGTTGACACCTCCGAAAAATAGCGTAGTTATCATGTTATCCTGGAGGAATGTTTGCATCGGAGTTAAAGTACCCCACATTCCCGATAACCGGTCTGTATCTCATTCAGCATACGCCACTTTGAAACTTTTCAAGACTCACTTTTGTTGAAATAAAAGTCGGTGCCATTGGCAACACCTCCAACTTGTTCTTCAAGCAAGTCTCCGAAGGGCTCTGCATTCCAACTCCCTCGCATAAGCTTACGGCCGACGCTGATATTCCCTTGGATGGTTCCCATGTCAGATCCGAAAGAAGTCGCAGAGGTACCATCGTCAGAGAAACCCCTCTGTTGCTTGATTCAGAGGCAGAGTCTTTCCTGGTGGGAGTGTACTTACGAAGAAAGCAGGTGGCATGTTCATCACTGACATACGGGTAAGCAAATTGAATGAAAAGCTATCAAAGCAACTTGCGGTCAAAGTCAGTGAGACCCCAGTTCGTCCAAAAGACCTTCATGCCGTTCGCGCGAAAGGCGTGAATCATGTCAATGGTCGTAGCTAGAAGTGTTGTGAATATATTGTGCAATGTCATTCAATAGAAGAACTCACGAACAAGAGCTCTCCCAAGAGGGTCTCCACCCAGATCCGGATGCTGGATGACATGTTCAATCATTCAGAAAGATCAGGGAAGATCACGAACCAAGAAAAAGTTCTGCATGTCAATGATGACAAGCGCAGAAGAAGCAGGCTGAATCGTGACGTTGCCTGCAGGATGTGGTAAAGCTAGTGTGACCGCATTTGTACTATTGCCACGAGTAAGCTGAATGGTCAATGTTTCAAAGTATTCTGCACTAAGAAAAGCAGCACTCACATCCCAACCATCGGTCGTTTTAGTCCAGAAATTGAATACATTTCCAAATGTATTGTTGTTTGGGTTCACGAGTTGAGCTCTCGTGCCGTAGCCCAGCGAGAGAATGGCAACCGAGACATGACTGAAGAACTTGAAGTACATTGGAGATTGAAGGGAGAAGCATACCGGCAGAGGACTTTATATGCATGGTCAATTTTGCTTATCTCTGAAGAAGCAGAGTGAACTTGTTGACATCAGTTCTGATAAGAACATCTGACATGGAGCCGGTCAGCTGAAGGAACCAGTGTAGGAAAAGGAGAGCCGCATTATATTTAGCACACATTTGCGATGATCCCAAACATGGGTCGGCCGGTGAGAAATCAAATTGACGCGTACGTCTGGACAACCTCGTTCGCTGTGAGCAGAATGGCAGCTCTGAAATCTCTATGTTATAAGTAATCTACTACAGAACGTATGAAGACCATCAGGAACGAAATGAACGGCAAAGAACCCTCTTAACCTGTCAATGAATTTACCAATGAAATAGAGGTTGACAAGCAAAAAATACGAGTCTCCAGGTTTTCTTGGTGCCGCCAGTGTTTGGACTTCCGCCCAGTGCCACGCGCTGAACAGTGCAAGGGCAGCGCCACAGAACTAGCTTGGGAGCCCAGCTTTATATATTTGCTGACGATCAAGTAGCCAGATATAACCCACAGAACGTTCAACCAGCATGGCCATTGCCTTTGGGATTAGCCATGCGACCAGCCTCTCGTTGCCCTCTACCAACGTTAAAGAGGCGATAACGAGCCTAGTTAAGTCCTTCGTGAGACTGTAAACGGCCCGTAAAGTTGAAAGCTATTGAAGATTGAAGGGAGAGGCAAGTGGATTCAAAGTGGGTTTCAAGTTACAGTATATGCAGTACGTCCCAGCCGAGGGAACTCAGGGAAAAGGAGGTTCACAAACTCCCATCAAGTGGCGATGATCTCAAGAAACTTGGATCGGCCTCTCCCACTCTTCATGGCCAATCTCCTTGCGGTCGTGTCTGGTACATAACAGTAAGCAAGGATCAGACCGCATTGAATGCAATATCTACTTCTCTTTCTGGTGGGCTTTGAGCGCATCCAAAGACAGTATAGCAGGGCAAAACGAGCAGAAATACAGCACTGGTGAATTAAATACCCTAGTTCCCTGAGTCAAGAACGGGTCTGGCGCCAGGAGACGGATGTAATCGACACCAAAGACAGGTTTGTGGATTTGATGCCTGAAAAAGATGAGCGTCTGAATGGTATAAAATATTTCGAGACCTACATTGCCCAAATATGCTGGAGAAGTGTACGACGGAACACATGATTGTGGATATGAGCAGTACAATGGTTACAGCTCCACGCTTGGACATGTGTCCAAGACTCGTGCTCCTTGATAAAAGGAAGTGATTGTGGAGTGGCCAGACCCCAATGAGGTGTTGAATGTGTCTCGGGCTTGGCCATGATGAAATGATGCACCTCAACCATGTTCAGTTGCTAGTGAAATGAATTGACTCGTATTAGAAACTCACCGAGTCTCTCCAATTACGGGCTTCGCGACTTGCTCGACAGCTCGATGAACAATCAAGGCAGACAAACCTGAGGTCATCGGAGACTTTATCAAACTCGATCGCCAAAAGTGTCGATGGATCCAATCCAGCAACCATCACAAGGGACTTTGCTGCAGCTTGCCCTCGCTCCTCGAGTTCCCAATAACTGCCAGCATCTTCAGGGAGCAATGCGCCACAACTCCATCCACATAATGCTTCTGACATCCCGATAAATGCACGTCGTTTTCGTACCGCTACACTCTCAAGTCAATATCAAAGCTTGAAAAAAAGGTATGAACATACTTGACAGCGCGAATACCGCTATGGCGAGCTCAGGATTGGTACATAGAGTTAAAAGCTCTCCCTGGACGGTCCTCCTCCATTCTTCAACGCATTCTACAGCCAAATCGAAAGCTTCAGTCGATTGAAACTGTTTGCGGTACATCAGATCTCGAAATGGAAGCCACGAAAAGGAATTCGTTGGGTTGTATATAACCCAAGAATAGTTGGCTAGCGGAGGGCAGTGATGCATTGGATAAGATTGCCATTTCGACGGCGGTGTCTCCCTT
Organism: Mycena floridula; assembly: GCA_029320655.1. Taxonomy (NCBI): domain Eukaryota; kingdom Fungi; phylum Basidiomycota; class Agaricomycetes; order Agaricales; family Mycenaceae; genus Mycena; species Mycena floridula. The sequence goes on along the minus strand of JARIHS010000085.1, from coordinate 248,757 downwards.
TTATATCTCATCACAGCATTGAAGATTTGTTGTGCCTTGCTGTTGACCGCATTACGATCACTGTTCCAAGTCACATTCTTCTTGATGATTAGCGGGACCATGGTGTCCCATTCTGTTATATCAGCAAAGGGAAGAACGATACATGGAATGATACGTACTGAAAGTGATTGGGAAAACATTTCCGACATGGAGCGTGCTCCATTCTTCCAGAGCCGCTCGAATGGAATATGTGACTGGGGTATAACCCAAATGAATCATGTTATCGATGACACTGGGTCGAGTGAGAGCAAGCAACATCAAAAAGTTTGTCACGAACCGCTGACACAGTTCATCAATTGCGGTCGAGTTATCCAGGTCTCGGCGGATATCGCTGACCCACTTGATGCATCGTTGAGAAAGCTGAGCTCAATCAGCCAACAGTAGGTTATTCAATGGGACGACATACATCTTCCATTTCTTGTGCCTTATGGTTCCAGACAGCAACCTGGTCATTCTCTTGCACGACTTGACGAATCTCAGCTAGTAAGTGCCGAGAGACGCGAGCTCGATAGTAGGTGGGTGCATCAATCTGGGTACCCTCTACTAGGAGTCAGTAGAACTTCAGGGACTGGAAGAAGACTTTACCTCGTCGAAAGGTTCGTGGAACCTGAATGCCTGGCGGTAGTCCGAAAGATTGATCCAAGTAAGCAGTCCTCCTTTTGAAAACTCAGGGTAGATTTGCATTCATTTGGAAGTCAATTCTTACCGTATGAGACACCTTGTGCATAATCGCGCTCGAAGGATAAAGTCAGCCATGACGATCTCCTCGCTGTCGCAGTCCTATCGAGTGTGAGACCAGTAATAACTATGGATATGTGCATACATAACACGTGGAAGGACCAAAGAGAAGATACGTCCATTTGTAAGGTGAAAGGTCATCAGGACTCTCAGGGATATCTGGATAATTGCGATAAGCGCTCTTCCAGGCCGCAGCGAAAGTCGAGGAGGAGAGCCATGCTTGTAGATGTTTGCTTGCGCCGCACAAGTGCAAGAGATCAACTGGGTGCAGCTGTTCGCACACCTAGTCAATATCAGCATCGTGTCACACATGAGATTGAGATACATACCGCTATCATAATATCAACAGGCATCTCTAACAGATCGCTCACTACGACGGTTGGACTTGTCGCAGGAGCACGTAACCTCTCCAGGGTATAAAGACCAAAAGTTGTTGTCTGAAAGCTGATTCAGAAAGGAGAACAGCGCAGTCCATTTAAAATGCTTACCAGTGAATCTCTTCCAATCAGCATTGGGAAATCTCTGTAGGATCCGAGCCCTGGGAGGCCGCGATTCATGCCGCCGAGGAGCTGCATATGGTCGACTAGCTGTAGATGAAGCCTGGCGAGGTTGCGACCAACCGAGGCAAACATCTATCAACTCATTCAAGAGTAACTTGATGAAGAAGATCATGCTCGTTGCCAAATCTTGCTCCGAGCGCGAATGGTGAAGTCTGCCAACCTGTAGATGAGTGTGAAGAAGCAAGGAACAGATTAAGGAGTCAACCTGACTCCAGTGGATCGGATTTGTCAAATGTCTGACGAAAGTGATATTCAGGCCCAGATGACGCGCTAGCGTATTCAGACCTCCATGATATCTCTATGAGCTAATATTTCATGTCAAACATTGCAGAAGGTGAGAAGTCATACATGCATCACTCCGGCACAATCTTCGCGCTCGCAGTTGCTCACAGTTTGAGGAAGAGAAAGTTATTCCATTCAAATGCAACAGCATTCATACTGATAGAAGATGCATCGACAAGGATGATGCGGAGATCATCGAGAAGTCGGTTGTCGAAGATTCGGTGGCGCAAGGTCCACAAATCTGCTTTTGCGGTACAGATCAGTCTGCTGTGACAACGAGGCATGACAGGGACACTGGGATGGATGAAATCATGTCTAAGGAGAATCAGTCAGCTTGTTATCGCAGCTAGAATATTGTAGACGATGAAAAGTCGTACCCAGTTTGCTCGAAGGCTTGTAAGCAACTAAAATTCGATCTTCTTCGAATGCCTTGCGGTTGATATCCCTAGGACATATATATCGCGGAATGATTGCTAAAGCATTGCGACGTCGGTCGCTATCTATTTGGAGATGCAAGGCCCGAAAAGGTGCTTTCGTGGTACACCACGTACTGTTGACGTGGATAGCAGCCAAAGAAGCAAATGGGAGGATGGAATAGGATAAAGGGGATACAAGGCTGCTTCTTCTTATTAGTAGACGCTTGTATAGAAGGAAATTCGTATCCATGTCCTCCCAAAGCTAGTGATGATGAAATTCCGGAATTCGGCGCAATGAGGGGTGCAGGATGCCGGAGACGGCCATAGTTGGCTGATAGGATGGTCCTCTAGAAGCTTGAGGAGCCTTGAGTCATGAAATTGGAGATGCGCTTGTCGTGAACGATTTGCTCCACGTCAAGATCACGTGTACAATGTTGGCCTGGACATTTCGTCAAAAAAACTGCTCTGCGTCTCCATGAGCCGAGCGACTATTCGCAGCATATTTTCGCTCATCTTGGGACGTTGAATAGGGCGATGTCGCCTCCGAATCGTCACGTTTTGGTGCTCTGGCCGGCCCTCAAATGGCTTGGACCCCCCCAATTTACCCAAAGGTGGTTGCGTCAATGGGATCTGTGATAATGAGTACATCCCATTTAACCAAGGAGCACATAGTTTAAGGCGCTGTACACCGCCTCCTAGATCTCGGAAAAGTCATGAGAAAATCGAATTGGAACGACCCTGGCGGAGGTGGGAGGAATTTGGGAGGAATAGCTATAGGGCGGATTATTCTTCGCGGAATGTAACAAGTATGTCCATTGAAGAGACGATGGGAAACCGAGGATTATGCTCTGGACAATCCCAACGGCGTGATTTTATCGGTCGGAGTCGCGCCAAGCTCGAACATGACTTTCTCTCGTTGGGAGGCTCGTCCCGGTGTTCGAACTTTTCTTCCTGGTTGTTGAATCATACACGGATTCGGGTTTCATGTAGATTTACCTTTTTTATGTCTTTCTTACATGGCGGAAATGAGCTCAGCGTCGACGGCTGAACGAAGCTGAAAGCTGTGCCGCGATTTGGTCGAGTTAGGCCTCAGTGAAACACGTGTCAAAACTTGCCTTGACCTTGACTTTCAGTCCGAAATGTCTACAGGACAGTAAGTAACATTCTTATTTATTCGATTCATGATGAATTCAGAAATTCTGATTTACAATCTCCCTTTCTGCATGTTTTGCACACCAATTACGCGCCCACAGATGAAGAAGCTTGCCGCGATCCGAGCTCGATATTGCTGCAATCGACGCAGAGATTGAGATTCTCACCAGAAATATAGAATCGTTAAAGCTTCAGCGCTCAGGCCTCGAAGAAATTGTGACACCACACCAGCAATTGTTATCTCCGCTCCGTCGTCTATCTCCAGAGCTTATGCAGAAAATATTCGGGTTCTGTCTAGCTGGAGATAGAAATCCGGTTATGCACTACTCTGATCATCTATTATGGCTACCAATATCTGTTGAACGGTGACGTCTCTTACTAATCTTATCTCACTTTATCCTTTTTACTTTATCTTTTTACTTATCTTATCTCGCTATTTCATATTGGTTTCCGTATATATAGCTCGACTCGTAGTATTTCACCTCAGTCCTTTTCTTTCCTGACTGAGGTGATGTCCCTTTATTTTGACTTTCCTTCCTTACTGATATCGTACTCGTAGCTTAAGCTTACTTGTACTCTCAGGTATATTTAACCTCAGTCCTTTTCTTTCCTGACTGAGCTTAAGCTTACTTGTACTCTCAGACCACTCGCACAACCTTTCTAGAGGTTATGGGCCCCGCGCAAATCTGATTTAAACCAATACATTCAGCGCTACCAGTCGGACTCACACATATCCATTCTCACTACTCTCATCCTCACTACGTTCAACATCGTCCTCGTCCTTCCCTTGACTCCACCAGTTTCATCCAATTTCAAATCCGTTTCCACAATCTGTTTCCATCGCAATGGCTGCATTATTGGCCCCCTTTATGTCTTCCGATCAGTATTGCACTGGCAAGGACAATTGGCCCAGCTTCGAGGAAAGCTTCAGGCAAGCTTGCGAAGCCCGAGGTTTAATCCCGATCCTTGATGGGAACCAAACCTGTCCATTGGTCGAGCCAACTGACGATGCGGTTGTCACGATCAGGGATACCGCAGGCAATATCACTGGGACTTCGACCACGAGCAAGCCAATTCATACGACCCCTCTTGGTTCCGCAAAGCCAACCATTGCCGAATTCAACAGTCGTGAGAGAACTCTCAATCTCGCCATCAAGACCTGCATCCCCGATGCCGACAGCTACGGATATGTCGCTAAGGATTCGGCGGCTGATAACTGGACATTGATCAAAGCTCATTTGAGCAAGATCTCCGTTGTCGAGCAAGATCAAGCTCGCAAAGCCCTTGTTGCAAAACACCTTAATCCCATGTATGAGGAGCCCAAGGAATACGAGAATCACGTCAATGCTTGGCATGTTCTTCGCCGCAAAGCAATCTCGTATGGGGTTAAATTTGAGGATAGCATGCTCAAAACCCTTTTCATCCTTTCCCTCGATGGTGACGACTATGTCCATATCGGCGGCGCAATTCCAGAATCAGACTCTCTCATGCAGCTCATCGAGAAGCTGAAAGTTACCTGGTTGCTCAAACATTCGAAGCGTCTCGAACAGATGGAAACCGAAAGTCGAGTTGTTGCAATGACTGCTTCGATCGCCGCATCAGCGTCCAAATCAAAGGGGAAACGAGGTCAGGGATGTACCAATCCGATTCATGGGCCTCCAGGCAACTTTGCGTCTACTAAGCATGACCTCGATCATTGCTGGTCCGTCGGAGGAGGAGATTACGGTAACCGTCCCGCTCACTTTAGGGATCCCAAGTCAAAGAAGCCGTCAACTCCAGCCGCTCCAACTCCAGCTGCAGCTTCTGCAGTTGCTTCGAATGTCACTGTTTCAGCCGTCGACACCGATATATCTATTCCAAATATTTTTGTCCTATCGGTGGACGCTCAGCTTCCATCTCCCCAGTTGTTGGATCTTCCCATATCTCCTAGGTCCTTGGAGTCGCGACTCATGTCTTTCGAGCGCCCTTCTTTGACTGACCGGATGGATATTGGTGACATGGAAGATGAGCTCTTCGCCCTCAGCAGCAATGGTTCTCTTAACTATCGCATCTCAGACACCGACACATCCGCCATCAGCGAAAACATGCATTTTATTGCTCGTTTCAAAGATGACGCCACCAACGACGCTTTTATGCGTGGTCGTTTCGTCAGCTCAGGTTTTTCGGGCTGGGGGAATGATTACGATGAAGACGACGGAATGGGTACGACAAACTTCTCAAATTCACCTTCAAGTTCTGACTCCAATTGCAGTGAACGGCTATGTTTCAAACTAGTCGAGTTACATGGAGATAAGAATGCGGTGATAGACGAAATACCCATACCCGTAGTTTTGGCATCTGAAGTGCCTTGTGTCAATAATGTCGAGAATACACGAAATTCGACGAATGTTCGTACCTTTGCTGATTCAGGAGCGAGTCATACATGCTGGGTTGGTGAAAGGCATTGGATTGAATATACTCCAGTCGAAGGACAATCTGGAAGAGCGGCTAAAAATGGAGCAAATTTTGCCATCATTGGTACCGGGAGAGTTCGTTTTGATACGATAGTGGATGGCGTGGAAAGGACCGTCGACATTCCAGCAGTTCATACACCGGAATTGTCCCATTCCCTGATATCATTGTCAGCTTTGGCAGAGTCAGGATGTCATGGAATTTGGAACAAGGAGATTCTCACCGTTGAGAAGGGAGGTCAAACTGTTCTGGTTGCGACCGGAAGAAACCGCATGTTTGAGGTTGAAGTCTTGGACAATGACCTCGTCGCGGCATCTGCTCGGTCTCACAACCGACCTGTTTCTGCTAGAAAATGGCATAGGAGATTAGGTCATGCTGCCGACGAAATGGTGAGACATATGGCTCACCAGAATCTCGTTGATGGACTGGTTATAACTGGTAAAGCTTGCGAGGGAAGGTGCATTGACTGCATAATGGGAAAACATGTTCGGCGCGCTTTCGATGAGGTCTTCGAGAAGGAGACTGAGCTTTTGGAGCGGGTACATGTTGATATATGGGGACCTAGCCGAACGATGAGCATCAGCAAGAAGCGGTATATGATGCTAATTACCGATGGCCACAGCTCGTATCGAATCCCGGCTTTTATGCCTGACCACAAGGCCGCGACGACATTGGAAGCCTTCAAGAAATTTCATGTCTTGGCCGAACGACAGACTGGGAAGGTACTCCGAAGGGTCAGGATCGATAGAGAATTTGTTAACAGTGCTTGGGAAGCTTACTGCGACCAACACGGTATCATTCTTGAATCTGGTCCCCCTTATTCCTCCTCGCAAAACGGCATGGCAGAACGAGGAAATCGCATCATTATCGAAGGCACCAGGGCATCCTTGTTTGCTGGATCGCTTCCCCATTCCCTATGGTGCGAACTGGCAGGAGCGACGACGTACCTGAGGAATTTTATTCCATCATCGAGACACCCTGACAAGGTCCCTGCAGAAGTCTGGTTGGGGAAAAGACAAGATGTTTCCCACTTGCGACCGCTGGGCTGTGATGCATGGGCTAAGATCCCCAAAGAGAAAGGCCACAGTAAACTTGCCCCACGTTCGTTGCGGGGTAAAATGATCGGGTATGACGGGCGCCGTGGTTATCGGCTGTGGGTAGCCGAAACTCACACGGTTCACCTTTCTCGGGACGTCATCTTCGAGGAAGGTGAAGGCCGCTGGTCCCTACCAAAGCCAGTCGAACCAATTCCTGTGGAATATCCCTCCCTTTTTGGTGACAATGACCACCAGCTCCCCTATTTTATCCCTGACGAGCATGAGGTACCTCCAAATGATGAGACTGAGGTTTTTCCAGTCGTCGATGAGGACCAAATTGTTCCTGGTAATGCTGATGTCTTTCCAGCCATTCCTTTAAATGCTGATGTTTTACCAGCTGGTGCTGACGTTCTTCCAGCCGTTGACCCTGATGTTTTGCCAGGAGCTGTGCCAGTTTTCCCACCGGCAAATATTCCTGCTATTCCGCCTCCAAATCCCCCAGCATTCATAGTCCCAGAAAATCGTCGACTCCCTACCAGATACCTCGGTGAACCAGAGATTCGACGAGGTAACCGAGTCCGTGAACCTACATCTCGACAAGGAGGTCGCGATGAATCAGAATTTTTCTCTGACCGTGGCCGACCTTTTATTCCTCGAGACGGTGACAAGCGGAGACCTTGGGTCAACTCAGTTCTGCTGGAGGCATATGAATCAATGCTTGCGGGTGATCCATGGGCTTTCTTGGTTTTCAATGATGAGACGTATATTCCTCAGTCCTTTCGAGAAGCCATGAGACGCCCGGACCTATGGTGGGGACCTATGCAGTCGGAGATGGACAATTTGCGGGGAAAAGGGACTTTCAAATTGGTTCCTCGACCTTCGAACGCAAATGTGATGAAGGGAAGATGGGTTTTTGCGAACAAGTATGACAGTGATGGCAACATTATCAAGCGCAAGGCTCGCTATGTCGCCAAGGGCTTCACCCAAATCCAGGGAATAGACTACGACAAGACTTATGCCGGAGTCGTTCGAATGGAGTCCATCCGCATCCTTCTCGCCATTATTGCACATCTTGGCTTACATATGTGGCAAGTTGACTTCACCGGTGCATACCTCAATGCCGACATCGACAAGGTTGTCTACATGGAGCAACCGGAGGGTTTCGAGTCGAGCGAGAAGGACATGGTGTGCTTGCTTTTGAAAGCATTATATGGCATGATGCAAGCTGGCCATCTTTGGGGGAAGACGCTGGATGATACCTATGCGAAGGAGGGATACACAAAATCATTGGCGGACCCTTGCATTCGGTTCAAACGAGTTAGTGACGAATATACGGTCACTGGGACATACACCGATGATGTTTTCGGTGCCAGCTCGACTAAAGCTGGGGCAGAATTGGCGAAACAAGGTTTACGACGACACTGGCCGTTGACGGATGCGACTCATTCCAATCTCATGCTGGGTGTCTCTATCGAGCAAGACCCTGAGACTCGTGATATCACAATTGGCCAAGCGGCGTACTTTCAACGATTTCTTCACAGTTTTGGCCTAGGGTCTCTCAATCCTGTCGACACTCCATTACCTTCTGGTCTTCAGCTCGAAAAATTGCCATATCCCCTCACTCCTTCCGACTTCGAATACATGCAGGACAAGCCGTATCGACCTATTTTAGGCAGTCTCATGTGGGGTCATGTCTCAACTCGTCCCGACTTGGCATTCTCTGTCAATTACCTCGCCCAATTTCAAACAAATCCTGGGAAAGAGCACTGGAAAGCTCTTATCCATGTCTGTCGATATGTGGCTGGAACCATTGATCAGACCATTGTCTATCGCGCTCGTCGTCCTGACGATATAGACGACTTTGGAATAGGTATCAAGCCTTACCTATATTCTGATGCCGACTTTGCGGGTTGCATTAGTACTCGTCGCTCGACCTCCGGTTATGTTGCCATCATGTCATCAGGCCCAGTTTCTTGGTCTTCGAAGAAGCAGGATTGCGTGACGACTTCGACAACTGGCGCCGAATACGTCGCCTTGGGAAAAGCGGCTGAGCAAGCCGTGTGGATGCAATCATTTATGGGGCAGATTGACTTACCTCAAAGCGGTCCAATCATGATCCGAGGCGATAATCAAGCCTCGTTGAGCTTGACCGAAACACATCGACACCACCAGCTTTCAAAACATATCCATATACGACACCATTTTATTCGTGAACTTGTTAGCGATGGGACCATCATTCTAAAGGATATTCCATCTAAGGACAACTTAGCGGATATCTTGACAAAGCCGTTAGGCGCCGTAGATCATCAGCGGCTGCTCAAGCTCTTGAGTCCCGGGGTTTTCGACGTCAGGGGGGGTGTTGAACGGTGACGTCTCTACTAATCTTATCTCACTTTATCCTTTTTACTTTATCTTTTTACTTATCTTATCTCGCTATTTCATATTGGTTTCCGTATATATAGCTCGACTCGTAGTATTTCACCTCAGTCCTTTTCTTTCCTGACTGAGGTGATGTCCCTTTATTTTGACTTTCCTTCCTTACTGATATCGTACTCGTAGCTTAAGCTTACTTGTACTCTCAGGTATATTTAACCTCAGTCCTTTTCTTTCCTGACTGAGCTTAAGCTTACTTGTACTCTCAGACCACTCGCACAACCTTTCTAGAATATCAACAAAAACCTATCAAGAGATAACCGAGCGCCATGAACAAGGAGCTTGGAATTTGGATATGGGCGACAAGCAGTTTTCAGAAACAAACGACGCGAGAACGTCTCGCAAGGCCTGAATCTCAAAGTCATCAGTTATGGAAACGAGAAGACGAGATGGAAGAAAAAGTCGAACCTAGGCCTCGAGGTCGCCGCAGTAGAAGTCGGCACCCGGGTACTCATCCTTGATGAGCTCCCAGACCCATTCCATAGGGGTCCCAAAGGTGATGTCGGACGAGTCGGTCACGCCCGCTCCGCCAGTGAGCAAGGCAACAGCACGGCCGAGAGCGTCGACGATAAGAGATCCAGAATCACCACCCTTGGAGAAGGGCCCAGAAGCTTTGTCGTGAGGGAGGATTGCCACTTCGATGCTATCATGATGGCGGCCAAAGGCGACGGACCAGCGAACATGAGACATGAATCCGGACAGAGTACCGACGGTAGTCTTGGTGGTAAAGCCACGCTTGATAACGTGGCGGATGCGATCCCCGATGAGACCCTTGCTGTTGGGGTTCTTGATGTCGGAAACGGTCAGCATGTCATTGACAGGAAGGAGACCTTCCTGAGGATATTTAAATTCGGATGGTACGTCGACACGATCGTTCATCATGGCTACGAAAGCGTCGCGGGGGATCTCGGGGCCTAGAGAATATAAACAGTCAGATTAGCGAGACGGATTATTAGAACTAACCCAGGCTAAGGACATTCCCTCGGAAATTCGTAAACTTGTTCTTGTTGAGCCTGATGACGCTCAAGTCCTTCGTGTAGCCGTGAGGAGGTTCACCGAAACCGATGGGAGGTGCCCAGTCGAGGTAACCAATCACGCGGTCCTTCGGATTGTCCCACCTGGTCTTAACCTCCACGAAGAAGATCTTGTGCACCTTAACCTTGGCACGAAACATGGCCAGATCCTCATTGGTTTTCTCCAACCGGCGCACCGACGCCTCATCCTCCTTCTTCGCCAATAATTCAGCCCGGACAACGAGATAATCAATCGTGCTGTTTAGAGAGTCGATCTTGGCCAGGATGAGAGCGAGATAGTTGGCGAACGCGCGTTTTCCCAACACAAAGACCTTCTTCTTAGGCGCCGCTATGTACATTATCAGAACCGCCCTAATCTTTTCGGAGAAAAAAAATGAAACATACAGGAGCGATATTTATACTTGCGATTGTCGTCGATGTTGTGTGTAACGTGGCGCACGGTGGCTGCGTAAAGATGGGCGCCAACCTTGAAGTAAAATCCTAGCGTCCCCTGAATATTCGTCTGCTGGCCGACAATGGAGAGACTGAGTGCAGTAGAGAGGTCGTCGATAACGTCCTTCAGGTCTTCATCATCGAGGAGCGGGGCGAAGAGGTCTGGACCTCGGCTGAGCTTGGCGACCGACTCACGAAAAGCAACATCGATGTTGGTGATGCCCTGTTGGTTGAGGATCCCGAGAATATCGGTCGCCGATTCGTGAGCTTGCGCGCTGGTGAGAGAACCCTTCAATACGCCTATCCAAATCGTCGGATTACTGATGTGGCGTAAACCATCTTCGACGGGGTTGATGGGTGCAAAGTCTGCGTAGCTGTCGTTGTCGTCGTCCGAAGAGTCTGTCTCATTCTCCTCATCCTCCTCGTCCGACGAGTCGGTCTCATTCTCCTCGTCCTCCTCGTCCTCCTCGGTCTTCTCGTTAAGCCAGGTAAAGCGAACAAAGTCGACAGAACTGAACTGAACCTCTCTTTTGTCGAGGGCTTCGACGACCTTGGAACGAATGTCAGACAGGTTGCCGCACGTCGAGACGGTCACGGACCATTTCACGAATAATATCCCAGCGACCATCCTTGCCGAGCTCGTGATCCTCGGGAACAGTAACAAGCTGCATGAGACGCCGATAGGCCTCAAGCCCAGTGGGCTCGACGAATTCGTCCTCGGAGGTCCTGTAGATGAGCTTGGGACCACGACCACTGGGACGAATGCCAGCATAATAATTATGGGCCTCAAACTTGGAAATATCGTGGGCAGAGGCCTCGTCGCTGACCGACGACCAGAGACTATCCTCCGAGTCGTACTCGGAATCGCTTCCGTGAGGGATTGAGGCGCGCTTCCTGAGATGGGCCGCGGATAGCTGCTCGAATAACCCCTGCTCGTCTACGGACAGGTCAGAATACTTGATAGCAAAAAAAATGTTAACAGACTCGCCTGGGTTAGTGGGTTCAGTGGCAGACATGACTAGCCAGGTTGGGGTTGGACGGTCTACAGCAGCTTAACTCGTATACTTAGGAGAGGCGGGACAAAGAAATCAAGTGGCCGTGCCATTAGTCAGCGAGCTCCGACCCGACCCAAGCCGATATGAGTCACGTGCAACCAACACTCTTCCTACCATGTCGCAAGCGGCGAGCGCCAGCCCCATGCCTGCTGGCGTGACGGATCCAAACTACCAACCTCCACCAGGTGAATATCCATGTCCCCCAGATTCCCAATCGTCTCTCATCCGATCTCCAGGTCGTCTTGGAAATCTAACCGTGATCCAACAGCATGCGCTTGAAAAGCTGAAGAAGGAGCTAATTGCGGAGGAAAAGTTTGACGAGAGCCGGATGGACGATGCCTACCTGCTGCGATTCCTCAGAGCCCGCAAATTCGACGTCGCTCTAGCGAAAGCTATGCTGCTGGCTGCTGAGGAATGGAGAAAGACCTTCGGAGTGGAGGATATCGTCAAGTCCGTGTCTTGCTGCTCATCGGAATCTGCTGACCTATTTGCAGAAGCTTTGATTTCAAGGAAAAGGCAGAAGTCGATAAATATTACCCCCAGTATTACCATCGGCTCGACAAGGTGAGATCTGGTCATCGTCACCGTCCTCGGCTCATTCGTTTCAGGATGGGCGGCCGATCTATATCGAGCGACTGGGGTTGCTCGATGTAAAAGCCCTCTATGCTATTACGACCCAAGAGCGCCTGCTCCAGCGTCTCGTCCTCGAATACGAGAAATTCCTCACCGACCGCCTGCCAGCCTGTTCAGCCGCTGTTGGTCATCCTGTCGAAACCTCTTGCACCATCATGGACCTCAACAATGTCTCCCTATCCAGCTTCTATCGAGTCAAGGACTACGTCTCGGCAGCCGCATCTATCGGTCAAGATCGATATCCCGAAACCATGGGCAAATTCTACATCATAAATTCGCCATGGATGTTCTCTACGGTCTGGGCCATCATAAAGCCCTGGCTTGACGAAGTCACCGTCAGCAAAATCGACATTTTAGGCTACGATTACAAGGAGAAGCTGTCGAAGCAGATTGACCCGAAGAATTTGCCCAAGGATCTGGGCGGCACATGCGAATGTCCTGGTGGATGTTCGATGAGCGACGCCGGACCTTGGAACGTATAATGTCGCGTCGGACGGTAAATTATCTGTACAGTAGAGCTGCCATGCAATAGAAAAAGCCGTAAAAATTATGCACGAGTGCGACCCGTAATTCACGACAAAACTACCTGGTATCTTGAATGCATATGGATGAAAGCATAATGAGAAGCGAGTCCAAAATCTAACCTCAAGAATCTCCGGCACCAGCGCTTTTCGGTCCATCGCCTCCACGACCTTTGCTAACCAGACCAGCTGCCGATAATCCCCGAGCTGCGAATCCACCGCCTCTACCGCCTCCTCGACCACGACCACGATGAGAAGCACCATCTCGATCACCCTTGTCTGTCGCCTGCATGACCTCTGGAACCTGATCTTTTAGTTTCTGTTACGCCAGGTCAGATTCGGAAAAGACAAATGAAAAAAAGGCGACTCACTTCGGCATGTTTCGACAGCGCAGCTCTCATAGCTTCTTCGTCTCCGAATTCGACATAGGCAACCCGCTGCGGTCGACCGGCAAAAGGCGGTGGAAGGTTGATTTTTGTAATGCCAGCTTTTGCATCAGCGAAAAAGTCCCTGATTTCTCCTTCGGTAGGTGCAACATTCATTCGCATGAAAATCGTCCATGGATTTCTCGCAGGCTTGGTTCCCCTTGGTGTCCTTGCTCCACCGCTTCCACCGTCGGTGCCAGGGGATTTGAGCTCGTCCAAGTCGGGTTTGGAAGAACCTGGTGCTGACATTAATGGAGAGCTGACGCTAGGTTTGAAAGCGCTAGCAGGAGAGCTGACATCTGGCGTCGATGCAGCGGTCCTTCCATCATCCTTCTCCGCTTTTTCCTTATCCTTCCTCTCCTTCTTGTCCTTTTTCTTCTGCTTCTCCCGGTCGGCCTTGGATTCTGAGGTTCCGTTTGCTTTCGGACTGGATGCTGCGGGAGGCGGTGATGATGCTTTCGCAGAAGGAGCACGATCTGCTGGAACTGGTGTCGAAGCTTTTGCTGGGGTCGCACTATTTACGCTGACATTCGGTGGAAGAGCAGGTGTCGTCGATGTCGGTGTCCCTGCAACGGTTGCTGTACGTCTATATGCATAATTGAACCCTAAAAAGCAAATCAATAATCTGGTAGCGGAAAGAAAGCTTTTGACGCACCTTGGCTTTTGAGCTCTGCACTGACTCTGCCCTCCTTGATGTCGAGAATCAACGACCCGTAAGCCGCGTCGCAGAGATTCCAATTCCAACAATTCTTCCATGCAGGCTCTTCTCCCGTCGCTGTACCTCCAGGAATGCCCGTCGGTGCTGGTGCTGGTGGCAATCTCTCGACGAGGTTCAATGCCTTGTCCAGCAATACCCGTTGGTTGTCGTCGATAACCGCATCGACCTGATTCTTGACGCTCTCCCAGACCTTGTCAAACTGCTCCTTCCCCCCGACAAGCTTGCGCCGGAACCCTTCAAAATCGCCCTGGACGCTGAATTCATTGTACGAGGTCGCATATCGGAAATGCAGACCGGCAGAGATGGTGAGATCGGCCTTGACGACAAGCGAGAGTTGTGCAAGGATTCCTTCGCGCCCTGGACTGGTATGTGTGACCAAGAGCCTCGTCTCCGAATTGTCAAAGACGCGTTGAGCTGTATCGACGAGCTCTCCGATCTGCAACGCTGTCGTCCACATTGTTCCCTGTCCACCAGCAATCGTCGCATTTCCTTCCCCATTGTCGAACATTTTATGCGGGACGAGGGCACCTCCAAGCCCGAGCAAACGAAGCTTTATTCCGCCGACATCGAGACAACGCGTGGTGGCTTCATCAAGAATGTGCAAATTCTCAACATTGTAAGTCCCGGCACGGAATTTTTCAAGGACAACGACGTCTTCGCAGGCGCCCCAGGTCGTGTAAACAGGGACATCGAGCTTGAGCTGTCCAGAGAGCAAAAGCGGGAATTCGGACAAGAGGTCGACGTTGACGGTAGCTCTGATGGACGCTGGTGGATTTTCGGGGGATAAAAGAGTTGTGCGCTGAGCCGACGTGATGAGGGGAGAATACATGGTCAAGTGGCGTAGGGCCCTGTCATTGATTCTGTCGAGACTGCCAGACTCTAATGGTCGCTGTTAATGAAAGAAAAAAATGCTCATTGGACTTTATACGCACCAAAGAACCCAAAGTCACCGGTATGGATAATGGCCACGGCATTGGCTTCGCGTGCCAGGTCATTCAACCCAGAATGTCTTCCTCGAATATCAGCAATACAAAGCAACCTCCCGTGTCCTGAATCCAAGATTTTCGTCTGTGTATTCACGCCCGGCGCTCGGGGCAGAGGCGAGGCAGCAATGCGTGTCGAGGTTGGCCGTGACGATGCAGACATGGTCGGGAAAATCAGAAGAAAAAAATGAGGTGATGACTAAGCCCGATGTTTCGTGCCTCAAGACAGCTCATACGGCGACTTCGATGTTACTCGACAAAGCCTGACGAACGGCTCAAGCCAAAGCTGCCTCATCGTCGTCAAAATGCAGTAGGGGTAAGCCGTGATTTCTAATTATTTTTTTAAGCTGTCTTAAATCGGAATAGATCTTTTCGCCGCTGTCTTTCGGCTTATTCGTCCTCACAGGCGGCGGATTATATTGGTATTTCACCTGGAAGAAGGCTCGTGTCCTGGAAGAGCGCGAGAGGAAACAACACGAGCCGTCGCAATATGGTCGGCCGAATGTCGGTGGTCCTTTCGCGCTCACCGTCGCGTCCAATGGGTTCGGAGGACCCAAGCCATCTTCCGTCTTCACCGAAAAGGACCTCTTGGGCCACTGGAATCTCGTATATTTTGGATTCACCAATTGTCCAGATATCTGTCCTGCAGAGCTGGACAAGATGTCCGATGTTCTCAAGGCCTGTGGTACGTCTTATTTCTCTGCTACTGCTCTATCTCTTATTGTCGTAGAACCTATTCCCATCCAACCCATCTTCGTCTCGGTCGACCCAGCTCGCGACAGTCCAGACCAGATTGCCCTCTACCTCAAAGATTTCCATCCACGATTCGTCGGACTCGTAGGCACCAATGACTTGCCAATTCAGAATGCTCCAGACGTCAAGGTGACAGCAAAAGACCAACCAAAAAAGGACCAGTCTCCTGCGTATCTGGCCACAAAATCCATAGCTCGGGCTTATCGCGTCTACTTTTCGACACCACCAAATGCGGATCCCAAGGGCGACTATCTCGTCGACCACAGCATATTTGTCTATCTTATGGGTCCAGATGGTTCGTGTTTCTCCGACTGCATTGCTCCCTTGCTGATTGGCTTTTTCAGGAACATTCGTAGAAGCATTCGGGCAAGCGACCCCGGCGGCGCAAATTGTCGAAAAGGTGAAAGAGGTTGTAGCGCAGTGGGAATCTTGATTGTACGCAAAAATATAACCTCTTCTCATCATCCTTTGCGACACAAAATTCCTTTTTCTGTCCCGAACGGCAGCCCCGAACCTTGACAGCTTTACCTTGACATTGATGCAAGTCCTTCATTCTCTTCATTCTTCAATCAACGCGTAATCTGACTCTTTTTCCAGGCCATGTCAAATACGTCACCAAATGAGCCGGCAAAGTGCATTGGCTAGGCGCATGCTTATCTCTTTGATATTTCCATCTTTCGCGCTTTCTTTGTTCTTCATGCTCTCCAACGACGTTTGGCGCACGTCGACAAAGATTGCTTGCGTGTTTATTCTCCTTCGACTGTTGACTTGTTTCTGGTTTTCGGTCCTTCCGTTCTGATCAAAGATTGCTCGCGTGTTTATTCTTCTTCGACTGTTGGCTTATCCCTGGTTTTCGGTTCTTAACTTGCCTGCTGGCGCTCTTTCGTGTCTGGCTCTATTCTGATGATGTTGCAACGGTCGGCTTTATGCCGTGGCCTCCTTTCATTGATTCATTCGCTGCTTTTGGTTCTTCACTTCATTCGTCGATGTTTTTTCTTTTTTGCCTGTGTGATGGCGGTCTTTCTGGTGGTCGCTTGGACTATTGATTAGGTTTCGTTGCGGCTGGTTGTTTTTGTATTCCTTCTTTGTGCATCCATTTCTTTTGTTTCCTTTTCTTTGCAGTGCTAGAGGTGCTGGACCGAGTCATCGAAGCAAAAGCTCGATGCTGGGCACAAGGTTGCATTTTAGTTTCTTCCTCTTTTGGGCGAGCCAGAGCTTGTACAATGAGATCAACCGTTGGCATACAGCGGTGCTCAAACAATATAACCAGGCTTGGACTTTTTTGATGCATGACAGCGGGAGCATGAATTATCGATACAGATTCTTACAACCTGTTACTGTATGGCGCGTAAGGCGGAGCGAGGACGCCTTTTGGATACGAGAGGGGATACATGCGATGACGATAGGAAGAGAAAATGGGTTGTCAGAGCTGGAAGACTTGACGACTGGGTGACTGAAAGTTGGCTGGTCTCTGGCTATGCCTTCTCGTGTCCAAATTTGGTAGGAACAGCGCACCCATTCTGAAGATATTCAAGGATCACCAGGTCATTTAGAATATTTCACATACATTGATAGGCCATATCTCGGTCATTTCTGGATGGTTTTGCATAAAAATTGGATGGAAAGTTTCGTATTGATGCCTACTATTATTGTATGAATATGTAGGGTATCATGTGCCTGCCTGTTGTGCTGTCAAGCGACCGGTGGTGTTTGACTGAAACGGTCAAAATGCTATACAGAAGCTGAATTAGCAACAAAACATGAGGACAGTGGGATTCGAACCCACGCCATATAATGACTAGATAAAGGCTAAAACCTGATTCTAGCGCCTTAGACCACTCGGCCATATCCCCACAGAGCACCGCCCGTAAGGCTCCGGATTAGTGCTGTCAATTAAAAACAGGACCAGTCTATCGTCCAGCGAAAAAGAAACGGCAAGATCGTACGAAGCTTGCAGGACAGTTTTGTCAGATATGGCATTACCCGATTTGGGTCTAGGAACAAATAAAGCTAGAGACTTGATTTCAGCGAGGTTGCTGTCACCGAGATACCGAGATAATCGGCCAAAACGGTTCTCTTCTGATTCAACACCACAGAACCCTGCTGTGATAATTAGGGACGCCACCGAGATGTTGATTGAGAACATGGAGCCTCTCGAGCATCGCGGGTGACGCGGCGTGAAGGTCATCACGAGGTTGAATGCCACCTGCCAGCAAGAAATCTTTATGATGATTCTTCAGAAGACCTGTAGTACTGGCGTTGGAGTGGCGGATGGGTTCACGCTGCATACTGAGAAAAGGAATTAATTTATGGCATTCCGACTCGGAGGAAGCAACAAAGGCTTACTAGGATATGAGTTCGCCATGGTTGTTATTGACGCACTTGAGCGCTAAGATTCGTCACTTGAATGGTGAGCCCATTGATAGCGTTCACGATGCCACTTTCGCCGGCCATGTTAAGTACATGGTCGAGCTCTACGGCATTAAATAGGACGGGGAAATTTGCAGAGGGAGGCCGGCCATAATGTGGTGGCGGCAAAAGAAATTCGGCGCGGAATGAGATGATTCAATCTCCGATTGATCCGTCAATCTCCGAACGAAAGATCCAGTCAGTCAGCCCAATTATCATGCTCGGAACAATGTGCTTGACCTAGTCTCCCAGCAGATCTCCTGAAAGCGATTGGGATAACCAGAACCGGTAGTGTAAGTGATGAACCGGAAATTAGAGGCGAATAGAATTGTCCATTTGGGCGCTCGAATCCAAATCGTCGTACTGCTGGGAGGTAGACCAATCCAAAAGGCGTTCGTTTATTGATTTGTGTACGGTAGGGATTCATGCATGACTCGAGATTGTGGTGTTGGCAGATCCAAGCCAGGATTTTCCCATATCATCAAGTCGGATAGGCAGCCTCAAGGCAGGCTAACTGCCTGCTCAACCTCAGTCAGACAACTATTACTAGTCTATAATGGCGAAGTGGCGTATAGATATTATAGATCGGACGCTACTCTCGAGTATATCGGGTTCAGATGAGTGTAAATCATAGAAATGGTTTCGACCGCCTCAAATTATGTACGCCCGATGGCTATGGTGTAAGCCTCTAAATTGATGTGCGCCCTCCTTTCTGGGCGATCACGCGTCGGGCCGACCCGAAGCGCGCCTCCGCAACGCCACACTTGATAGGAGTCGTAGCAATAGCTCTCCATCATTTAGAAGCAAGTCGTCAAGGTCAGCCACACGGGTTCGTTCATGGAAACAGGTTACAAAGACAGTTGGCATGCGACAGGTTTGAGATATTTTTCGCTTTAAAGCTGTGCTCTAAAAGCTTTTGGTGGAGTCGATCCCACATCATCCACGAACAACGGAACACCAGCTGAATCCCCAAGATCAATCAGTTCATCGACCGAGAGCAATGAGCATAGAAACTAGGCGGTCGATTGTTTTCAATGGAAGGAAGGAAACCCCTGACAGCGACTTTGTCGCTGAGAATTTGAGCCCATAGAGGGTTCAAAGCGGTTCCAAAACAAGGTTGATGTCAAAATGATGACGTCGTACCTCTTTATTTACATGCTGCCCATAACATATACATAGACAAAATTCTACGCTATTTTCTGTTTTCCCCCATCGTCAAGGACAAATGGATTACAAATATGTCGCAGCCTTTGAAGTAAAGGAGGCTGCAGGAGATGATCGGAGCTTAAATGTGTTTGTGCGTGTTTGCTCTCACATCAAGAAAAAGGAGCCGGTGATCCCAAGCTTTTCTCATCCGTCCCCCGACGACCACCCCTCCTCTCCTCTTGTCGGTTTCAGGCATTCCACTTCCATTCATTAATTCTTCTTTATTTGTATCTCTGAAACCATGGGCAGCTGTTGTTCCTCCCAAGGACCTGGCGACGAGGAGGCCAAGGCTCGTAAGTGGCCTTTTTTTCATTGGGAAATCAACCTCATTTCCTACAGGCAACGATGAGATTGAGAATCAGCTAAAGAAGGACAGAATGATGGCCAAGAATGAGATTAAAATGCTGCTCCTGGGTGCTGGAGAATCTGGCAAGGTTCGTCGCTCACCGCTGATTCAGCCAATCTCGACCTTATTTTTTTCCCAGTCGACGGTTTTGAAACAGATGAAGCTCATTCACCATGGCGGGTATAACGAGCAAGAGCGGGATTCGTACAAGGAAATCATCTTCTCGAATACTATTCAGTCCATGCGGTCCGTCTTTTCCCCCTATCTCATATGTTGCCCAGACTGAATGGTCGATATCCAGCGCTATTCTGGAAGCTATGCCCCAGCTGGATATCACCCTTTCCCCGCCAAATGACGCTCGTCGCTCGTGTATCCTTTCCCTGCCTGTCCAAATCGAAGCCGATGTCTTGCCTCGAGATGTCGTCGACGCCGTCCGTGGGCTCTGGAAAGATCCCGGTGTCCGAGAAGCTGTTCGTCGCTCTCGCGAATTCCAGCTCAATGATTCCGCCGTCTATTATTTCAACGCTATCGAGCGCATGGCCGCTCCCGGTTATATGCCCACCGACCAAGATATCCTTCGCAGTCGAGTCAAGACCACCGGTATCACGGAGACGACATTCAAGGTCGGCGAGCTGACCTACAAGCTATTCGATGTCGGTGGTCAACGGTCTGAGCGTAAAAAGTGGATCCACTGTTTCGAAAATGTGACAGCGCTGGTTTTCCTGGTCAGTTTGAGCGAGTATGACCAGATGCTCTACGAAGATGAGAGCGTGGTATGTTTTATTGCTTTTCGGCTTTTCTCTCGCTCACTTTGCGTCTAGAATCGTATGCAGGAGGCACTCACCCTCTTCGATTCGATATGTAATTCTAGATGGTTTGTCAAAACGTCAATTGTGGGTCACCCGTCTCCGAATTTTTTTTCTTCTGACCCCAAGCACCAGATTTTGTTCCTGAACAAAATCGACTTGTTCGCCGACAAGCTCCCTCGGTCACCACTAGCAGACTATTTCCCGGATTACACCGGTGGCGACAATTACGATGCTGCCTGCGATTACCTGTTGCATCGCTTCGTTAGCTTGAACCAGAGCGCGGCGACGAAACAGATTTATGCCCATTACACATGTGCGACTGATACGCAACAAATCAAGTGTCCGTCTCCTTTTTTTCTCCGAGCGCATCATCGTGTCTGACATCAATCATTCTAGTTGTCTTGAGCGCTATTCAGGACATCTTATTGCAGCTCCATCTCCGAGAATGTGGTCTGTTGTAATTTTTGCAGTCGCTCTTCTTGTATGGATGGATGTCTCACGCCTAATTCCGCCTCTCATTTCACGGCTGTTTATATATCATACTATTGCTCCCCTTGCATGCTGGCCTCTTCATTTTTCATCGAGCCTTTGGTCTTTTGGTTCCTTTCTATTTCGTTCTCCATTTTTACTACTACAGATATATCCGTACTATAGTCCGCAATAAGTACAGTGCACGAACCTTTTCTGCATGTTCATGGAATTGAAAGGAATACATTTTTGTTGATATGCAAACACAAACCGAGTTTCAGAATCCGGCTGATGCAACACGTGCTTTTCTTTGCCTTTTCCGATCAGCGCCTCCCTCTGCATCTCTGAACAAATGTCCTCTGGCCGCTATCGCCCTCGTTCTAGGCGTCTTTTTATATATGATCTACGGCTAAGTAGTCCGACTCGAGATCGCGTAAGTCGTTCATCGTTTTTTCAGCGTCCCTTTAAACGAGTTCGCTGTTCTAGAAATTCTTTCTCGATGATCACTCGACGTCTCTGGCCTTTGCGCTTGCTGTTGCAAACGTGGCTTCGAATTCCCTTCAATGCTTCCTGACACGACAATGGACGACCTTTTTGGTCAAATGAAGCCAAGTAATGATTCCTTCCACGTCGGAATTACAGTTCATAAGTGGCGCTATGGAAGATGTTCGTCGTTTCTGTCGTCGACCGTGATGCATTGCAGATGAAGGAGAGAAGCAAAGGAGTTGGCAGGATGGTATGGCTGGGTCCCAATTTGGTCCCAATGAGCTGATCTCCAGCTGTCGACCATCATGCATCCGAGTCATGCATCATGTTTCTGGCTTCAAACTCATACATTTCATTGTTCGTCGTCTCGACAAGACGAGACTTCATTGTCGTCAATCCTCCTTCATGCCTCCCGGCCTTCGAGACAACTTATCGGCACTTCTTTCGGCTGCAGTTCGAGACAAGCTCCATCTGGGAAACGAGGTCTGTGCTGCAAATTTGCTGTAGGGTTGATATCGGCTGCCACCATTCCAATGGTTGGGAAATGGTTCTGAACAGTCAGTCCTCTCTCTCTCTTTTGCCTAATTCACCGGTTCTCATATTCTCAAAGTTATCCGTCTGGTTTGGGACCTTCAGGCTGGGCGCTCATTGGCGAAAGAATCAATAGACGCCCATCCCTACGATGATGACATGTAGACCGGGCCTGCAGTGGTATGTCCGCTGTTTCAGTCCCTGTTTTTGTATTCATCTCTTCCAAGGTTTACGTTCGTCTTGACAGAACCTGTCATGAGCCGATTCAAGGCCAAGATCCATTCTCCTTCCATGAAATTCCTTTATGGATAGCTTTAACTTGCACAAATGGATCGAATCTGTTCCAGACCACTGGCATTGTTGTCTTGCTGAAATGTCTCATAAACCTTCCATTGACTTCCCCATCGTGGGCCATTTGCATCAATGCAGCCCGGTCTTGCGGACAACATTGACGTGCTTCACAGATTCAAGTCGGAATTGTGCTTTCCCTCAACATTTGGGGAGGAAAGCGGTCATCCAGGTCCTTGACTGTCATAGCGTTTACTAGATGGCAGTGGGTTGGACGACTATGGTAAGTCTTTCACGGCAATGGCTCGGACGAGACCTGACAAGATTACAGGGATATATGAATCTTGCAAAGCGGCCTGTCCTTCGGCACTCTACAGGTTAGCCTAACTATTTTGTTTGCCAAAGGCACCGTTTGACTGTCCCGTAAGCCTTTCCTTTCTTCGCTTCGGAAGAAGATCTGACTCGACGGCATGTCCAGGACAGTGTTTCAGCCGTGTCGTGGCATAAACTTAAATAATAAAGACGACCCTTTTTACCTTCATCGCGACAAGAGTCGAAGCAATTGATGCGGAATGCGAACATCTGACAGTTGCGCTTCAAATGGCATGGCGGCTGGTCTCACGATTGCTGCTTTTACAGGCACGGTCTTCTATTTCCCTTCCCCTGCTATGATTTCAGACCCTTTCTGTGGCAGGTTCAGAGATTCCTCTGTTCAGCCGATCTGGATCTCACCATTCATGATCTTGCTTTCTCCTTTGTATTGTCGCTGCTCTTTCTTGTCCGACAGGAGGGGGTCTGTCGTCCGAGCTTGGCCCTATTCTGTCCTTGTTGCTTGTTGAATCTTTCTCGGCCGTCATGGCGGAAATGGTACCTCGAGTATCCCATTTTTCATGATTTTACAGATCGCTCACGCTATGCGAAAGAAGAGATGTAAAAGCTTTCAGAATATATAATATATACTGTACATTTCGTGGTTCAATATGGTCAGAAGCGAAATGACGCATTGTACAAGAAAATAGTTCATTACTTATTGCAGTGCCAGCATTGACATTCCTGCTTCTAAAAAAGTCTTATGAGACAAGTAAAACCTTGGGGTGAGATAAGGTACCTTGAATCCTAGCCAGAGGAAGCTTCAGAGGTTTTATCGAGCTGGATCTTTCACTCCTTCACAATGTCTTCAGCCAGCTCCCACATGTCTGGCCCGCTCGTCGGGATGCCCCAGTCAATCAGACAAGTTGAATGGATAGCCAATCGCTGATGGCAGATACGAGTCCTCAAGAGGTGTTACTCAAACTATTTCAGAGGCTACAATACAATACCATTTCAAGTAATGGGTTAGTGTCACTTAAGTATACTGCATCTAATTACATGTGGTTCTGATGGGGTTAGCTGCAGAGTGTCATTGGACCCTGCAGTTCGAAATTGAAATGATAATTAAACACAATTACATGGAAAGAGATTCAAGCCTTGGAGGTATTTGGATGGTACTAAGAATGACATTGGCAGTTAGGAACCCATGACACAACTTCCCAGGTCTTGATGTCCTTTCAAGTTCACTGGTATTGGAGAAAAGACAAGAATCAGACTGTGAAGATATTAGGGACACACACTGTCCATTGACAGGGCTGGCCGTCACATTGACAGGTAAAAACGGGTACAGAATCTGACCTCTCCATCAACAGGTAGCTCTGAAGTGCGGATGAAGACAGTATGGCCATCAACAGGGGACGGACACTCACTTCTATGTCTTGAGCTTCTAAAACTCATTTCATATTCTTTATCAAGCCTTCAGGTACTGTAAAAACCAAATATTCAGTCATGGAAACATAGAGATGAGCTGGCTGACTGAATGGCTGTTCTCTGGTTAAGCATGATGAATTGAACTTACTAAATGACTTTATAGTTTAGAAAGGTACTGACCTTGAGCTCTTTCAGTATTAAAAAGCGCAAGAAACAACCGAAACTGGGAAGAGCGGGACGATGGCGGGACACGTAAGAATACCCGACTCCTGATCAAATCGGGAAATAGGGCGGGCCGGTCACTACAGTGCGTCGAACGGGATGCTCCAGAAAATCAAGAAAAATTTTAAGAGATAGTGAATACTCACAGAAGGTTTTTTCCCAGCTCTCCAGGGCAATATAAATGGAGTAAGACTCGCTTTTCCAAACTCACCTGTTGATGGCCATTGAAACAAGCTTTGATAGGGTTAAACCATCCCATCATCCGTCTGTCGACCTTGAGTCTCCAACCTCGAGCAGAACAGGTACGTGACCCATCAGATGGATCTGTCAACCGTCGGTGACAGGGACAGTGTGCATCCCTAGAAGATATATATGTATCTTACAAGCATTAGTTTGGCAGAGCATGCATCAGCTTATCACAAGATGCAACCCAAATATTCAAAGCATCCAAAAATAAGCACTAGGTTGTCTTGTGACTTGCTCAGTGGCTTTGCAACCAGAATAGCAATTTGGCAGAGCACATGGCAAAAGGTGGCAGATGAATATGATATTGAGGTTATTACTTTTCAACTTGTCACATTACACATTTCTGTTGCTTCAGAAAAAGGATGACTCAAGCAAAATAATGCCAAGCTTGGGGATCTGCTAATCAGAACAGTCATCATCTCTCTAATATCATTATGTCAAGCTAAATAAATAAAAAGCATGCAGAAAGTCCATAAAAGAATGGTGGAAAAAATAGTTCAACCATGGTACCAAACCCGTGAAGGGAGAAAGAAGAAGACGCTGAACGACCAAATGAAAAAGGTCAAGGACTGAATCGAACACCTGAGAAATGTTGGACTTTTCATAGGGAATGTAATTTCCTTTTATATTCGGTACAAGGCAATCTAGTGGTACCAAAAAATGAGTGGACTAAAAATAAATTTTTAGGACTTGTAAAAGGCTGGTATCTGCGAGATAGACCTCCAGAGGAAAATTTCTGGACCTAGATCGGGCATCGCTGGAGGCTCATAGGCAAAGATGATATGTGGATCCCAATTGTCTGGCGTCAAAAAGTAACATGTGTGTTGGTGACACTTGTTGTTGCTCCCTCCATTGATAATGAAAATGACAATAGAATCTGGAATTTGCGGGTTGAGAAGAAGTAGCATAAACTCCATTGACCCAAGTGACAGCGGTGTCAGGGCAAGATGTGTCAACCAGGAAAGACAATGAAAGATTGTCAGGGATCCAGCGGCTCGAAGCGTTTGTAGGTCGACACCGATCAGCGCAAGATGAGTCAGAGATTTCAAGCAGGGACCTTGGAATAATGGTGACCAAGGTGCTAGAGGCTCCTACCAACGAAGAATATTACAGCATAGCCTGGAAGGACGAGCAACAGTAGAAGGTCTAGCGGTGCCTGGAGGATCAAGAATTGGACAATAGTATGTTGCAAAGCTATGGAGATTCAGACAGGCCAATAGAAATTGTGTGAATAGGCGGTATTCGACATGTGGTATGACACAAATCAACCGGACATGGTTTTCGTAGAATGTGGCTGGGCGACATCCAGATTTCAGCATGGCAGCAAAAAGGTGATCTGCCGCAGAGATTCAAGGACAATAACCCGATACACCAGTCTCTCGATGCTGGAAATGACGAATTAGATAACCAGGATTATAGAAAAATAGTGCAGTTACGTCGGTTGAATGTCTCGAGACAATTGCACAAGCTGGGCAGCCTCTACTGGTAGACTACATTTCACTAAAGCCTCTAAGGAGAACAATTTCAGCTGGTAATTCAGGAAAAGGTAGAGGTTCAGTGGGCATAGACATCTCGTCGACCTTGGCAAGAGGCAAAAAGACACGTACCTCATTTTGGCTCATCCTGTCCTTATCGGCGCTTGTAATTAGTCTCTCCTAGACAGACTCGTTACGATCACAAGTGATGTATAGAGTCTGTTGGTTACTGCGGGTCTATGGGCATGGTGGAATCATATTACCAATCTTGACACATGTGATAATTTTGATGCCAATAATTACCGCCATATTCTCGTCATTTTAATGTGTTTATATCCATTATACGAGCCATAAACTCAGCTGACACCATCTATATTGATGTCAAGTCAAAATCCAACCCAAAAAACCCCACAGCCTTACAAGAGAACACCAATTCCGCCGCCGTGTAAGCATGCTTAGCACATATTTGCGTTACATCACATTCGTCACAGTCACGTTACCTTATCTTGTTTCCTTTACTCTTTACGCTTGCTGAAATAGACCTGGTTCTTACTCTGTTTCGAGCGACTTCAGTGTTTTCCATGTCTCTGCAAGATACGGTTTTCCACTTTTTTGAGTAATAACACCAGTGTCTAGCGAGAACGAAACGAAAAACGTGTTGGTAAACGAAAAGGAATAAACGCAATGAAAAGAAACAAGCGAACAGAGCGAAAAGGGATTAACGAAATAATTGAGCCCGCGAAAGACCTCCAACGAACGAATAGAAACCAGCGAGTGAACGGAATAGACAAAGGAAACGATAGATATACGCCCAGAGAACGGAACCGAAGAAGCCACCGAGACGCCCCAAAGTTCCCACCGAGAAGACGAATTGACAAAGGACACGTAGGCCAATTTTTCTTATAAACGACCACAAACATCGCGACGAAAGAGACGCTGGCGAGCAACCAACAGACCACACTGGTCCAGGCAATCGTGCCCCCAGTCAACATTTGGCTTCTGTTTGAACAGATACAGTTTCCCAATACACTCGGTTTCCAGTTTTATGTTACAATATGCTGCGACGAGCTTCGAGTACCCCCGCTACGGATTTTGCTGGTCGAAGTCAGAGCATACGCCGATGACCTTGTCATGATTATAGACCCAGAAAATCGTCTTGAACGCTGGAGCCTACAATTTCATCGAGCCCATCAGGAACTACTGGCCGCCTTAGAAAGAGGAACCTAAAGGTGATGTTTCCAAATAAAGTTGACTCAAAATCGAGCCGAATATTCAACAAAATGTTTACACAGGGGAAAGCAGTGACGAATTTGCGACCGACACCAATAAACGACGACAGCCTTGACGAGTGAGAGGAAGAACTGAGAGACGCCTCGACGAATCCGTCCAAAGCCTCATCTTTACCGATTTTGATGCCATTGCCGCAGACATAGAAGCCTTCACCACGAAATAACAGATCGCGTTCGAATTCTCCAAATTATCTTCAGACAACGAATCATTCCCCCAGCTTTTCCAGACCTTTTTCGAAGTCTCCCATTATTTCCTCACCGCCTGAGCAACAGGCGTCCCCAGATTCTACCATTCCGTCTCCAGAACGTAATTCCAGCTCGGGTGACTCTTCCGATGAAGACATCCATCGAACCAAACCCAGAATGTTGCAAAATGATTCCCGTTATGCTGAACTAGTCCAGCAGAGCTCCTCGAAATGCTGCGAAATCTCGGATGGAGAATTGACGCCCCAGTTGATCCATGATTTCATTCGCAAGCAGAAAAACTGGTTCGTCGCCAAAGATATCAAAAAGGCAGACCAGGCGAAACGATCATTCGTAGCATTCTCAAACAACTGAAAGCTAGACAAGTACATCGACAACAACAGCGCTCGTCTAGCCACGTTGGAGTTTGAGCCTTTTGTCGCCGATTTGAGAGGCTATGCATTGGAGGAAGACTGGACAAAGAAGGTCCTGACCGAGCTCATGAGCAAGAAGTTGAAGAGAGGAGGCAGTTTTGCGACGCATAGCCAGGACGTCGTCTATTTGAACAGACTGCTCGAGGGTACCGCGGAGCACCAAACGGACACCCAAATGTGAAGCCATGTAATGGCAAGCCTGCTGTCTGAGCTACACGAACACGCTTTCAGCATTGTCGCCGCTTCGTATGATGAATGGTCGGGTGCATTGGTGAAATTGATCAAAAAGGACCACGATCTGGGGAAACGATTGGCTCTAGCAAACCTGAATCTTGCAGCGACCATCCAGAATGCAAACCCAGCACCCTTGCAACCAGCTTTCCAACACTCGAATCAGAACCAGTACACGAACCAGAACCAGATGTCGGCGACCCAAAGTAATAATTATTTCTCGAACGGTCCGAATCAACAGCAGCATCGTAACCAGAACCAGTCACAATCCTCGAACAACTTTTTGAATCGCCCAGCCGATAACGGATATCAGGGTCGTTATGGCCAGCCAGCACCTTTCAACCAGTCTTTCTTGAACAATTACCGGAACGGTCCTCGTGGAACATTGCAGCAGATGGATAAAACGGCCCCAAATTACGATTGGCCCCGTTGATAGGGTCCCTACAAAAATGACCCTATAAATCGGATTAAAGGACTAATCCGACATCTTTCTGGCTACTATTAGTATCTTATTGCTCGCTGCACTAGAGTTGACCTCCACACTGCTAGTAAGACTTGTACCTATGTACCGCGGAAGCACTAGAACTTGACTCGTCACAGCAAGGATACTAGCCACGGTAACGTACGGACACACCAGGAGAAAGAGGCAAACACATGCCTCGGTATAACATGGTTTAACAAGGGTTCCGCAAATCCGAAGAACTGTATATTGTCCGGTTCATAACGACTGAATGGGCTCTGCGATACCGAGGAACGACTTACGAGGAAGCTTACGGATTCCGAGGTAGTCAGTGGGATGAGCCACGGTCGCTAGTGCGGCACGGCTCCGAGACATTGGAACAGGTAGATCAACATGATCGACGGATATGCGATGACTGATTAAGGACCGAAAGGTTAACTCGATCAGTTTATGGTTTCCGGTAATGAGGTAAAAGAGTGCTGGCTTCTGGTTATGGATCGCAGTGGGTCCGCGCGGTACTTCCTCGGAAAGAAGGAATCTTTTAGTTAAAGAAACCAGGTCAATCGAGGAAGTGTTTCGATCGTGACTCATTTGTGTAACGAGCGATCGACGGTCAACATGGGGGCCGAGGGATCGGTTATTATCAAAAGTACTGAACGCGACTAGCTTATGCTATACTTCATGGAAAGACATTGTTTAAAGACTGACTTCATACACGACAAGTCATAAGTCTTATCGGTCGCTAGGGATAGCGCGGGAACCAGCTTTTCTGCGAAGTCTTTAGTCCATCAACTGGGTTCATCATTTTAATGGTTTTCGCGGACACCGAGTAGACTCCACCTTCACGAGGGATGGCTTGATAGCCGAGATAGAGGGTGCGCCGGTTTACGAGTTAGTTATTTATCATCAGTTTTGGACAGTATTTAAGTAGCCTGTTTGTACTAAGTAAAGTTAGAGAATCAGTGGCCCGCTACGCTTTAGCGCGGGATCCATCTTGTACGCTCTCTGTGTTGAAATCATAAGATTGTCTGCACTTGTCTTGTCTTGTCTTGTTCTAGTCTCTAGTCTCTAGTCTTGAAGTCCTTGTTTCGGTAACAGGCAAAACCTCTAGTATCTAGTCTCTAGTCTTGTCTTGAAAGTCCTGTTTCTAATAGGCAATACAAACCGTTGGCTTAAAACACCAATACCAAACCCCTTCCGAGAAACATACTACCCCGCATCTCGCGCAGAAGTCTACATACCGCGGAATACGAACTTGCCGCGGAAACTCTGTGCGGAAACTTTCCAAGCTTCCAAGTCTCGTTTGAACTAGTTAACCAACTCGCACAAAGAGGGTATTAAAGAGATATTGTGGTGTGTGTTGGGTGCTCAATTCGTCGCCACTCACTTGTGTCATTTCCGTCCCGTCCGTTAGGATCCCTCACACCGTATCTGCAACCAGCGGAGCGAGAGGTTATAATGGAGTTGAGGGGATGTTTGGGTTGTCGAAGGGTCGATGTTCCACCTGGTCATCGGGCCAATAACTGTGACACGCCAGAGCACCTGTGTCCCCATGGCTCGGATTATCAGCCAGTTACTTGAGAGTCCGCGATGAGACAGATGCAGAAGAGACAGCACGAGACCAATGGTAATCCGAACTTCATTTCTCCATCAGCACCAGCCCCGAAACATCTGAAACCAGTCGTCTCAGTTGTACTGAGTTACCCTGCATCGATTCAAGCGTCTTTGGAGCAGGGAAGACCACTGCAGTTGAACAGACAGTTTTTGACCGAACCTTTGCAAAGAAGAGCCTCGTCTGAGGGACTGGGAAGGAGGAGAGTTCCATATGCGCCACGATCAGAGAGTGATGAAGAGGGTCCGGAGCGACCAAATGTTTCAATGCCGGTCGCGGTTTTGTATGACGACCTTGGGGATAGAGAGAGCGACGAGGGTCCGAGCGACGAAGAAGAGGATTTGAAATTGGTGAGTCCAATTCAGGGCGAGCATTTGAGATGGAAATGCCTGCTTGCAGGTCCGAAGTCGAAAGTGCCCGTTGAAGTGAAAGCCCTGATTGACGATGGGTCTTTTCTAGTCCTAATCTGACCAGAGCTTGTAGCAGAATTGGGGTTAAAGATTTTGAGATTAGAAGAGCCCGAGCATGTATCAATGGCCTTTGAAGGCAACGATAAATCGTCTATAGTTTTGTATGACTATGTAGAAATAAACCCGTCGTCAATATGTGCGGGCTGGACATCGAGGACAGTGAGGGTGGTGGTGGTGCCTAATTTATGCGCACCGATAATACTGGGGTTGCCGTTTTTGTCACATAACAACATTGTCATTGATTATAAGGCTAGAACAGCGTTTGACAAGAAGCGGAACGTGGACATATTCAGCAAGAGTAAGTGTGAGGACCTGAAACTGGGACCGTTTGAACAAAGAAAGAGACGAGAGGAGTTTGAGAAGAGGCTTGACCGAGATGTGAAGAAAGCGCGGCGAGCTCTGGTTAGCGAATTGAACTATATCACACAGGTACGAAGGCAGGGTGTGAAGTGTGAAGAGGTTGCTGAAGTGAACCCGATTGCAGCAATAAGGGAGAGAGTGGAGACTCTGGCTGAATGGGACAAGTTGGATAAGACGGAGAGAGCTTTGATGGAGGAGTTCATGGAGGTGTTTGAACCGATACCGCACACTGAGGATCTTCCAACAGACGTGGTTTCAAAGATAGTTTTGAGAGATGTGAATAAGGAGATTGCATGCAGAACTTATCAATGTCCACGAAAATTCAGAGAGGCGTGGCGCACATTGATTCAACAACATTTAGACAGTGGAAAGATCAGACCGTCGAGTTCACCGTATGCTTGTCCGGCCTTCATAATACCTAAAGCGGACCCTACGGTTCTGCCAAGGTGGGTAAACGACTATAGGGAATTGAATCGAAACACTGTTACAGATCAACATTCCTTACTGAGGATAGACGATATATTAGCGGACTGCGGAAAAGGCGTTATATTTGGCAAAATGGATATGACCAATAGTTTTTTCCAGACTCAGATGGATGAGGAGTCAATAGCATTGACAGCAGTGTCAACACCTTTTGGCCTGTATGAATGGTGCGTGATGCCTATGGGTCTGAAGAATTCACCGGCTGTGCACCAACGGAGAGTGACCTTGGCGTTGAGAGAGCACATTGGGACAATATGTCATGTGTATCTGGACGATATTATAATCTGGTCAACGACGATTGAGGAACATGAACGTAATGTGAGAAAGATCCTAACAAGCCTCAGAGAAGCACATTTGTATGTCAATGCGAAGAAGACAGAATTGTTCAAGTTTGAGGTGGTGTTTTTAGGGCACAAGATCTCGTCGAGAGGTATTGAGGCTGATAATTCCAAGGTGGAGAAGATTCTGAATTGGCCGGTCCCAAAATCAGTGAAAGACGTACAATCATTCTTGGGAGTGGTCAGGTATATTGCAAACTATTTACCGCAATTGGCAAAGCATACAGCAATACTGAACGAGTATAGTATACCACAAAGGAGGCAGACAAGAGTTGGCCAGAGTGGACAGCAAGAGCTCAAGGTGCTTTCGAGGGTGTGAAGAGGGTCGTTGTTGGAAGAGAATGTTTGACGACGATCAATCATGATGAGCCTGGCATGAATAAAATCTGGCTGACTATGGATGCATCCAACTGGTGCTCGGGAGCAGTGCTATCATGGGGGCAGATGTGGGAGAGTGCTAGACCGGTGGCGTTTGACTCGATGATGTTTAAAAAGGCAGAGCTTAATTATCCGGTGCATGAAAAGGAGCTGTTAGCAATTATACGTGCCTTAAAGAGATGGCGGGCTGATTTACTGGGGACTCACTTCACAATTTTCGCGAGGTGGATGGAGCTTATGTCCCAGTTTGATTGCACTATAGAATATGTTAAAGGTGAGGATAATGCGGTGGCGGACGCCTTGTCAAGGATGCCTGGCTCCAAGGAGGAGGCAGTGAGAGCGGCAGCGAGAGAGGAGGGCAAGGCTTGGATGGAAGAGGAGAATGAGTTCGATGGTATTTGTTTTGTCAGACCATGGTCGGAGGCATGGAAGATGGTGCAAATATTAAAAGAGACGAGGACTGGTAAAGAGGCCGGGGTGGTGGCAGCAACGATGTCGGTGGCTACGGATGAGAAGCTGTTAAAAAAGATTGTTAAGGGGTATGAGGGCGATCCATGGTGCAAAAAGCTATGTTCGGCGTCGAATGGGATGGCTGGAATTCAGTGCGAAAATGGTCTGTGGTATATTGGGACGAGATTGGTGATCCCTAGAGTGGAGAATTTGAGAGAGACCTTGTTTGAAATGGCACATGATTGTTTGGGACATTTTGGTTTTGACAAATGTTATGCGACTCTGCGAAATGAGTATTACTGGCCAAACATGAGGACAGATTTGGAGAGCAGCTATGTGAGATCATGCCCAGAGTGCCAGAGAAATAAGAGTTCAACGAAGAGAAAGGCAGGGCCGTTGCACCTGTTGCCTGTGCCGGATGGACGTTTTAAATCTGTGGCGGTTGATTTTGTGGGGCCCTTGCCTTTGGATGAGGGTTATGATTACTTGGTGACTTTTATGGATAGAATGGGGGCAGATATTCAAATAGTGCCGATGAATACTACCATTACAGCAGAAGAGTTTGCCCTAGTGTTTTTTCAGAATTGGTACTGTGAGAATGGGTTGCTCATGGAGTTCGTATGTGACAGGGACAAGCTTTTCATGTCGGTGTTCTGGAAATCGTTGAATAAGTTGACGGGTGTGAAGCTAAAAATGAGCTCTGCGTATCACCCAGAGACGGTCGTACAGTGCATTCAGTATCATGTAGAGAGAACTCAAAAGGGTTGGGTCAAGTCTTTGCCAAAGGTTAGATTTGATATCATGAACACAGTGAACAAGTCCACAGGTTTTTCGGGGTTCCAGCTGAAATCAGGACATTCACCAAAGTTGATGACTCCATTGGTACCCGCAACGGTGGAAGAGGACGACGCCGGGGTGAGGGCAAGATCGTTGTTAGCCAAGTTGCAGTTAGACGTGTTGGAAGCGCATGATAATCTATTGCAGGCGAAAGTACAGCAGGCTGAGCAAGCAAATAAGACGAGAGGAGATGAGGTGGTCTATAACGTGGGAGACCAGGTTCGATTGAGTACCATGAACAGAAGAAATGAGTACAAGAAAAAGGGAGAGAAACGAGCAGCCAAATTTTTCCTGAGGTATGATGGGCCGTACAAAGTGATTGCAACACATCCAGAGACGTCGACGTACACCCTGGAACTGCCTGCGCATTCAAATATTTTTCCTATGTTCCACAGCTCAGAGTTACTACCGTTCCATGAAAATGATGATGAGCTGTTCCCAGGGAGAAAGAAGGATTGCCCTGGACCGGTTATTATGGATGATGGAACTTTGGAATATGTGTTGGAGAGAATATTGGATTCTAAAAGGTATGGTCGGGGGCGTAGGTTTTTGGTAGCCTGGAAAGGATGGGGTCTGGAACACGATCAATGGCTGCCTGGTTCAGAATTGAGAGATACGGCTGTATTGGAGGAGTGGTTGAAGGAGCATCCGGAGGATATATAGCTTCTACTTCTCAGTCTCCAGCAGCCGGTAGCTTTTTCCCACTGGGTTTTGATGCACCCGAGCTTGCCTTTTTTCGACTATACTTACATACTTACCTTTCTTTTTCCATTTGGCGATTTTGGTTGATTTAGGGAGGTGTGGAATTTTTCATTGGGGGGAGGGGTGTAAGCATGCTTAGCACATATTCGCGTTACATCACATTCGTCACAGTCACGTTACCTTATCTTGTTTCCTTTACTCTTTATGCTCGCTGAAATAGACCTGGTTCTTACTCTGTTTCGAGCGACTTCAGTGTTTTCCATGTCTCTGCGAGATACGGTTTTCCATGCCAATACCCAATCTTTCCCTGTTTTCTACACCATATGGGCTGTCAAGAACCGGGATTTCAGCAACCAGTCTGTTAACCTGTGGTACATGAGGCTGGGGAATTGATAGGCTATACTTTGACTCACAATGTTGGCTGCTAGACCAATAGTTGGTGTCACAACAATTCTGACTGGATTCTTTTGGGCATTCAGAGGTGGATACTCAGTATAGAGCGAGGAATTATGGCTCATCTCCTTATGAATGAGAATGGGTAATGTAAATAATGCAAATTTCCCAGCTCCAGTTGTGACTGTAAAGATGGTGTGCCTGCTGTCCAGTCCGTAAGCAATAGCTTCGTCTTGTTGGAGCCATAAGCCGTTTTTCCACTGCAGACCAAGCTTTTTTAGTAAGCTCATTCAGCTTAGAAATCCCCCCAGGGTCTGGCCAGCAGATAGAGAACGACATAAATAACGCAGCACAACTTGGCCATGGTGGAAGAAAGGATGACGCAGGTGAGAAAATTTTCAATTATATAACGATTTACAGCTCTAGCTGATGACTCAACGTCATGATGTATTATCCTATGGGAAGTTTCAAGATTGGTAATAATTTCCAGCGTTCCCATCACCCCACAGTAAACACTAGACTAGTGTGTAATATGCCATGACAATCTGGACGGCTCAAAGCCAAACCATCTGCTGCTCAATCAGATCCCGAAGGAGAAGAATATAATGACGAGGAGGAAGAGGAGCTAGAAATCAAATACAAGCCAGAAGAAAAGTCGACAGCTCAGTGACTTGCTTGGGCTACCAAAGGTCTAAATCCAGCGTTACAAGCAGGTCTGCTAGGCTCTGACTGCTCCCTACAATGCCTTTGGATATTCTCTTCGATGTCACCATATATTTCCTCTTTTTCATGTCATTTGCTGATTGTTTTTGTTCAGATCTTCAGCTGCATGGAACCTCTGGATTTCGTCCATCTCACATGTGTCAAGAACACTTTCTGTGACACCCTTGTCACTCCCAATGTTCTCTATAAGTATATGCACAATGCTGTCCCTCGATATACTGAATTTGCTTGGGCCAGTTTTTCTATTTGGTGCTGCTGTTTGCTGAGTTTTCAGCTCCCCATTACCTTGTTTGAAAGAACTGAACCAATTTCCAGGTCTGTGGAGCGACTGGAATTCGAGAACTCAATTTTGCCATTATGGGGAAGGCCTGCAACCAGTGTCTCAAAGCTCAATACACATTTTCCACTGGCCCCATCACCTCTAGCTGACCATGCTCCAGTCTCTCACAAACCACAAGCCAGTTTGGTCTCGATATCTTGGAATTGCTCCTGTAGAACCACTGTATGTTGACTTTCCCTTGAATATGTGGCGCTTGCTGTAACAGACCAACAGCTGCTAGAGCAAGCTCGAGTTTTTTACTGGCTTCCAGAGCTGTGCGAGGTGCTTTAACAGCTCTTGGCTTTGAAGAAAGTGGTTGCGAAAAAAGAGGTTGATGCTCAGAAGAAACTCGATCTGTACGAGGCCCAGCGGCTTCAATTTATCTTGCAGCTTCAAGGGGTATGTCGCAATGCAGCTCAAAGTTGTTTCTTTGTGCTAATTCAGGCAGGATGCTCCTTTGTTGAAGCAATGGCACCAGAAATATGTGAAAATGTCTAAGAAGGAAACTCGTCAGGAGACAGAGGCTTGTTGGGCCTGTTGGGAGACAGCGTAAGCTCATGTCATTTCTCTGCTGGCTATGCTAATTGTCGTCATATAGTGTCAACGACTGATGGATCCTCGCACTGGGTTATGAGCTTTGTGACATCAAGACCATCTGACATCATGTACGAACAGGCCCAACTCTGACTGATGCCAGTAAGCATTTGTTTCCTTTCGCTCATTCTCTTTGCTCACTGTAACCAGTCTGGCAAACACTTTGCACCAAATTTGAGCCTGGTGTCATCCGAGCTCGAGATGCTCATATTTGGAAAGAGGGTCAAAAGACGATCTTGATTGTTCTCAATAAGCTCTACTTCAATCACATTTCGACCTTTACCCCATAGAATGGGTCAAGCTTCCTCACTTCTCCAACCTCTCCCGTTTCTCTGATGTCCAGAAAGCATTCAAGGCAGAGAACAACGATATTGCCAAGGCCACCTTCAGTTAAATGGACCGTTCATCGATTATCATGACCTGGATGGAGAAGCAAAAACTGAAGCTGGAGCTGGAGCAACCCTTTGCCTCATACCCAGCTGAATCTGCATCATCCCAATCAGTTGTTGACCTTGCAGCCATCATATTCAAATGCCCGAATCATTGGTGCAGAGGTGAGAATCCCATTATCGCCATAAATGATGTTTTTCGTCCTTATTGTGACCCAGAGAGCGAGTCAGACAATGACAAATCATCTCGAAAGACTATCTGATTCTCTTCTACAGCATCTCAGCTTGCTTCGGATATCATTACAAATTAATACAATGGCTGATCTCGAGTGCCACTCCAGATGACATGGACCAGCTTGACATTCAATATCTTTACAAGTCATGTCTCAAGGCTCTGGTCCACAGGTATTACCAGTTTGTTTTCGCGCCCAATGATCCTGTACTCAATTGGAGACAAGCAGTGAGTTTCTATCATATTCTTCTTTCTGCCGAGATTCACCATTTCCAGATTCACCATGCTCACATCTACTCAGACCACCACCAGAAGCTTCCCATTCTCATTCAGGCAGAAAGACTTGAAGTCTTTTTGATTCAATTCCTTTCTTTGGTTGCTCAATCAATGTGCACTCATTGTCTTCTCCATCACTGCAAACTCTCATTGCATGATGATGTCATTAAACATGTCATAGCCACTGCTTTGACAGACACTGTCGCACAGACCCAGTAGTCAGCAAAGACCTGTTCTCAGTGAGAGACAGGATTGGTTTCCCTTGCTGCAGGATCAAGCTTTAGCAGCTTTGCTGTCTTTGATCGTTATTCCTTGTTTTCTTCTTCTTGCTTTTCCTTCTGCATCCTCGACATTCTCTGCATTTACATTTTGATGATTCATTTGCATTGTTGTATCATCTACTGTCATCTATCAAACATTATACTCCTATCCTTGTATAGGGCTGTTCAATTCTTCAATTGCATCACAAATCACAAATCAAATCATTTGAAGCCGAGCTGCCAAAGCACGTGCTGTGCAAACAAGTCGCCACTGTGTGACCAATGATAAATATTATTCCTTCTTCTCCCTTCCACTCATATCAGACTGTTTTACATAATCAGCATAGGCCTTCTGCTGTTGACACAGAGAAGTCAGGCTCATCGAGCGAGAAACCTAAATTGAAGGTTTGTTGACCCATGGCTTCTAGGTGCTCACTCAATTCCCGACGACAATCAGCATGAGAGATAGGCATGATGGCAGTTTATTGGTAGAGTAGAGGACAAGATTACTACTGCATAAATGCTATGTGGCTCATTGGTGGAGAGGAAAAATCCTGATTATTTGACAGTGTGACACAATGGTTGTTTGCACAGCACGTGCTTTGGCAGCTCAGCTTCAAATGATTTGATTCATGATTCATGATGCGATTTAAGAACTAGGTATTGCCTGTGGCACTGAGGACCTTGCTCCAAAATAAAGTTCGAACACTGCTTTTACCTGAACAGGTGACCAGCAAACTAGACCACTTGGCTGACTTTGTGCTCTCCAGCTTCGGCTTTCTTCGAGGCCCGAAGTCCAAACCAGGATCCACTGTCTCTTTTCCACACCTACACATACACCCACAAGAAATCACAAGGGCAGACTTTGAACACCATCTTGGTAGATCTCACAGTGCATCCTGGTGGTCAGCTGACACCATTCCACATTTATGTCACATTGTCTAGGAGCAAAAGGCCAGCAAGTATCCAGATTTTGTGAGATTTTGACCTGAATTTATTTATGAGGCACCCTAGCAAGCAACTCTGGAGGGAGGATGTGAGAACTCAAACTACAATACTCAATTCCCAGTCTCGATCAAGAACCCAAGAGGCGAGGGAGGAGCTAGAGCACAATAGAATGGTAAAGGATACAAAACTGAAAGACTAAAGAATACAATATTCTAACTACTGGTTAAATACTAGTAAACATGCGACTACTGTCTGTTTTCCACCAGGTAAAACATCCTACAACCATGCTATAAACAACCTGTTTCCCATGCCTTCTTTACTAAGTGCCTTTGGGTTTCCATGCCTGTTTCCTGTTTCACTACAATGTGCTAGTTGTCTGTTCGCCATGTGTTATCATGTCTGAATGCCTTGAGGTTTTAATCTCCACACCTCATGTTGTCCCATGACCTTTGTGCTGGATCAAGCATGTCGATCAGTCTAAATCCTCATTGTCTGCCTCATTGTTGTCTCCTGTGGCTTCCTTGTGTACCAAAGACAAAAACCACATGGGCTTTGCTGATGTTTCAATGATGACAGGATCCTCAGATTCTGACATTACCCCCCTCTAAGGTCGACGTCCTCATCGACTTGAAGTTGATCAATATTTATGTCATTATTTCTTTTATTGTCATCAAGTATTGTAGTGAACTTCCCCATGGTGAAATTGAAGAATTTTCTTGTGTTGTGGGGTTTTGTTTCTTGTTTGATCTTGTATCTTTTGACCAAATAATCCCAATGTCCCATTGGTAGTACTGGAACAGCTGAAACAGAAGTGTTATTGATGTTGTTGTTCTGTTCAAAATTGGCTAGGGTCTCAGCAGCATTTGGTAAGATGTTGTGCTCCGGTTCCCATGTGTTCTCGGACATTGGATAATCCTTCCACTTGATCAGGTACTGATATCCTTGACCTCGTTTCCGAGATTTCAAGATTTCCTCGACTTTGTATTCTTCTTCGTTATCAATAATAACAGGGTCTGGTCGTGATTCCCTCCTATGTGGTGGAGGTTCCTGGTAGGGAGTCAAAAGTGACTCATGGTAGACTGGATAGCGTTTATCCATTCTGGGAACTTTTAATTTGTAAGAAGCTTTCCCTCGCTTCTATAGGATTTCATACAGTCCTAACTGTTTGTCACTAAGTTTCTTTGAGGCTTGATCTGTATTAATGTTCGATGCCTCTAGATAAACTTTATCTCTGATTTTGAGCTCTGGAGCCAGCCTGTGA
This sequence comes from Mycena floridula, assembly GCA_029320655.1. NCBI lineage: Eukaryota > Fungi > Basidiomycota > Agaricomycetes > Agaricales > Mycenaceae > Mycena > Mycena floridula. The sequence goes on along the minus strand of JARIHS010000085.1, from coordinate 209,247 downwards.
TGTTTGTCATATTGTTTTTTCATGTTTTTCTGTGCTTTTTCAAGCGCTGCCATTGCTTCATCTCAAACCTTTTTCATTCAAGATGCAAACTCCTCTGCTGACTCATTGTTCGAGCCAACAGATCCCTATGTGCCTTTCCACAGGTGGTAATGATGGTCTGCATAGAACGGCATCATCCTTGTTGATGCATTGACTTTGTCATTGTAACTAAACTCAGCCAATGCCAGCCATTCAGCCCAATCCGATTGATGCCAGTTGATATAGATTCTGAGGTATTTCCCAATCTCTTGGTTCATTCGCTCAGTCTGTCCATCTGTCTGAGGATGAAACACTGTGCTTGAATTTATTTTGATTTCAAGCATCCGGTTGAGTTTTCGCATGAACCCTGAGATGTATCGTGGATCTCGGTCTAAAATGATCTTTTGGGGAGCTCCATGATAACGAATAATCCTGTCTTGTGTCAACCATGTGATTCCTTCACTGGTTACCTCCATATTGGTAGGTTCAGCATGAATGGATTTGGTAAAGGTGTCCCCCATACCTGTATGGCGTCGAAGCCATTACTCTCTGGGAGAGGACCGATAAGATCCATTGAAATCGTCTCCCAAGGTCCTGCAGCTATTTTGTGTGGGTTAAGCTGTCCTGTCTTTGATCTTTTCACCTTAGCCTTCTGAGAGGGTTTACAAGTTTGACAAAACTTTTTGATTTGATTTCCCATGTGGGGCCACCAAAAGTTCCTTTCTATCAATTCTTGCATATGTAGTTCCCTGGATGACCAGCTAATGGTTTGTCATGATGGAGAGTTATAATTTTCTCCCTCAGTTCTTCACTTCTTGGAACATAGATACATTCCTGATAGAAGATCAGATCTCCTTCTTGCTTCCACCCTGGTAGCGACTTTTCTAAAGCCAGCTTGACACTTGTGTCTATTTTGCTGGTGGATTTAATCTGACTGATCAAATCCTTGTCGAAGCCTTCGACTTCAAACTCCATGGCTCAGAAATACTCCAGCTTAAGTAGTACCATGTTTTCATTGTCATTTGAGCCTTGGTCGTGATCTGCACACCTTGACAATAAGTCTGCTTTCTTGTTCAAGGCTCCTGGCCTATGGGTGAGCATGAAGTCATACTGAGACAACTCCCCGATCCATCGAGCTTGTCGACAATTGATCTTTTGTGGTTGCTTAAAGTATTCGAGATTCTTATGGTCTGTTAGAATCTCAAATGTCTCATCAGCTCCCATGAGGATGGTGTGGAGCATGATTGCGAGCATCTCTTTGTCATAGATCTCATAATTCCTTTCAGTCTCTGTCAGACTGTATGACATGAATGCCACAGGGCACCATTGGCCTTCTTGTTCTTGACTTAGAACAGCACCTACAGCTCCTTCAGAAGCATCTGCTTCTACTTGGAACTTGCTATGATCTTCAGGAAGCGCTAGTACTGTGTCTTCTCTGATTCGATCTTTTAGTTTCTGGAAAGCCTGTGCTTGAGGTAAACCCCACATGAAGCTGGCTTTCCTCGTCAATTGTGTCAGTGGTTTTGCCACCTCGCTGTACCCACACACAAACCGATGGTAGAAGTTTGTGAAGCCCAGGAATGCCTGAACTTGTTTCACGGTCCTTGGTTCAGGCCATTCCATCACACCCTTGATCTTTACTGGGTCCATTCTCATTGAGTTATGTGAAATAAGGACTCCTAGGTACTCTATCTCTGCATTCGAAATTGCACTTTTCCGGTTTGAGATATAACCTATGGTTTTGGAGTGTGTCTAATACACATTTCTCTACTGCATGGTGTTCCTCGATTGTTTCGATGAAGATCAAAATGTCGTCTAAGTACACAATGACTCATCCCTCATTGATGAGATCTCTTGAAATGTCATTCATCATGGTCTGGAATGTGGTGGTCGAATTGGTTAACCCAAAAAACATGACTAAAGGTTCAAACAGCCCCCGGTTGGTTCTGAATGCAGCTTTCCATTCATCCCCTTCTTTAATCCGGACATTGTTGTATCCCCATTGGATGTCAAGTTTTGTGAAAATCTTTGCTCCTCGAAGTTTATGGACTAACTCTGAAATGAGCAGCAAAGGATAACAATTTTTAATTGTCATATCGTTTAGTTTCTGATAATCTTGTACCAGCTGCAGTGATCCATCTTTCTTTTTGATAAAGAAGAATGCAGAAGCCATCAGCAATTTTGATGGCCAAATTCTTCCACTTTGTAGATTCTCCTCCAGGAATTTGTTTAACTTTTCCTGTTCATTTCTAGACAATGGATAGATCTTACAATCTACTGCTTTGGAACTAGGCTTAAGTTCTATGGCATGGTGCCATGGTCTTTTTCCGGTAAAGAATCAAATGATTCCTTTGACATATTCCTGATATTGTTCTGGGATCTTATCCTCAGTCATGCGTTCTTTTCCCTTAGATGCCTCTTTGGCCATCTCTTGGGCTTGACTCGCTTTGGCACAAATGTCTATTCATTCATCTATGCATTCGGCAAAGTTGACAAGGAGAATAGATTCTCCTTCTTCAAGTGGTGCATCTTCTCCCACTCCGGTCTGGTATTCTGTACCCTTCATCCCACACTCATTGGGACAATGACTGAATGTGATCTTGTGGGTGCTCCAGTCTACTTCTGGATTGTGCTTATTCAGCCAATCATAGCTGATGAAGACATGTGTCTTTCCTAATCCGGTTACCAAGAGTTTTATCTTCTCCTGGTGAGCTCCCATGCTCATGAGACACTCTATGTAATGAGTGATTTTCCTATTTGCGTTCTCAGTGTTATCCACATTGAATGCCATGATTGGATTCAGAAGTAGTTTCATCTCGAATTTCTTCACATGAGCATACTCTCAGTCAATACTAGTGGTGGAACAACCACTGTCCAAGAGTGCTTTGATCACACAGGTCTTCCCAGTGTCCATCTGGGTCAGCTTGATTGGAACCATCATTTCATGATGCAGATGCTGCTTCTGCTCTTTCAGGAGTTCCGCCAACTCCTTGTGAAGATGGTCAGGCTTCAGGCCTGCCTGTTTTTCCGCAGCTTGACACCTTTTCACAGTGTCAGGGATTTTCGACTTTTTAGGCACTTCCTCCTTATTAGATTGAGCCTCCACAGCTGTGCTGCCCTTTTTGGTCTTTGATGATGAGATTTTCTCTCTCTGAGCCTTTTTAAATACTTTCTTAAATGCACCCCACTCTTCGTTTCAAGCATTGGTGCAACAATTCTTCTCCTTAATAATAAATTTTTTCCTTAAAATAAAAACTTTGTCCTTAGCTTTTGCAGCTTCAGCAGTAAGGAAATCGTGTATATTTTTATGTAAAGAAGAGTCTTGTACATAGAAGCTATCTTTCTCTGTCTTGGGTTCTGTTTCCATAGATCTGAGTGTCATGTATTGTCCATATAATGTATCAGTCAAGGCCAGCGTCTTCTTGGCTAGAGAAGGCAGCCCTTTTAAAAACCCTTTGATTGAAGGTATTCTGCGAGTTCTTTCAGGGTCGCAGACCCTGCATCTTCATTGTCTAGTTGACTCTTGAGAGTTCTTAAGTCAACTTTTCCCTTTCAGGGTTTTGCCGGTTTAGGGCAGTTTTGGGATATATGGCCCTCCTTGTTGCAGTTGAAACATTTGAAGGGTTGCCCCCTCATCGAAGTCTTGTTGATGTCCATTGGTGCTGGAGTTGACTTGTTCAAATTCAGGGCTGTTCCCTGCCCCTGGGAGGTGTTTTGGCTTCCTCAAGCTGCCCTGTTTGTGTTCCAGGCCAGGAACCATCCAGAATACTGGTGATAGGGTCCCTATAAAAACAACCCTATAATTTGTTCAATTCATAACGACTGGATTGTCTCTGTGATACTGAGGAATGACCAGTGAGGAAGCTTACTGTTTCCGAGGTAGTCAGCGGGATGAGCAATGATCGCTAGCATGGCACGGTTCTGAGACATCGGGCCAAGTGGATTAAATGATCGATGGATAAGCGATGACTGATTAAGGACTGAAAGGTTAACTCAATCAGTTTACGGTTACCAACGATGAGGTAAAAGAGTGCTGGCTTCTGGTTATGGAACATAGTAGGCCCATGTGGTATTGCCTTGGAAAGAAGGAATCTTTTATGCGGAAATCTGCCTACTGCAGAATAAGAACTTTCTGTGGGAACTCTGCATGGAAACTCTCCAAGCTTCCAAGTCTCGTTTGAACTAGTTAACCAACTCGCACAAAGAGGGTATTAAAGAGATATTGTGGTGTGTGTTGGGTGCTTGATTTGTCGCCACTCACTCATGTCATTTCCATCCCATCTGTTAGGATCCCTCACATCTGGAGCCCACCGCAAGGGTTATCAGATTAAATTGAGACCTGCTTGAAGTTTCACAAAGACTTTACCAACACAACTTCTAAGACACGGTCTTAGATCTTTGCACCTAAGCTAGTTTGGCTCCAAAACTCAATCCGAAAGGAAAGAGTAGAGAAGTTGAAACAGAGTTTAGACCCAACCCAAACAACCCTGTTCAAGGACCATCCATCCGCGGATCGCTTCAGACATTCCTCATAGTTCCGGTGAACCAAGTACTTCCAAGAAGGAAGGAAAATGTCTGCTCAAGGCACTCGTTGGATCAGAGAAAGATCAGCAAATTGCACAGCAAGGATTAAATCGAGCAAATGGAGCAGCTAGATGTGGAACTAACAGTCCAATTCAAAGTCGTAGTCCTTCACGTGGGACCAGTCCTATTTGTTCTCTTACAGAAGAACAAGAACAGAACCTAGACGATAGTTTATCTCATCTATCCCTAGAGAATCTAAACATTCTCACAATATTTCTTAGTTTGAACTCGTTGCTGTTTCAGAACTTAACACCTATACCAATACCGATACCTAGCCCCGTAACAAGTCCTCAGGTTAATAACACCATGACGACTAATATTTCCAAGAAGGATATGCCTTCTTTCAGAGATCGCAAAGCTCTGCGCTGGGAACGTGACCGCGATGAGAAACGAGACATTCCACGGTTTATCTGTGAAGTCACCGACCTCCTCAACAGTTGTAAGATCACAGACGAAGACAAGTGATGCAAGTGGTTATCAGATTATGTGGATCCGCAGACTCGAAGAGAATGGTGCACCTTTGAAGGGTATAATACCAATTATGATACCTGGACAAGAGCCATTGTCAAAGACTATTCCCTCAAACTACGTATCAAGAAGGAAGGAAGTTATTTGAAGCTGGATCGAGTCATTCGAGAGACCGGAAAGCTGACGAGCAATGATTTTGGAGAAGTCCAGGATTATAAGCGAGCTTTCCAAGGAGAAGTAGCTACAATGCTAAGCGCAGCAAAGGCCAATGACCAAGATGCACCACTTTCAAATAAAGCAATCTGTGAAAGGTGGTTGAAGCCTATGTCCAAAGAGTTTGTCGCGAAGATTGACGAGCATGTGAGGCTTACTGAATCAGAAAGGGCCCACGCTATCAGTTATAAGCCGTGGAGAGCTGACGACCCTTGGGCCTGGAAAGACCTAATCTTGGCGCCGATTGAAATAGCATACCGACAGCATAATGGAGGAATGAAGTCTTTGTATGACACAGAATCTGCTGCAGAAAGTCAAGTCATTCACCATAAAACTGACGAGGAATTGCACTCGATCAACCAAGAGCTAGCGTTACTACAGGATGCCCTCGGCACCCAGAACCGCGAAACTAAGGAATTGTTGGCTGCATTAAAGCAAAACTCTTGGAGTACTGCGCCGCATCAGTTTACTCCCCAGCCTGGCCCAATGGCACCTTCTGGATCAGGAGGAGCAGTGCGCCAATATGGCGACGATTGCTTCTACTGTTTGGAAACTGATCACAGGCTGAATGCATGTCCATCTTGCCAAGATCATATGAATAAGGGATGGATCAAACTAGATAGTTCAGGGAAAATGGTATTAACAGATGGAGTCTATATCTTGCGCAATCTGCCTGGTACTAACCAGAAGGAAAGAGTCGAGATCTGGCACTCCAAGAAAAACAATCTGTTGATGTTTGTTCCCGAGCTTCAAGCTGTCCAGGAACTTAAGGAGGAATTTTGTGCGGAAGATGTTCAACCAGTAATGAATCCAGTTGTCTTTGCACAGGAGGTTGGCAAAGTGGTAAAGGCTGAATTAGCTCGATATGGCGAACCTGAGTTTAGACTCATGCCACGTCCAGCTGAAGGGACCTACTGCCAGCTATATCAAGCTCCAGTCGCGCAGCCCACTATGGATGAAGAAACACTGGAGCGTTATCGAGTCATTGATGAGTACATTCAGTTCAGTGAAGCATCGCGAAGAGCTGAGGCTAATTGAGGGCCAGATAACTCTGGCTCAATGAAAGGTTCGGGTTTTTGAGAAGTTCTGGGAAGGCGACAGGTACCTTGAAACCTAAGCCGCTGGAGAACAGACCAAAGATTCAAGGCACGGATTCACCAAATTGGAGAGGTGCTCTGAAATACCCAGAACACCGGATGTTTGTTGATTTTCCCAGATGAGTTCTGAGACCCAAGGAACCTGTGAAAGCACCAGAGATAGTAGAAAAGGCTCACGAACCAGAAACTGAGGAAAGTAAAGAAGAAGTGTTCGAAAGAGATTTAGACCTACCCTATAGAAAAGTCAAACATCTACAGAGTGTTCCTGGTCATTTACCGTGGGAAGCTCCATTCGTTGAACCACAACCAGTACCAAAGGCCTGTGAAGCAATTCTGTGGCCCAAAGTGCAAAGCAAGGCATCTGCCAATAAAGCTCCTCTACAGAATGACAAATTGGTAGACACCTTGTTCAACAAAATAATGGCTACTGAGGTACCAGTCAGCAGGAAAGATCTATTAGGCGCTTCACCAGCGTTAGTAGAAAAGTTCAAGGTCACGACAACCAGAAAACGAATGCCAGTAAAGTTTACTTCTGAGCATGGAAGTGTTTTGGTGGTAGAGCTGATTGACGGTACGGACAAAGAAATGCCTGAAGAACCAGAGCTTCCGAGGAAACAGGTTAGGTTCGTGGAAGTACCAGCACAATCTGAATCCAGCATGGCAACGTTGAAGGTACCTGAGGCTGTCAAAACTCCAGCAACTCAGGAAGATTCTCGAGATGTTATGGCTTATTTTAAGTCCCAGCTTGGCGAAGAATCTATTAACATAGATGATTTACTGACTGTGACTTCCTTTGTCCAGACTACTCCTGCATATGGGCTGCCAAGAGGAAGTCTTGTATGTAGAGATCCGGTACAAGCATATCTCACCACGCTTCCACCAGGGGAAAAACCCAAAGCGGTTTTCGTTGCATGGGAATCAGCTGGCCTGCGAGCCATCAACCTGTTTATCAATGGTACCGCTCATGAGGAATCTCTATTGGATGCTGGCTCACAAATCGTTTTGATGAGTGAGGATGCAGCTTTGGCCCTAGGAGTATGCTGGGACCCAGATATACAGATTCATATGCAGAGCGCCAACAACCAACTCGAAAAGAGTCTGGGTTTGGCTAAGAATGTTCCTTTCCAAATGGAGGACTTAACAGTCTACCTACAAGTTCATGTTATCAAGGGAGTAGCATACTGCATATTGTTGGGAAGGCCTTTCGACATCGTTACAGAAAGTGGGGTACAGAATAAGGCAGACAGCTCACAAGTCATCACCCTTAAATGCCCGAATACCTTAAAACAAGTCATAGTCCTACCTTTGAACATGGAAAGTCTCCCACAATATTGGCCAGGAACGCAACTGATGCAAAAACATCGGTTTTTCATCAAGCCTCAATGAATTGGTTGATGACCAAGGAGAGATAGCTTTGATCATCGATGTTGACGACCAAGATGTGCCGAGCATTACCCATTATGCGAAGCCGAGGCATGGACATGGGTTTAGGAGAGATGAGCTGAGGGACATTTACCTGAATGTTTCAGAAGCTTATGCTCCGTGAACGGATACTGGAGGAACATTGCATGCATATTATCATGGAGTTATTGGAGAAATTGTAGACCCAGTGAAGTCATCGCGGGGCGACTCTACAAGATCTCCGCGGACAATCCTGGAAGAAGCCGCACGAACAAAACAAATTCTGCTCAGTCTCTCGGAAGGTGTACAGCTTTGGCCATCCCTATCCAAGGCACAGCGAGCAGCGTACAACATTCAAGATTGTTGTGATAGGTGTCATAGACCCTTAAGCAAGGCTGATAAGGAATGGATTGCGCGGGAAGCCCTGGGATTGAATGACCCTAAGACAGAGCCTGAAAGCACTCAGTCGAAGGAAGACACGGCTACTTCTGAATCGAAAGGAATGAAAGGGTATCCTGGACCAGTGAATGAAGCTACCAAAAGTGAGAAAACCACAGTTGGGGAAAGTCCCAAGGTAATGCCTCAGGATGAAGTTGACACTGGTATTAAGGAGACCTTCCTTGGTACGAAGAAGAAGTACAAAAAGGTAGCGGATAAGATCCGACCATTGCTAGCACCACTACCATTAGGGGCACCTGGTAGTAATATCATACGAAATATCACTGGGGATCCTTTAGCTGGGATGCCAGACTTACCAACCGTGCTGCGGAAGCCTGTTCCGACTGAAGAATATTCTCAGGAGAACATAGACGAAGTAAATAAGGCTCACAAGGGAATGTCTGAATTATGGGAGCAGGAGCAATGGTTGGTTCACGAGACCTATGCCCTACAGCGGAAAGCTTTCACCTTTCAACCTGCTGAGGGAGGGCGCTTCAAAGAAGAATTCTTCCTGCTGGTTGATATGCCAGTCGTACCTCATATACCTTGGAGAGAAAGGAATATTCTGATCACTCCTGGAATTTATGATAAAGTGTGTGACATTATCAAGATTCTAGAAACTTGAGGATGGAGTATATGAAAGATCAAATTCCGCGTACCGATCCAAATGGTTTTGTGTGGTTAAGAAAGACGGATCTAGTCTCAGACTGGTCCATAGTCTGGAACCACTTAACCTGGTTACTATCGCACATTCCGGTGTGCCTCCCGCGACAGACCAGTTAGCAGAGAAATTTGCAGGTCGAGCCTGTGGGGGTATCGCGGATTTGTATGTAGGTTATGATGAATGACTTCTCACAAAAGGATCCAGGGATTATACTACATTCCAAACTCCTTTCAGTGCCTTAAGACTGGTTACATTACCAATGGGATGGACCAACTCGGTACCAATCTTTCACGATGATGTGACTTATATCTTAAGGAACGAAATACCTGAGTACACCATACTGTACATAGACGATGTTCTGATCTGCAGACCAGTGACAAGGTATGAGGATGGAAAAGGAGGTTTCGAGACTATTCCGGAAAATCCTGGAATATGCCATTTTGTCTGGGAACATATGCAGAATGTTAATCGCATTCTGCAATGCATGAAGTATGCAGGTGGCACCTTCTCAGGTAAAAAGAGCATGTTATGCGTGATGGAATTTGAGGTTGTAGGTCATACTTGCAGCTACACAGGACGTAAGCCTGCTGTTGTATCTGGCTTCATCTTGAGATAATGGATCAAGTAAAGATTACTGCAGAAGAATATTAGAGCAAGCCCAAACATAATGTGAAAGACATACCGGGGAGTCGCAGAACTGGCTGCAGCTTTTTGAGCTTGGGCGCTTTCACTGGTGGAGTTACGGGAGATCGGGAACTGGCGGGACAATAAAAGATTGCCTGTAGCAACAGCAAATCAGAGATGTGACAATATGACTAGGTTTCAGCTTACAATGGATTGATCTGAAATATGTATACATCAGCAAGGAAAAGATAACTGAGAGACTGTGAAATGTACAACAGGAAGGAATGCAGTCTCAGCAGGTTTCAATGAAGGGGCGACCAAAGGAGCTGGTGCTGCCACAGGTGTCTGTATACTGGTTGAAGCTAATGAGGGAGAATCTGATGAAGAGTCCAATGAAGAAGAATCTGAGGAAGAAGCCATTGTCTGGGGCAAGACTTGAAGGGAGCAGAGACTGTTCGGGAATTGGAGAAGAAGCCATGGTCTGGGGCAAGGCTAAAGGTAGCATGGACTGTTCAGGAATTGGAGAGGATGATGCTGGTCTTGGTGTCACAGCTGGAAGCGATGAAGTCGAGCTGCTTGGGGTAACAGGGAAAGTAGTGGTATCTTCATCAAGATCAGGCTGCACGGTATTGTCAGGACCAAGAGGTGATTCCCTGACTCATTTGGATCAACCTGCAGGTGTTTGAGACTGTCGTCTTTTTTGGTCTGAATCTGAATAGCTGTCAGTCAAGAGCCCAAGATTAAACAGAACATACCTGGCTTGGTGCGAGTGGTACACCAGTCAGGAAATACAATAGTCACATATGGATCTGTTTTCCAATGGTTTCGACAGAATTGGAATTCTATAAAGTTGCTTTCCATCTGGCAGGCAAAATAATTGCAAGCAGTATCACTATGTTTCTTCCATGTCATTGGTGCTTGATCGTTTTCCTGGAGCTCTGAAAAAGCAGAATATGCATAGGATCGGAAGAGACCTCGACGGGTCTTGGCACAGATTTCACCATCCTCATCGACGAGAAAGTCGGTCTTGGAGACAGATTGGTTTTCATTGGTGCGGCTTTCGACGTGAATCTGGAATTTGTACTGGTCCCAGAATTTTGTATTTTCATAATCTTCAGGATTCAGAGGCAGGAGAGCAGTTTTGGAGAGCGGATGGAAGGTTTCAGGATTTTTGAATTTTGTGGATTTTTCAGGATGCGCGGATAATGATATAAGGGATTGCTGGAGGATCTTGTTAGATTTCTGGAGCATATCGATTATTTCTCTGTCAAAACACGTCAGGTATCCAGTAGAATGCATCAAATTACATACTTTTGAGCATTTCTTTCTGCCTCTAATCTATAGCCACTTCAGGCAACCTACCTGAGGGGCAGTTAGGGGAATGAAAGTGTCCCATATGCCCTGCTAATTGCCCCCAGAGTGCAGAATATTTCTAGGAAAACTTTTGCCAGAATGTTTTTGAAAACTTTTCACATTATAGAATAATTTTGCATATTCATGATAGCATTTTTGAGAATGTTCGCTGTCACAGGGTGTCTGGGGTCCTTGATCTAATAGTCATGATGCTTTATTCTCAAGCATTCCTTTTGAGAGAAAATGTTTCTAGAGAATATTATCTGAGGTTAAGGTTAGGGTTAGCTTCAAATTAGTTAGAATATTTTCCAAAACAATTTTCCTACAATAAATGAATATTCTCAACAATATTTCTGTCATGGAGGTGTCTGGGGTCCAACTATATATATCACTACAAAAACTTCTCTTATCTGAGAATAATTTACCAGCTGAAAGATATTCACTGACCTCCTTGAAAAGCTTTACTGAAAACATTTACATTGAATATTTATTGAAAAACTTCATAAGACCAGCCAGAGAATATTCACTGAATATTCTATAAATGTTCTGACCCTTTAGAAAACTTTACAAGACCCTCTGGAGAATATTCACTGAATATTCTCTGAATGTTCTGTAACACTTTGATGACTAAAAAAATGTTTACACTCAAGTCCAGTATTTGTGTTAACCTGCACTTGAATGATGTACCAAAACAATCCATATCAATCAGTGAAGTCTTACTAGATTAGGGGATTGTTCAATATAGTAATAATAAATATTCCAATCACCAATCCAAGTTGATTTTACTTGATTGATTGAAAATTACTAAATTAGGCAGTTTCTAAAGAGGGAAGTTATATTATGATCATATCTAGTAACCTTAGCTTAGGGTTTAAACCACATTTTGACTCTAGTTCCTTCAGTTGTCCTTTAAAGCCTTAAGTGGTCACAAGAAGTCTTAAAGCTCTTCAAAAGGGCTACAAGACACTTCTATAAAGTCTTAAGATCCAACTTGAACCCTTCAAGATAGATGTTGAAAAATGTGGACTTGGTTAAAAAATTATTAACAAACTATTGTTAAAGTGTTAACCAATATACACACTTAACCCTAGGCTAGGGCTTGGACCGCATTTTGGCTTTAGTTCCTTCAATTGTTCTTTAAAGGCTTAAGTGGTCACAAGAACTCTTAAAGCCCTTGAAAAGGGCTACAAGATACTTCTACAAAGTATTAACATTCAACTTGAGCTCCTTAAGATAGAGGTTTGAAAAAGCGGACTTGGTATTGGAAACATTTGTTAACATTTTAAGAAAAGTCTCAATAGTGGCTTAAGGAGTCAATATCTTAAAAGACTCAATAGAAGATTCATCAATCAACCCTATGGTCCAGTCCTTATTCCACAATAAGCTTTTTTCTTTGAACCGGCCTTAAAGTCCAATATGTTAAGATATCTTTCCCAACTTTTTAACAAAAGCCTTGTAGCAGCTTAACAAGCAACATTTTTTAAAGGGTCATTAATAGATTTGGCAATCAACCTTATGGTCCAGATTCAAATCTCCAATAAAAATTTTCTCTCAATACTAAAAGTCTTGATAGTGCCTTAACCAGGCCGAATTGGCTTAAGGTCAATAGAAGATTCAAAAGTCAACCATACCCTGGCTATCCAAATCTCCAATAAAAACTTTTGTCACTCTAGGGCAGGCTCCAAGATCAACACAAAGGTCAATTAAAGTTTTAACAAGTCCTTAATAGTCCAGCCTTAAGGGTCAATCCACTGGTACAAGGGTTAATTGAAGTCTTAACAAAGCCTTGATGCTCTGGTCTTAAAGGTTAACAAGTCCAGTCTTAAAGTCTTAATACTAGTGTATTGACTTTATGGAGTACTATAGAAAGTCAATCATTTGGTGTGCAACTGGGGGACTTGTCTTAACAAAAATGTTCAATATATGCACTAGTTTGGTTTGCCAAGGATCCAGCTTGATTGGACAGATCTACAGCTTGGAATACAGGGATATGTGTAATTTTGCTTTGGATTCTAGAATGCTATTTGGCCAATATCATCCTGGAGTCTTATGGTATGGCTCTGGATCTTTCAGGAATGAAGCAGACACATAATAGGCATGTTTTTGTTAAGACAAGTTCAACACTTGTTAAGTAAATGAAGGACTTTCAATAGTGAATACTGAGACACCCTGTGACAGTGAACATTCTCAAAAATGCTATCATGAATATGCAAAATTATTCTATGATGTGAAAAGTTTTCAAAAACATTCTGGCAAAAGTTTTCCTAGAAATATTCTGCACTCTGGGGGCAATTAGCAGGGCATATGGGACACTTTCATTCCCCTAATTGCCTCTCAGGTAGGTTGCCTGAAGTGTCTATGGCAATAGTTGTGCAATTGGAAATGTTCAGCTAGCGTGACATCAGGCTGCCGGCCCACATTTCGGAGAACAGGATTCTGAATGGTGGATTCATGGTACAAGGAATTTGAATTTGGGTGCTATGGATCGTGGTGAGATGAAAGCTGCAGAAAATTCCAGGCATACCTGGTGATGCTGTGGCTGAATAAAGGGAACATTGGGGTGATAATTGCTTTCAGACGTGGATGGGGCGGTCATGCAGTTGTCTGTGAACCAGGCTTGGTCGAGGCTCAGGCCGCTCATTGTGGAAGAAGCGAAGAGGCGACTGATAAAATTATCATTGATTAGATCAGCTGGCCAAATTCCCACCATGTGACACTGCTGCATAATATATGCCAAGTCCAAATTCTTTCAAGTTACTCGTCAGGATGAGATGAAGATCCATCGAGTCAGTCTGGAGCATACATTTGTATTATTTAATCGTCATAGTCATCATCCCCTTGATCAAGAAGGGGTTCATCGGGCTCAGCTCCGCCGCTAAGTTCAACATCTCCCAGGCCTGACTTCTCGACTACAAACCAGTGCTCCCGCAGATGGTCTTCTCCGGGCATGATAGGAAGCGGCTGCATCGATACACCAACTAAAATATTTGAGATTTTAATCACCTGGAGATCAGCATCTCCCAACAATCTCGATGTCCAAAGTGCATCAGATGACTCTTTAAGAAGTGTCGCGTCAGGTTGTCCAAAAAGCGAAATGAGAGCGTAGCTGACAGGTTGCTCATTCTCGTCATTTGCTTGAGAAAAGAAGAATCGGACTTCTGCATACTTAGTCTCCTCACTGACCTTGACCTGGACTGGATTAAAAGTAAATAAAATAAATTTAGAAATAATTCACCTTCACCATGCGCGAGACCCTATATTTGCTGCTAGCTCTTTGACTTTCAACCCACAGTGAACAAATGATCTGCTGATTCGGGAGCCTCAGACAACCCCATTTCATCACTTTGCGCAGATTTATAATGTTGAACTCTTGAGCGCTGAGATGCTCTGGATATCTGGATCTCTTTCGGAGAAGAATATGTCCCTGTCCGAGATTCATTGAGCCTGTGGGATTCTCTTTCACTGTGTTGTTGAGTTCAGGATACATAACCATCAGGGCGTTTACCTGGGCTTGTTGGACCATTCGCCTAGCAAGGTTGGCATAGGGATTTGATGGTTGTCATATCTGTTTGCCCAAGTCGCCGATAGTACGTTCCATGGTGTACTGAGTTGTATAAGTACCAGGACCGACTCTTGTGGCTTCAGGAGCGAGATGGGTAAGGGTGTGAACTATTGGACAGCAAAAATGTATCCTGTCCATGCGACGCTGATAGTACAGAGCCTCGTACTCTTCGACAAACTGGATGAGGAGCGAATGTGCCGCTTGAATCTGACCTCCTGTGATCAGCCACTGGACCATGATACGGAATCCACGTGCCAATTTGCAAAAATTCATCCAGTACTTCTTTGGAAGTATAGTGCGAAAGACACCAGGACCAAGACCAAATAGATATAAATCATATTCAGTCGTCTTGAAGCCACTGTTGATCTTCTCTGCAGGGTTACATGGTGGACGATGAAAGGATGATGGAAAATATTTTGTTGCATCGGCGACAAGTTTCCCATGTGCTTTCCAACATTCACTGACCATCATGACCCAGTCCCAGCTGTCCTTGTTGTCTGTGGACTTGTACTTCAACTGTCCTCTCCAAAGTTTGATGAATAGATCTCCCAAATTGAGGATCATATGCATCAAGTCAACTGTGAAACACATTGGAAGTGGAAAGCAGAGATCTGGCTGCAGACCATCAAGAATACTTGGTTTGCTGATACCTGTAGCTTTACGACGAGCTTCGTATGTGTCCTCGGTAGCACCAAGGACCAATGCAAGACGCTCGTGATACTTTGCTGGAGTAACCAAGGAAAGTTTGCGGATATCAATGTCTGGATGGATGAAGTCTGGATTACTTGCATTGTTGGGTCTGCTATGTGGTTGGTAGTAGTGCCCAGAGCCATCTTTATGATGACCTTTGATGTTGCAGCTAAGCCGACAAGCAAAGACTCCATGATGTCCTACACTTCTGTCATACTCTGGTTGTCCAACTGCATCAGTAAGCTGGAAAGCAGCGATAACACGTGAATGGACAAGTCTCTTCAGAGCTCCATCCAAGCTGTGAATACCAGTGCCATTGTTCTCTTTCTGGAGCACCGACATATGCTGAAGTCCGCGAAACATGAATGAGGCGATATTTTTGGGCTTATTGGGACCTGGAATCGTTGTATTGACCAGGACACGCTTCTTCTTGTAGCGCAAATTAGGTGAACATTCATTGAGAATGTGAATGGCAAACCAAGTGTCGGATTTTTTGTTCTGATAGAGTTGAGCACCATCAGCAGAGCCAGAGACAAGGATGTCATGCTTGGTCAGGTTCAGGCGTTGGTAGAGTTGAAGATAATCTGACCCAGAGAAAATGTCATCGTAGACCATGTCAGAGCCTTTGAGGCGAGGATCAAGGGCTTTGATCATGTCTCAAATCTGCTCTGTTTTATTATGTTGGTAAGACATCTCCTCTGCTGCTTCCTCACAACGACAGAGCGCTTGAATTTGTGGCCCAAGTGGAATGGTGCACTGCTGCTGTCATGTGATTTTTTTTGCCTGTTGCGTTTAACTTCACAGCATCATATCTGGGTTCACCGCAATAATGACACGCTTCGAGTTTGGCAAATGGCCCAGTATAAGCATGGCAAGAGTTGATACACATATCATCATATATGGGGGAAATCCCGGTGTGAGAGATCCTTACAGACGGTGTGGAAAATGAGTCAGAAATGTCGTGTCTGAATGAACAAACACATACAACACCACTAACACCTCAATACACGCTTTATATTCTCTTAAGTAGTTCAGGTGTCGAATAACTTCAGTTCTCGGAACAACTCACTTCGTTGCGAAGTTGTCTTGGACTTGTCTCTTTTGAAAGAGTGGGTTTTTGTTTCTAGAAGTTTCAAGTGCTGTTAACACTAAGGGTGGTCTCTTAACACTAGAGTTCGAAACTAGAGGTTCCATGTTCAACTAGAGATCTTTTGCTAGACTAGAAGCACTTGTAATGCCAATTCTTTCAAGACTAGACTTTGTTCTGATTTCTGGTTTCTTAAGCTCAAACTAGAGTTCTAGACCGAGAGACAATTATATTCGTTCCTTTGTCTGCTTCCAGCAAACAGGATTGCTCCTGCACTAGACCTAGACTGGGGTACAATGCTCTACTATTTTACTACAAACTGCAGGCCTTATATACTTTACAAAACAGAGGATAAATAAGATATGAGTCAATGTCCAAGCTCTGCCGAGGTGTTTCACCAAGGTGTATCAATCAGCATTAAGTGTACAAAAATAGAACTTGTCAACCTGAGACCTCCTATGTGGAGCCCAAGCCGATCTGGTATAGATGAAGAATCCTACTTGGTCAGAACATTCTGTCCTCATAGTATCTTCTAATAGATGTGTGTCTTGTTGTCTTTGCAGTCGAAAACTGTTTTTAAGGGACGTCATCCGTCCTTCCTATAGGTCTTTCTTTCTTTAGGGGTTGCCTTTGCCTGATCGTTTTGTTGCTCATTAACAACAGATAGGGTTCGGATAGAGTTCCGGTCATGTAATTTCCATGACACAGGTCTGGAGCACTGTGCCGCTTATGCGCTCACGCTGAGTGTACATCCTTTCCTTTGTGCAACTCATCAAGTCTTGAATAGACATCTTAGTTCATAGTTCTTCGTCATGTATTCAGCCTAGGCCATTATGTGGACAATGCTAGTTCGTTCTTCTGATAGACGGCGACATTGCCTCATTGGTCTCTTATACACTTTCGGGGCTGATAAGTGCAAAGCGGTACGACCAAGGTCCATGTGCGTCGGTCTTATTGGCAACGTGAAGCTTTGTTCCAATGCTCCTACATCGTCCCAGCAGTCCAAGGAGATGTCAAACTGCCCTAGTTTGATAGAAAACAAGGCTGAATTTTGTTATGCCTCATCACCGGTCAGATGAGCAACCTCTTTTGTGACAGCAGCATGTGATAGAAGAGATGTCTGTGGATGTTGATGGAGGATAGCAGTACGAACATCAGTGTAAATCTTCTGTGATGCATTTCTGAGAGCTAGGAATAGATCCAAGGCTAGTCTGAGGTCAGGATCTGAGATATCTGGAAGTTCTGTGGATGGATTGCAAAGTTCTTCAATGATGCTCTCTGGAAGGCCACCATCTTTGAGTTTCGCAGCGCGTATTGCCATGATAAACTCCTGAGTGAGATGGATTTCTTCAATAGTGCAAGGAGCAGGAGGTATTTCATCATCATCACTGGTCAGATCCACCTCTGGCTCAGCAGCAGCAGCAAGCAGAGCCTCTGCTCATGCTCGTGCTCATGCTGCTTCATTGGCTTCATCTTCAGCGTTTAGCACATCCTGGTTATCAGCATCAATGTTATCTGGAAAATTGCCATAATTAGGATCCGGTTCCAGCTGAGTAACATTGATAACAGGGCCATCATCGGGTTGCTCAATGGGAGGTGGAACTGGTGGCACTGAACTACATGGATTTTGTGGTTGCTCAATAATAGAGTCATCACGCATATCCTAGATGATATCCATCAATTTCTAGTGCATTTAATCAACCTTTTGCTGACCATATTATCATTGAGGTTAATATCTGGATTATCATTACCGAGTCACGGATGTTTAGCTGGACGTGACGAAGAAGGGGATTCATCATTGTGCTGTGAAGATGATGCATGATTCACAGGAGCCTGGGATGCGGACCAATCAGAAAATGATATTCGTCCACTTGTCGGAGGTTCATAGGACGTCCCAACAGGATTGTGACGTGTCCAAGTGCATAGACTGCCCTTATGACCATTACAGATTAGACACCAGCAAGCTTTTAGTGTATCTGCATCAATTTGAGCATCACTTATGGGCATGCCAATGGAAACAAGCAGGATAAAATTGGGGTACGCGCTTGCTGGTGATTGGAGAAAGGAAAAGCCAGTCAACCATGATGATCTGAGAAAAACCAGGGCCTGGGAAGGATTACAGCATAACCCCGGAAGTCCTCAGAATTTTTCAGATTGCATCGGTTGACATTTACTGTGTTTACACAAAATTGTAGATACTTGGATAATGTCAGATTATTCTCTGGATCCCGGACTAGCCCAGAGCGTGTTCTCACTGGGTATAAACGACTGCCCCGCGCTAATGCCAATAGACTATGATAATCCTGGAGGCATTTACCTAGTGGTAGATACCTCGCATCGCTCAGTTGGTTTCTACCTTTACCAGATTGACAAAAATGGTCGACCAGTGTTTAACAGGTTTTGCTCAATAACCTTGAATCTGTTGATAGGGCTGGAAATGTTCCACCCTTTCTTTTCGGCATTTCTAGTACAAATGACCGTCTTTCCTGAATACATACGAGGAAAACAACAGCCTAGAAAGGAGTTCCGACTTGTCTAGAAGCGCACCAGTAACAGTACCGATCTTAAAAGCGAACTTCAAATAGGATCCAGCTGTGGCACGTGACCGCACCCAGCTGGAATACTTGACAAATGAAACATATACAACGCAGCGGTTATACTAGTAAACTGTCTGTAAGCGGGCTGCACTACTCAGGCTATCAAGGAAATGGTTTCTTAATGCTCGAGACCTTGTGTACTACTATGAACGTGACCTACAGAGATCACGTGATCGAGTTAGATACCGCTACGCAAAGGAGTACAACACCGAAGTCTAAGAATCCAGGAGCAGACTCTAAGTCAGACAGTGACATAGTTGACACATAGACAAACACGTAGGCAATATGTGGCCATGGCGGCTGGTGTAGCTAAAGTGGGTACGTTACATGTGGAAATGGTGCTCTGAGTCACTTGGCCAGCATCACATGATGTTTCAGGCGACGTGGAAGCCTGGGATAGGAGACGAGTCAGACTGGAAAGGAGTTACAATCAGACCTTTAATTGTATCCTGCATAGTATAAAGCTAGCTCGTTTGTACCAGTAGTACCCAGTGAATTGTACCCCAAGCAGCTCTAGGCCTAAGAAGCAAGAGTCACGTGAAGGACATTAGCTCATTGATTGATTGTGTGGCATGCGAGGACTTGGTGATCCGAGGTGTATTGTTTGTGTGTGTGTACGTGAGGACTTGGTGATCTGAGGTACAAAATAGTTAGCAACTTGTTATAGGATTCCTTGGTATTTAAAGCAATCACAGCTTTAGTTTGCCAGGCCATTTTATATCAAACATATCAAAGCAGTAGCCCTGCAACAACATTGAAGTCGCAGCCCGACAAAACCCTGAAGCAGTAGCCCTGCAAAACCTATCCATTTACATTCCTTGTGAATAAAAACCTACCGCACTTTGTGCAAAACCTACAAGGTCGCTGTCAAGTGACTTGTCTAGTTTCTGAACAGATCACATGATCACCTTTGTTCAATGTAGATTGTCCTATCTGATTCTTCCTGCTTCCCTGAAACTCAGGGTATTTAAAGAGAGTTAGTGTGTGATTTGGAGTTTATTGCAGAAGACCTTACAGGACTTCTGTGGTAGTATTACATTTCATATCGACAACCCACCGTCAGGTGCCCTATTACCATGGGAAAGGAACTTTTCACAACCAAAGAGGGAACTGTTTAGTTTGATGAGGGCTTTAGAAGCGTCGAAGTATTGGTTGTTGGGCACGAGAAACTTGACTATACAGTCGGATGCCAAGTACATCAAGGGTATGATGAAAAATCCAGAGGCTGGATCCAATGCTACTATCAATCGTTGGATTGAGAAGGTATTGATGTTTCAGTTTACCTTAGAGCATATCCCAGGCAAGGATTTTGGGCCAGATGGCTTGTCTCGAAGGAAAGGGCAAGCTGGGGACGAAGTCTTTGAGAATTCCAAGGAAGATGCTGATCCGCTGCAAAGCGTGACATTTGTCGAACTGAACGGTGTTGAGCTGCCACTTGAATTTGAGGAATTTAAGGACCAGATTGATACCCATGGTGGTTTTATCCAGACGATCCAGTCCTACAAGATGAAGCGACATGAAGTATCTTACTTAGAGAACTACAACAGAGCAGTCAAGGACTTGGGGTCTGGAATCATGACAGATGCTGACAAGCACCGTTGTGCGACATTGGCACAAGAGCCTCGGGATTTCCAAGAAGAATGTGAATGCCAAGCCAAGGAGACGGACGATTGGAGAGACGCGTAGATCGAGAGGATTATCATGGAACAGGCAAAGAAAGGGGTGGATCGGTTGGATGCCTTCGTTCAAGCTACTGCGTTAATTCCTGATCTGAAAGAGAAGTATGACCCTGATTATCAGGAGCCATACTTCCTCGGAATACGTACACCATATGGCGTCGATCAAGATTTGAAGTTACCCTTGGTAAAGAGGTGGTTGAATAACAAGTATTGGATTCCTGAGGAAATGAACGAGAAGCAGTATCAACAATTCATTAGATATGCTTCGCAGTTCTTCCTTGACAGTAAGGGGCGATTGTACAGAAGACATGTGGAGGGTCAGCACCAGTTGGTAGTAGACCCAGCCTATCGCATGTACATGATGAAAGCCTCGCATGATAGTTTGGGTCACCATGCAGGTGATGCTACTAAAGCGTTAATAACACAACATTTTTGGTGGCCGGAATTGGATCAGGATGTGCAATACTATGTTAAATCTTGCCATAGATGTCAACTGAGGTGAGCTGCATTATATGTTACGCCGCCAGTGGCCACTAGGACTCCCACGGTATTTCAGGTTTTGCATGCTGACAATATGAAGATGTCTACCAAAAGCAACGGTTATACTTGGATTGCTCATGGGCGAGACGCTCTTTCAGCTTGGCCCGAGGCGAGGCCTCTGCGAGCAGAAAAGGGTAGAGACCTAGGCATATGGTTGTTTGAAGATATCATTTGTTGTTGGGGCTGCTTACAGGAAATTGTGACTGACAATGCTCCAGCATTTAAAGCCGCAGTAGCCTGGATTGAACAGAAATACGGGATTAAAGGAATCCAGATCTCACCTTACAATTCAAAAGCCAATGGCGCGATTGAAAGGGGACATTGGGATTTTAGGCAAGCTCTGGTTAAGGCAACGGATGGTGACGTTTCAAAATGGTATTGGTTCTTTCACCATGTACTATGGGCCGAATGCATCACTACGCAGAGAACTAGAGGTTGCAGTCTGTTTTTCATGCTAACTGGGGCACACCCGATAACTCCTCTGGATATTGTCGAGGCAACTTGGTTAGTCGAGCCACCCACGGGAATGATGTTGCGGTCTGAGTTAATTGGCACCCAAGTGCAGGCGCTTTCAAAATACCAAGTATTCGTTGAACAGATGTGCAAACGGATCAACCAAGAGAAGAGAACCCAAGTGATCAAACTCGAGGAAGATCTAAAGCATACCATTCGGTGTGAGGGATCCTTACAGATGGGATGGAAATGACACGAGTGAGTGGCAACGAATTGAGCACCCAACACACACCACAATATCTCTTTAATACCCTCTTTGTGCGAGTTGGTTAACTAGTTCAAACGAGACTTGGAAGCTTGGGAAGTTTCCGCAGCAAGTTCATATTCCGCGGTACGTAGACTTCCACGTGAGATGTGGGGTAGTATGTTTTTCGGAAGGGGTTTTGTATTGGTGTTTTAAGCCAACGGTTTGTATTGCCTATTAGAAACAGGACTTTCAAGACAAGACTAGAGACTAGATACTAGAGGGTTTGCCTGTTACCGAAACAAGGACTTCAAGACTAGAGACTAGAGACTAGAACAAGACAAGTGCAGACAATCTTATGATTTCAACACAGAGAGCATACAAGATGGATCCCGCACTTAAGCATAGCAGGCCACTCATTCTCTAACTTTACTTAGTACAAACGGGCTACTTAAATACTGTCCAAAACTGATGATAAATAACTAGCTCGTAAACCGGCACACCCTCTATCTCGGCTATCAAGCCATCCCTTGTGAAGGTGGAGTCTACTCAGTGTCCGCAAAAACCATTAAAATG
This sequence comes from Mycena floridula, assembly GCA_029320655.1. Classification (NCBI taxonomy): domain Eukaryota; kingdom Fungi; phylum Basidiomycota; class Agaricomycetes; order Agaricales; family Mycenaceae; genus Mycena; species Mycena floridula. The sequence goes on along the minus strand of JARIHS010000085.1, from coordinate 186,959 downwards.
ATGACCCAAGTTGATAGACCAAAGACTTCGCGGAAAAGCTGGTTTCCACGTTATCCCTAGTGACCGATAAGACTATGACTTGTCATGTATGAAGCCAGTCTTTAAACGATGTCTTTCCGTGAAGTATAGCATAAGCTAGTCACGTTCAGTACTTTTGATAATAACCAATTCCTCGGCCCCCATGTTGATTGTCGATCGCTTGTTACACCACTGAGTCATGATCGAAACACCTCCTCGATTGACCTGGTTTCTTAACTAAAAGATTCCTTATTTCTGAGGAAGTACCGCGCGGACCCACTGCGATCCATAACCAGAAGCCAGCACTCTTTTACCTCATTACCGGAAACCGTAAACTGATCGAGTTAACCTTTTGGTCCTTAATCAGTCATCGCATATCCGCTGATCAATTTGATCTACCTGTCCCGATGTCTCGGAGCCGTGCCGCGCTAGCGACCGTGGCTCATCCCACTGACTACCTCGGAATCCGTAAGCTTCCTCGTAAGTCGTTCCTCAGTATTGCAGAGCCCATTCAGTCGTTATGAACCAGACAATATACAGTTCTTTGGATCCGCGAAACCCTTGTTACACCAATGTTATACCGAGGCATGCGTTTGCCTCTTTCTCCTGATGTGTCCGTACGTTACCGCGGCTAGTACCCTTGCTGTGACGAGTCAAGTTCTAGTGTTTCCGCGGTACATAGGTACAAGTCTTACTAGCAGTGTGGAGCTCAACTCTAGTGCAGTGAACAATAAGATACCAATAGTAACCAGAAAGACGTCGGATTAGTCCTTTAATCTGATTTATAGGGTCGTTTTTATAGAGACCCTATCATCAGGATTTCTGTTTTGAGCCAGGGGATTTAGTTCTGATACGTAACTCCAAGATCAAAGTGGAACTCGATAAAAAGCTCAAGCTGAGATATTCTGGACCGCACGTTGTGGTTAAGAGGAAACGCGGCGGAGCTTATATTATCGCGGATATGGATGGCACAGTGTTTCAGAACAAAGTTGCGCAATTCCACGTAATACCTTACTTTGCGCGGAAATCCATCCCTCTGCCCGACAACTTCGCAGAACTGTTGGATATGTCGGAGAAGCGTCTTTTGGCACTGGATAAGACCACCGAGCTGCTGTATGGCGATGAGTTCCCAGAGAAGGTTAGAGTCAACCCGAAGATGACCGGACTGAAGCTAAAAACAGGCCATGAGGAATCACACGACTCTGATTCTGAGGAAACGTTATCGGAACCTGACTTGGAAGACGAGGTGGACTTCGAGTAGCCACGGATGGAGTAGTGAGATGGACAGTGGTAAAATAAAAAGGCACGTCGATCGACACAGGCCACAATTGGGATTCGAACCCACCGCTGTGACATCTGGGGTCAGAAGAACTTGACGATATTCTGACTGGGCTATAGTAGCTGGTCTGAGCCGGTTGTTTTTAACAATAGTCCGGACCAAGCAACAGATTAGTCAAAAAGTATCGGGAATGTCCTGAGACCAGGATATTCTAGACGCATGTCACTAGGGGGATTCGAACCGTCACTGTAACATCTGGTTGCAGATTGTTGGAGCAGTCTACTGGCTGAGCCATGGAGGCTTGTCTGGGCCTGCTAGCTTGTGGGTAACATAGGTTCTGACAAAACAAGATGACAGTAAAAAGTTATATTCAGCTGAAACATGTCACTAGTGGGGTTTTGAAACCACCGCAGTGACATCTGAGAGCAGAAGGATGTGATGATCTACTGACTGAGCCATGATGGCTTGTCTGGACCTTAAGCAAACAAGTAATGTCGGCCCTGACAAAGCCAGATACCGTAAAAAGGTTACTTTCAGTCGATGCAGGCCAGGGTGAGGTATCGAAACCCCGCCCTAGCAACGGGCCAGTCAGTCGCTACATATGTTCTACCAACTGGGCTATAGTGGCTGATGAAAGGTAGATACATTGCTATCTAATCGCTCCAGTCCTGGCGTTCGGGGGTATAAGTCCCACGGTGGCCTGGACTAGGAGGAGGTGATGGCAATGGAGATTGACCCGGGGGTAAAACATCATCTATCACAGTGGAAAGGTCCGTGATACCGCAGAAATGGAAAGCTGAGAACTGGATATTGTGAAGACTGGCTAAGGCATGGATATGGCCTTCCGTGGCATGGCGACTAAGGTTGGCTAGCCAGTCGGGATGAGACTGCATCATTAGGGAATCAGCAAGTTCTTGTTGGGGCTGTCGTTGCTCCAAGTAATTTATAAGGGGATGCATGACTCGAGCAGGATTTGTATAAGGAATTTGACCAAGGATGTGATGTAGAGAGAACGAGACTCTAGTATTGGCATATGCGAGTTCTAAGTCAGTGGTGAACCAGTTCCGCATCAGCTGGCCGTTGGTGGTCGGCCAGCCTGGAATAAAAGGGAGACAAGAAAATCGTGATCCGTAATAAAGATCGATCTCTTGGTCCGTCTCTGGATGCGGTACCAGGAAGAATGTGTTGGTTTCCACAGTGGAATGCGCCATGGATAAGGTCGACTGTGTGAGGAGTCCTGAGTTCAAACCCAGGGGTCCTTAAGACACCTGTCATCGCGAAGTATCCATAGGGGCTAAAGTGATGATCGGTGGCCATTTCACGGATAAATGGCCATCGCAGTAACAGTTTCAGGACGTTCTCCTCTTACCAAGTACCATGAGCCTCGCTACCAAACTATTCGCTAAACTTCCTATTCCGACGACGATGAGCGACATTGCCGAGTTCTATGGACACCACGGCTTGTTCTTAGTCCTGACCCCAATCTGGGAAGGGAGGACTGAGGAAACTCATCTTTTGGTGGTGTCATCGCCTTGGACACAGGACTTGGTAGCCTTGCTCGACAAGGGAGAATCGATCACCTTGGACACCATTATTGGTCCTACTCAATACGACCAGGACATCTGCCTTCTATGGTACTTGCTCGACGCTATGTCTCACCCTTTCTTCTGCAAGGAGATGAAACCAGCAGTGCGAAACACGACGCTGGGTTTTGGAAACCTTTAGCGGTGATGTTGAATGAGAAACTTAACGTTCCGTTTGTCGTCCCCCACGACAGGACCAAGATTTTGGACACATACAGGGCAGCCTGGGGCCTTATGGTAGAATGCGCGGATTATGCCGAGAAGGATGCCAGACTTTTCAACCAATTGATTTATGTGTCCAGCACCAACGACGAAGCTTGGGGAATGGATGAGTCCGCAGATGGTTCTGAGGATGATGCCAGTCTCTTCGACCCAGTTTCGTATGGTTCAAGTGCCAACGTCATGGCTGGCAGAAGATTGGTTATCGTGGAACTCGAGGATGGTACTTGGCGCAATGTTATGGAATACGAGAATGGAGTATCGATTTTCTGAGCCATTGCTGGATGGTAGCTTAGGTTCTAGCTACCGGACTTAGCTTGTTTTATGTTACTTCTTTACACTTCAGTTTCATGAAATGGGGCCAGGAATGAGCTGTATTTCACAGAAATCTTGACACACAGTATCAGCTGCTATGGTAAAGACTGGAGGATGGCTATGGTAGAACGAAACGGTTCAGTGGTAAAAGTTGGCAGTTAAGGAAAGTGGTTTAACTACGACTGTAGAGATGGGAATAGAGAGAATAGTATCTGCAAAGCGCTGACCAAGGCAGGAAACCGTACGTACAGACCAGTCAATTGTCATCAGATTCGATAATGGTAACTGTGGGAGTTTCAGCAGCTGGAGTATTGGGAGCAGTCTCAAAAGAACCTGCTGGGACATGATCCTCGTCTACGAGACCGTCGTACTCGTGGCGAAGAGTAATGAGCATGGTGGTGTCTGCATTAAGACTGAAACCAAGAGCATGCATGCTCTGGAGGAGCCGCTGTTTCTCGGTTTCAACGTCATTGTTGGTAGGGTTAGCCAGATCCTTGAACTGGGTTTGGACAGCCTTGTTGGCTTTGGCACATGTGGTATCCATGTTCTCAAGGACTTTGGCTTCCGAGGCTGGGTTTCCTATGAGTAATGGTTCCGCGATAATAATGGGTTAACGTACGCATGGGGCCCGCAATAGTGGAAGCGGTGGCAGTTTCTGCTGCCTCGGCCTCTTTCGCAGCTTCCTTAGCTTTCTTCTTGTTGCAACGTTTCTGGGGACAGTCAGAACAGTTGATTGGTGCTTCACAGACCCAGCAACTGACCTTAGCACCTTCGGTTTCATCAGCTTCGACGTTGAGAGCCTGTTTGCACGAAGACTTACCAGACGATGTGCCAGTACCAGGGGCTGCTTGCACCTGAACTGGCACTGACTGAGTCTGTTGAAAATGTTAATAAACGCTTCACAAGTGCTGAGGGTGAACTAACCGTCAGGGCTCTGCCGCGGATATGAACAATTTGGCTGGCGATGTTCTGTGGTGGGTCGGTTAGATGTTTTCCGGGGAGGTCCTCAATGCCTACCTTGAAATATGTGTTAGCAACGCCCATAGGAGTGTAATGTGAAGCTACCTTGGCCCTGTTAGCCTTGTTTTCCTTATCTGTGAATTCACGGGTATGAGCTTGACAAGCGCGGTAGACTTCCTCGATGTCCTGGACTAGACCGCCAAAGTAGTTCGAGGCAGTGGAAAGATGGACGATTGCATTGTTTTGGTGCAATCTAGGGTTCAGGTCAATAAGGTCGAGCAGAGCACAGCCTTTCGACTGAACGAGAGCCGTCTATGGGGGCTTTGTGTCAGTGCGATAGAGGCTGATTGTCTTCAACTCACAACAGAAGAAAACAGCTCTTTGATGGTTTGGACATTCAGCTCGTTGGCAGCAGCTGCTCCGGAGAAGGTCATGAAATCCGAATGGAGACCTTTTTTGAGAACATGGATAACTTGCTTGAGCAGCTCGAAGTCATCAATGGTTTGGTTCGGCCCTTTGGCTATAATAAGCTGATGAAAAGGCCAAGTGACATGCCTAGACAATGGGTCAATGATGCTAGGGTAAATTGTGAACCTTACTCGTTGTAAGCCTTGCGGGCTTTCTGAGCGACCATCCTCAGATTGTGGCCTGCCCGCTTGGCCGCGGTGATGACGTTGACGATCTCTTGAGTGTTGTTATTCATTGAACGGTAGATCAATGGATAGAGCAGCAGAGAAACTGGGTCGATTTGTTAGTTATTAGGGCCAAGCCTTTTACAAATTTCATGCACTCAGCAATTTGTTGCGGAAAAAGGCCATCATTTGTTTCAGTTGGAGACTGAAAATTTTTGTCTGGGGGAGGTGTGGAGTGACCATGCGCTCCGTTTCACGGAAAGCATGGCAGTGAAACAAGATATTTCATAAGTCACTGAGGTAACACTCCACGATAAGGAATAACTCCCTGGTAACAGGACAGTGCTTGGGCGGTGACATCTCAACAGAGCTCGATACACAGCAACAGATCGAGGATTTCAAAAAGGGAATTTACACGTAACCAGGGTCCCTAGAAACCCATCTGTGAAATAAGCCCAAGTCAAATGCCTGCGGTAAACCCATGTGACCAGAGTTTTTGAAATTGCGGTGAAGAAGAATAACGTGTGCAGCTGTACATCTGAGGAAAGTCATTCCGGGGGAGTAAGCAACTCATGGAAATCTTACGACTCTATTCAAAGGCTTCACACCAGTCAAAAGAAGTCCAGATTGCAATTTTGCATATAAAAATTACACAAATAAGGCCATAGCCATTCTTTTAAAAGTGTCTGACTGGCACGAGAGATTCTGTGAGCAAAGGCCCTAGGCCGACCCAGAGTGCTAAGAAAGCGGACAGTCAGAAGAGGACTTAGAAGGAAATAAGGGAACTTACCTTCTTCTTCTTCCTCGACGATTCGCTGACCTCAACCACGGTAGTCTCAGAGACTTTTCTCTTCTTTGTCAAGGAGCTGCTGGCCTTAGGGCAAGAAGGTTTGGTGATCTTGGCAACTTTCTCAACGATGGGGGAGTCGAGCATCTCGATGTCGTCGCCGTCGTCGTTGTCCTGAGGCTGAGCTTTGGTTTTACCCTTTTTCGCCATGGAAGATGAAGTTGAGGCAACGGCCATCGGAACTTCCTCAAAATTGGGATCTGTCAGACCGTACGCCTTGCACATCTTGGACTCAGTATCCTGATGACCAGCCTTGTGGAGAAGAGGCTGGATCACAGCTTCGAAGTAGGCCACCGGAATCTGAGTCAAGGTATCGGCTCTGCGGGGCTGGGCACTGCAAGCCAGGTAAGACTTGAAAAACCTGGCGAAAGAAGCTTCTCGCTGTTTGAGAAGGATCTTCGCAGAGGTTTCCAAGCCCCCCAGGGCTATGTCAACGCTGGAGATGGAACGAAGGGAGTTGAGCATGGCTGGTTTTTAGATTCAGAAGGGTCAATACTAATTCAACCAGTGGTTAAAAGAGGACTTACCGTCCAACGACGAGTCAGCTGTCTCTGAGGAAAGCTCCTCGAACACCTCTAAGTCGGCCGTGGTAACCGAGAGCGAGCACGCTTGCTTAGCGATTTGACAGTTCTGGCAAGGTACACCTTTGGCCAGACTCCTAATACAAGGCCATCTGACCTCGGTGCACCGAGCGCAAGGATTGAAGATCTAGAAAAACAAGTTAGAGAGAGCTGAACCAAGGAAATAACTGAACCGTCGCAGGCGGAAGCTTCGAGAGTGCCTCGATCAATGCGAATTCCTCAACAGTGGGTGTCATAGGACCATGGACAATGGCTAGTACAGTGTTAACAAGGAACGAAAAAGGGCAGGTTAAAAGACTCACCAGGGAGGCAAATGTACCTGCAGGGAGGCTCGCTTTGGTCGGCTTTGTTGGTACGCTGATTTAGCAAGTCAGTAGCGTGTAAAGTGAAGGATAAGGCACTTGCATTTCGTTTGGACACTCCAGGTCCAGAACCCCAAGCTTCTTCTTGAATGGTGATCTAGAAAGAGGGTTGCGGTCAGCAAGCGCGTTCGAGTAAAGGTTGGCTAAGTACCTGTTCCGCAACAGTGCAGTTGCAGAAGTCCAGGACCAACAAATCGGTCTTGGAATACTTCTTGCCAGGTACTGCGACCTTCTTTGAGGATTTCGGCGCTGAAGGGGATCATTTGCATTTCTGTGGCTTGGCGACGATTTCGACCGAAGACACAGAAGGAGCAGGAGAAGGGGTGCGAGTTTTCTCTGTCTTCTTCTTCTTCTTCGGCATCACGGAACCTGACGGTGCTGCACTCCAGCGAGATCCAGCCGCAGAAGGTGGCGCAGGGGGGAAGTCATCGTTGGCATTAAAGTGCATGAGTTGCACCCGTATCAGTGGGGCTTTGCCAAACCAGCCGGGATTTCACTATATAGCTTTTGCAAAACCAGGCAAAAGCTGTTGGGTGACATTTTTGCAAAACCAGTCGAGTTCTATATGCTGGTCAGCTGGTCGGCATGTCTCTAACCACTGAGGCCACCTTTACTAGTGTCACGCTCGCTGTTGGCAGCCACGGCAAGCGGTCAAAAGTCACAGATAATAATGTTTTGCAAAAGTCCCAGAGGAATTATGAGATTAGATACAGCAAGATTAGATTGTTTCACTGTCCTCAAGCCCTAAATCTAAACCCCCTCCTCCATCAATATGTCTTCCTCAACCTGTTCTCCCTCCAGCTCCTGTGCCCATTCCATGTCCAAATCGACATCTCGGGTCTCAGGCACCGACACCTCTTCGTCACCATCATCCCACTGCTTCCAAAGGTCTTGAAATCTAGTTCCAATTGAATGGTAAACAGCCACCTGCTTGGCAGCGAGAGCCGCAGCACCTGCTGCACGTTGAGGCTCAAATCCAACCATGATATCTCGCACCTCCCACCACTTTGCTTTCCACTCTAAGGAAACCAAAACTCTTCGCATTTCCTCTGAAAGTAAATGCTCCTCGTCCCGCCAACGTCAAACCCAAGCCCAACATTTTGTCCATTCCACATGGAGACCTAGCTTTACAATCAGACCAGCGGTCTTTTCAAACATCACAGAGCGCTTACTGTCTATCCCCCACTTCCAACTTGCGCCACCCAACTTTGCCCATATTGTTGTTCGCCAGCCCCAATTTTGCCTCTCAAGCTCATTGATACCGTCTGGCTGAGAGGGTTATCTTGGTCTGATTCCGCTCCAACAGGCCCTGAGACCTAGTCGTCGCTCCCTGGTGCCTCGCGTGAATGATCTTGTAGGTCAACAGCTGGGATTTGACGATAAGATGGTTGCGGAGCTCATTAAGAGCATCTCGACACTGCGCATCTCTCAACTGGCTCTCGATATCTTCCAGTGCTGGCCAAATTCCTTGCGACCGCTGTTCTTCTGTCAAATCTGAAGGAAACAGGATACAAACATCCTCGGCTGCTGGAGCTGGCAGTGGTAAACCATCTTTCCCCACAGCCTTAGCCAAATCAGCCAGGATTTGAACACTCGCTGCCATATACATTGACTGCAAGGGCTGTAGGCATGAGATCTGACATGTAACTTTGTTTCGTTTCTCGATAAGGTTGGCTGTTTGCTTGGTTGTGCCACTTGCCTTGAATCGCTTGATCTCCTGCTTCAGTCGTTGCCTTGAGAGCAAAATCAGTACCAGCAGGAAACTGAAACTGAAAGCAACTCACTGTTGATCCTTGGCATCCAACGCCATTATCATGAACTCTGCAGGAGAGACCTCATGAACTGCTGGAAGCCCTGTGCTGGCCAAAATCGAATTGTTTTGGGCCAACTGAAGCCGAACCTCTTGCAAAGTAATCGCTAAATGAGTCGATCAGTCATCTTTACATATTTAGATCTTTCGGTGACTTACATGATCCTTCTTGCTTGTAGGGATTCAGCTGAGAAGGATCCACTTCCCAGGCCTCGACCTTCTCTCGCCATGAAGGCAATTGAGCAAGCTGACTGTTTGAGAAATCCGCATATGCCTCTTCCTGGACAAGACGCTCATCGGCAGCTTCCACACATCTGCGTGCTAACAATTTCCCTGAGTCAATGTTTAGTATTCTGAAACCACAATGAAAGAGGATGACTCACTGAGGGCAACAATCTTACGCCAGTTCCAGTTGTGCCAGTGGTCATCAAGCATGTCATGCCTATGACCTGGTCCCATTTCTCTTGTGCTCATCGCAACTGGCCCGATATTCACCCATGGCTGTTCGACGCCTTCCCCGTCTGTTCTCCCGACACCAAACATGTAATTCAGACTGAACTCCTGCTGACAAAATATCTTGTGCCCATGATGTGCAGTTTCGGTATGGCCCAGCAAAACATGCTCAAAATGACGACGAACTGAACCAGTGGTGGCAGATCCTCAATGCAGGAGACAAAGTTCTTGTGAAACTGACAGTTAATATCATAAGAAAGCACAATAGATAGCACTGTAAGGAGAAGGCGCAGCATCGAGGCAAAAATGTAAGTCATGTTTCCGTATCTTGGATATTATCAGTCAAACCATGTAAATGTCAAAGCAATCATACCTACTTTTCTCCCTTCTGGATGTCGCCTGCTCCATTCTTCGCAACAAGCTCATGTCTCGCACAGAGACCCAGCCCCACACCTGTGATGGCATATCCCCTCAAAAATCTCATATTTGCATGATCTACAGCAGAGAGACCAGTACAAGAGTTCATCTGATTTCAAGGAATCAGCCAAAGCGAGACAAAACAGAATAGAAACAATTACTCACCTCGGTTTGATCCCCCAATGTCTTGTAATACTCTTGGTATGGCGGATCTTCGACGAAGTAGGCGAATCCAGTCCCCAAACCTGGATCCTTCTCATCACTCGACACAATTTTCCATTTCAAACAGAAGCATGCGTCCATTGTGAGAAAGAGCATATAAATAAACCTACGAATGAGAGTTGTCAGGAAAAGTGCAAGGAAAAGAATCAATGTGCTCACACCTTCGTTCTGGGGATGCCATCTCCCAACCGACAGGAAGATTCACTCCTGGCCGAGGACAAGTGGGACATTCAACCCTCAGCTCACCTGGCTTTGTATCCTCGATTGGTCACTCTCCATCATTCCCTTGGCCACACGCTTACAGGCCCTGAGATGTCAATACTCTCGACCGATACGAAGAAATTCTCGATATCGCTCCTAGAGGTTTCGTCAATCCAGCGTCTTTCAACAAATCTGACCCAAAGATGTACCGGAACCTTCTTACAGCCTGTATTGTCAGTCAAACGTTGCAGACCGGTATAAAAGTCGAAAGGAGTGACCTTCCTGGTCAACGTGAGGATGTGGAAAAGCTCTATGCAACAAAAAGTCGCTGCCATCTGCAGTTCCAGATGTGTCGCTGGAAACCATTTGTTTTGCAGCAGCTCTTTGAATTCCAGACCGGACGAAGCTCCCTCATGGCATTGGCAGTAGTCAACGGCGACAGAGTGGATCCCATTTGTATGAATCACCATGAAGTTGATGGGCTTCTCCTTTCATGAAGGACAAGGAGAATTGCCAGTGTGACCGAGTTGAACACGCAGCCCGAGGGATTTGAGGGAGACCTTCTCAAAAAAAGCACCATTCCATTTCTGTGAAATGGTCAGCGGCTTCATCACATAAATGAGAAGGCTGCTGCGTACCTGGACAATATGCAAAGGCATTTGTGAATGCTTGTAGATGCAGCATTCAGCACAAACTGGCACCATCTCAAAGCAATCCTCGCATCTGAACAGTGCCTCTCCTATTTGACCCCCTTCAGGACAATGTGTACAAGGTGTCCCAGTCCATGGGCTAGCCTCCAATGCCACCATCGCCAGATACTCGTCGCAAAAAGGCCTCCAGGCCTTCAATGGTTCATCCTTGGGTAACGAGAATCAGGTTTTGGAAGCAGCAAATAGGAACCAGGACTCACTGATGAAATGTATCGTTTTGCTTTTTGAGTCTTCATCGACGTGCACCTCCCTCTCTTCATCTCAGCACCCATATACACTCGCAAAAGGCAAGGCTTCCCCAAGATCCAGCTCTGTATTGTCAAAATGGTTGGAAATTTGTTGGGCGGTTTCCTCGGTGCACAACCGCTTTACCGGGGACGGTGGTAACACAAAACCAGGCTCCCAAGTGACTCTTTGACTGTCTGAGGAGAGTGTCTCCACCACAAAACGAGGTCCTGTCTTTGCTTTTGTTGTCGATGTAGCCAGGGACCGGGTGGTCCATTTGAAATTGTCCCCCGATCCCCCGAAGACTTGCTCTTGCCTTTGGGTGCCATGAGGGAAGACTCACAAGGAAAGAGAGGACAGACCACAGAGGCAGTGAGGTTTTCTGAGCAATAAATAGGAGATTCAAAAAAAAAAAAAAGAAACATGTTGGCGACGAGCACCAAAATCTGATGCATCACAGGGCTGGTGCCAAAGTGAGACAAACAAATAGTTTGCTCTACCAAGTCCAAAACAACCAAAATATATATATTTGAAGCAGGCAAACACAAAATGCTGTCTACCCAAGGCAGGCAGGAACTGATTCATATCGACTGACTCATGTTTGTCTTCACCCTGCCCCTCTTCATCTTTACCTGGGTTCAACTGTGATCAAAGGTCAGAAATATTGTATCTGAATAGACCTAAAGAGACTTACATCTAGCCATGTCAGCAGGAGATAACCTTGTGGGGTGCAAGCGTAGAGTGACATGTCCATGTCCTCTGCACCGAATAGCTCAATTTTATTGGGCAAGAGTGTGATATAATTGTATCAGGGATCGAATGAGCGCACAGAGAAATGGACACGGACATTTTCATCCTCGAACAGCTATTCAAGTCTGTCAGTTAATCCGCAAAACCAAATAGTCCATTATCATCTCACCTCAGGATCGTATGCGAAACAGATCACCACCATGGCAAAGATTCACTGGTCTTGGTCCAGCAAACATTCGACGAGTGACAGGCTTCGCTTGCCTCCTTCCAAAACGGACGAGTCCATTTCTCGCCAAGTCTCGGAACCAGCATGAGAACATTGCAAGGAGGGATTGGGTCCTCTCCATTGACCTCGTGGGCAGTTTCTGCATAAATTCAGGTTATCTCGGCTTCCAGGCCGTCTACTCTTCTCACTGTGCCTTCCAAAAAGAAGATTGGCAGCTACAAAAAAAGTGAGATTTACTTTTTATGCATAGATGGCAAAGATATCTGACCTGGAACACTTCTCCAGTCAACGTGTCCCAGAACTCCTCGAGCTCCCTCGTTCTCTCCAAAGGCAGATTTTCTTGGACCTCAGGCATTTGGCAAACGGTTCAAGGACAAAGAGATGAAAGGAAGGGAAAAAAAGGTCCATCACGACATCTTTGCGACAATCCATGAAAGTCTGATGCACAAATGCAATGCATAGCTCCATGACAGAACCGCACCTTCCAAAGCTCGCTCCAATCGGCCTCAAATTCATCGATTTTTCTCTCTCTAGCTCTGCCCGCTCACTTGCGGTATGTCGAGGCCAGTGGCAAAGGCGTTCAGCAACAGATGGACCTTTGGATTCTGGCCAACTGGAATGAACAATACCGAGTATCTCTGGTTGGCTTGATAAATAAACCTGAACCCTGACAAAAAAAAATCATACTGTTTTTCCTGGGCTTCCATAATGCCCAAGGTGACCCCAACGAAGGACCAGCTATATCACCAGAGGTTGGTGGTCTTCTGCCTGATTTTGCCATTATTGATGTTTTTAACAAAAGACACCAGGAGGCCAGATTGGCTTCTTCTCGTGAATACTACAACCGGGTGGTCAAGCCACACTGCCAAAGGATGCAGGACAATGTTGGTTCTGAGGTTGTTCCATATGATATGGCATTGGTTGCAGAGGATATGATGGATTTAGAGAGCGAGGTCGCTCGATGGAAAGAATTTTGGGGTGACACTGATTGGAAGAATCTTGCAGGGTCGGTGACTGTCAAGGAGCTTGAGCAACACCATGCTATAGGTGTTGCACTGTGGCAGCAACTGAAAAGCATTTTCATGGATGAGAGCCTAGAGAATTCAGACGGACAGCTTCATGCTATATATTGACGTTGCTTCGATTTAAACATGGCCCTGATACAGGGACTGCTGGCTCTGAATTGGTTCGCTGGTGGGACCTAGTACTAATTCATTGTATATAATCATTAAATAATGCAGCGCTGGTTTTGTTCTCTGCCTTATGACAAATGGCCCTGACCTGATTCCTTTTTTGGATGAAAATGATCCTGTTTGGGATTAGCCTTTGGCTGAGATTTAAATTCGTTAGGCAAGATTCAGGCGAGTGTGTGTCAGCAGCAAAAGATTTGGATTTGGAAGGCTTGTGGTGGCAAAGCATAAGTTGTGAAAGCCCAAAGTGGGTGTCATTGTGTTTCCGATGAGGTGCGTACCATTGGCCCACTGAGTTTCCCAATTGAACAGTATCCCAGATGACTTTTTGTCTTGGGCAAGAGTCAGCAGTTGAGCTGTATTCTGCTCATCGATGATTCTACAGGGGCACCAGAGATGATCTGATAGAGATATGAATACCAGTGAGGGACCATCTTCGCGGTTCCGTGCTGAGGATAACCTCCAAGGATGATGTAGACAGGGATGGAAGATGATGAAGAGGTACCACACCTTTGTTCAAGATCAGACAAAACATGGAAGATTTCTCTCACAGTTTTCTTTGCAAGTTCGAGCATTTTCAACGGTGACAGCGCATAGACCAGAAGGAAGAGCCATAAGCAAAACAGTGGGGCTGGGCAATAGCAGCTAAAATAGCAGCATGTTTGGCTTTGTTTGGTTGGCTGGAGGGCATTGAACTCTCATGTTCCATGATGCCCACCCTTTGTCATGAATCTCTGGGTCAACATTTGGAGAAGACATTGTTTCTATACTATTTGTGCAGACCGGTCATCTTAAAGGACAGAATTCCCCTGAGAAACTCACCCACAAGAGGTGCTCAACTTCTGACAAGTCAAAAACCACCCAAAATGAAAGTGCTCAGATTTCGAAGATTTTTGGCGGAGACCTCGGCATAGCAGTCAGTATCATCAGAAAAATCAGAAAATCACGATACAGAATTTGGTTCCTGCGGAAATGCCAGTTTGGTGAAAGTCCCTGCCAAATAAAAACCCTGACTCGTGTGCATTGCACGGATAATAACTTTTTCAAAACTGAAGGTATCCAAAGATTTATGGGGAAGAATATATCTCAATAATGGTGTACTCCAACATGACTGTCACCGATTTTCGATTTTTTCCCTCCTTTGTTGGGTATGCATTCAAATACCTCAAAAAAGTGGGCTGAAAACTCAAAGCTTTGGAAGCACTGTGGTTATATTCGGACCAGAGCTGAAATCACAAAATCGACGACAGTCATGTTAGAGTAGGCCATGGCACCTATTATATCCTAGAATTTGGTGGCAAACAGGGCAGATCTGATAAAGTTATTATCCATGCAAAATGTACTTGTTTTCTGGAACCGTGGAAACCTGGATATAAACAGAGCCAAACATGCTGCTATTTTAGCTGCTATTGCCCAGCCCCAAAAACAGCATCCCAGAATGGTCTGGGGCGTCACTCAAGATCAGACAGAGATCTCCATGTGCCCAACCTTCTTTCACAATCTTCTTCTTGTTCATCCACCATGACTGGCGCTGCCCAGGATTTGAGACAAGGCTGTACTCCCTTTGTCCATGCAAGGCGAACAACTGGGAAAGAGAAATGGTATGTCTTGCCCAGCGGACCCAATGCTGGCATTTACCAGAACTGGTGCGTTTGGTTGTCCTTTTATTTTATTTTTGGCTTGCTGAGCATTGGCTCGGGTCAGTCTGTGATGCAGAACAAGGAGAAATCATTGCCTCGAAATGCAGCTCTCAGGACGATGCCTTCAGAACCTGGCGTGATATATGTCTGGCGGTTCATGGGCATGCTACAGCAGAGGATTTCGATTCTTTTCAAGATCCTTTGCTGAAGGGGGCTGGTCCTAGTGTTCCCGGAATTCCTTCTCCAGGAAGAATCTGAGGAAACGCAGCATTACTGGGGCCCTCAAGCTTTTCTCTGTTGAAATCATCCCAGTTGACATTGCAAAGGCCTAGCTCATACACCTCGAATATCCCTGGCCAGAAATATTCCTCGTCGGATCACGCAGCTCGAGCAGGAAAGTCCGCAGTTCATTTCCTGAGCCCAAACCTGACCCTGAACAAATTCTATGTGGTCCGCAGTGGCCACAGCGCCTTTCAAGGTTCAGAAATGTTTGCTGTCTTGCTGTTACTGGTTTTTTAACCTGATTGATTTGCTTCCTTTCAGATCTCGGGCACATCAGGTTTATTCAGAGGCACTGTCGAGGGGCGAGAACGTCAAATTACTTGTCACCGACGACAAAGATATAGCGTTGAATTATCTCAGAACAGGCCAGACTACTTTTTAATCAGACTAACCTTGCTTTCGCTTCATCCTTGGTGAACCAGATTGAGATTGACTGATGTTTTGATTAGCCGGCTCTCGGATTTTGGCTCTTGAAATCTTTTGCTCATCGACCATCACAACGAAAAGATTTTAATGGCTATGGTTGGTTGCTATGGTCGGTTTGGGATATCTAAACAAGACTGATTTGAATTCCAGGAATACAAGTACGAGTTCGCCGGATACCTGCGCCCTCTGAAGTTCGAGGAATTTCAGGCAATGTTGACGAGGGACCGCCATAATCCTTATCAGCTGGCCAATAGATATCATAAAGGGTATCGCTACTTTCTCGAGCCAGACCCAACTGAGTCAGAATTCAACGTCTGGCGACGGGTTCTGTTCGCTGTTTTGACAGAGCTGGAATGCCTGGGGCAAGATTCACCGGCATCAGAAAATACAAAGGTGATGATATTGTTTCCTCAGGATATCCAGGTTGGTTTGATTTCTTTTTATTTTTTGCCCTGGGGTCTAATGTCTGCCACAGTACATTCAAGGAGGGTATTTCACAGAGGTGAAGTTCCGCATCTCTGGATACAATGCGTGGAATGATGTCCTCCTGATTCATCTGATCACTGTCATGATAGCGACTGACGGCGATTGGGATCAGCCACCATCTGTGGAATATTGAATTGAGGAGAATGAGGTAACGAGGTATCCTCAGTCGGACGAGGAATAGGCTAGCAAAAAAAAAGCCACGAAATCTGCAAAACCTGGTCCAGTTCTCCTGACAGACACCAACTCTGCTAAAGCTGGCATCAGTGAACCAGCCGGGAAAGCAAAGAAGAAGCATGGTAACAAAGGGAATTTTGAAGGAGAGGAGCTTGCTTTGCTGGAGCTCTGGTTTGTCAAGTACAAGGCCAGCGAGCATAAAAGGCAAGGTTTTTGGGCTGACTTCTTCAAAGCCTGGTGGTCAGCCTTCCCTTGGAGAGAGAAGGGCAAGGACAACGGCCAGATGATGACAAATCTGGAAGAAGTCGAGATGACCTCGATGCCGACGCTTGAACAGGGTGCTCCCAGTGCTGCGAGCTTGGCGATGGCTCCTGAATTGACGATGCCAGACCAGGATGTGAAGGCAAAAACTGCTTTCATGAACGTGAGCTCTTACTTTTCCTTCATAATTTTTTTTCTTACTTATGCAGCTTTTTAGTGATTGAAGTGGTGGTTTTCAAATTGACAGATGTGAGAGAATCACATCAGCAAAAATCCTTTCGCGGAATGGTTCGCTGAATTGAGCAGGTACCATCGGCTGCCACGTCGAAAGGAGGAGTACAAGTTCTATATGAAGATGCCGGAGCACTCGCAGAAGGTCGCTGACGCCTTCAAGGACAAATTTCCAGCAGAGCCAGAGGTGGAAGACGATGGGGATGAGCAGCCAGAGGATGACGACGAGGGTGATGAAGACGAGGAGAAGGAAAAGCCGCTGACACCTCAGCAGCAGGCTAAAAGGCTGGCCTTGTTGCGCTGTGTAAGGCTTGCCCGCGAGCTTTATGACACGGAGCCAGAGTCGGTCCAAAAGTCGGTGAAAAAAGCTAGAGATGACGAATTCGACGACCATATGCTGAAGCACGAGATGTTCTTGAAAGCTTCTTTGTGCGACAATGAGGACAGGGAGGCAATGGTGAGCGAAGACATCCAAGACGAGTATGTATTAATGATGTCCAGGTGTTGATTGAATATTGCAACTGTTGCACAGCCTTTGCTGAATGGGCTGTATCGATATACTGGGCTTTACTTCACGTTGGTTGGAGGTGCACCGCCGAGAGACAAAGATGACCTGGATGCTGAGTGGACAAGTGTCAGGTGCGTTGACTAATAATTGATTTGCACAAAACTGGTGAGCTGATTGTTCGTTGACTTTAGCTTGCACGCTGGGAAGACCAGTGGAGATTCACCAAAGACCTTTTCTGAATGGTCACCAGTCAAATATCAGGAGGAATGGATGAGCTTTTATGTCAAGTTCCTTTGGGAGGCGTTCAGTAAGCTTGAAGACAAGTCTTTCAAGGTTTGGCCTGATTGCAATTTGTAGATTTGAAGTCTTCACCAACAGAAGGCACAAGCAAAACAAACAAAGACGCTGCAGCCCTGGGTGCTGTTGGTGCTCCCGACACCATTGCTCCTCTTGATGTCATTGCTCCTGTCAACATCGACGCTGGGCTCGAGCTAGGCTCTGGCAAAAAAAGGAGAAGGTCGACTGGGAAATGAAAGAATAAGAAAGGGAAAGGCCACACAGCTATGGATGCTTCCTCTAAGGAGGAAGAGGAGAATGACGAAGAGATGCCCACTTTGCCTGCCAACGTCATCATGTGCGATGATTTGGCTGCAGAAGTCACCTTGTTGGACGATGGAGAGAAGCGGAAGAGAATGGGAGAGCTGCACCGGGCTGCTCATTTGTCGTATGAATGGGAGCAGGAGAACCAAATGGCAAGGAATCGGGCTTTGTTGAAGAGCTCGAATGTACCAGCAGTATTTCCGTCTGCTGGAGAGGGGAAGAAGAGAGAGAAAAAAAGCGCCAGCAGAAAATGTGAAAGCTTCCGAAGAAGAAGCACCTCGTCACTCTGCACGGACCGCAGCTGCAGCACCGGAAGTCCCGCTGAATTCCACTGATGTTTCTCAAGAGGCGAGGGTGATTCCTTCTCACCAGGTCACTCTGGATATATCTTCCCAAGACCTTCAGGCTCAACCCACAGACCAAGTTCTAAATCTCTCATTCCAAATCCATCCTGAGAACCGATGCTGAGCCCACCTCCACCGCCAGCCTTGAAAATGCCGCCTGCTTGGTTTTCAAAAGCACTCGACGACTTGTTGGGTTTGGACCAAGTTGAGTGGCACACCCTGGTGCAGAAATGGCATGAATGAAAAGAAGGATTTGATTTCGTTCAAGCTGGTTACCAGCAGAAGAAGCTTGGAGGAGCCAAAATATGTCCTTCAGCGGTGGAATGGTGGACCAAACGGAAACGTCTTCTGATGCCTGACATCGGTGATGTGGTGGCCTTTGGGGAGACATGGTGGAAATGGTGGATTTTCGTGAACCCGACTTGGTGAACCAGGTCTCCTGACAGTGGTCTGGAGCAAAAAGGGACTGGTTCATGGGATAAGCTGATGATTTCAGGAATTAATGGGCTCCTTAGTCCATTGATGTGTCTTTTTTGGTGGTTTTCTGCAGGGGTTCAGCACAGAAGCGAAGACATGAGCGAAGACATGAGTGAGCCACTGGTGAAGAAACTTGGAGTCGAGTAGATGGCAATATTGTAGTTATATACAGGCCAGAAATAATGTGCATCTTGCAAAAAACAAACTTAGAAGGATGCTCTTGTTCTTGGACTCAGGACTGCCACCTAGGGTGCTCTCGGCTGTGAGAAGTGTCCATGTGCATTATGAGCAATAAAATACAAGTCCCACTGTGACTGAGAAAATTGTCACTGTATATGACAAAATTCACAAGTCCCACTGTGACTGAGTCGGTTGTCTGTCACTGCCAGGACCGGCTTAATGGAAATTTGAGGCTCCGACACATCACAAGCGCAGTAGTGCCCAAGTGAGGATAATATAAAAGGCATGTGGCTGTGCCGGAGCACGCTCGCATGGTTTTGTAAAACATGTGTAGTGATCTCTCAGTCTGTTTTGTATTATTATTACAGTATGGCCTGGCGACAAGGGGTCTATTCAAGCCCATTGGACAACCTTTGCGACACCACCCACGAACCCACCGCTAATTAATGGAAGATATTCAGCTGCGTCCTGCTCAGCAAGCATGGCTCTGAATGTCATTGTAGCTCATAATCGAGAGGAATACCATGATGGACAAATTTTCTAGCCTTGTGGATCTAGAAGGAGTTTGTGCAAGATAATTTTGCCTAGTTCTGCGCTCCGAGCAATGTCTTGAATGTCTTGTTAGCGACTATCACGACAAGGCTGATACCTGCTCGCCTTCCACAAATCTCCATGTCTCGCTGGACCAGACCGCTTGTTGCTTTTTTCCATGTCATCAAATTGGTGCCAGTCAAGCCATTCAGACCAGATCCCCACTGTTTAGCAGGTACGGGGGTCAAATTGGGCTGTTGGTCTCTTCGACGGCCAGGAATCTTTTCCAATTTCACAACCTACTAAAGCTAGTGCCATCAGCGGGGTACTGGGTGATGACCATTCAATTCACAGACGATCCTGCAAGGCAATTCACTTCTCCTACTTACCGAGGAAGCAATTCCAACCGCCATTCTCGCTAAAGCCTGTAGTATGCTGTTTCAGCACTGTCATCACGACAAACTACGGATCTCCATATCTCGCTGGACCCAGACGGTTTTACTATTTCTCTTCATGTTGTCAAATTGGTGCCAGACCAGAACCCCACTGTTTAGCAGGTATGGGGGTCAAATTGGGCTGTCAACAATTGGAGCTCTTTGGTAATCAAAGCCAGACCTGGTCCTCAACCAGCCCAATTGTTGACGACCGTTCATTCGCAAGGTAGTTTCCCTTCGCCTGCTCACCGTACAAGGTCTGAATTCATTCTAGAGCCATTTTGAGTCAAGGCCATCACACAATTCACTGGAAGCACCCCAATCGATTTGGTGCTCCTCGACCTGGTCATTTAATTATTGTGATTCTCTCCATCTCGCCCTCAGCCAGAATTGAAACCGTGGATTCACTTCCAGTGTTTCTCGTTGATCAGCTTCATGGATAGAGCCAGCTACTCATATCAAAAGGACATCTCTCATCTTCCTCTCTTGTCGCTCAGAACTTTGAAAGCTTCCCAGCGTCCGATGCGAGTCGGTCTGTAAGAGCGAAAGACTACCACGGTTGGCAGCTGTGGGCAGCAACATTGCTTGGTGTTGTCGCATTATTTATGCCCAAGGTCTGTCTTTGCTAGCCGCATTTATATCGCTCATTCATTGATTTTCAGATGCCCCATTCAACCACAGTGACAAAGCGAACTTCAGCTCGTCGATTCCAATAGCGTGGCGCAAAGTGAAATTGTTCAAATGTGGGTGCTTTCTGCCCTTTCTCATATCCCTCATGGCTTTTGTAGCCATCTTGTTTCGCTGGCTTTTAACAAGTAACTCGCCTGTGCTGCTCCTCTGTCCTCTGCCAGTCGATAACTACTGGTCTCTATCAATGAAGAATCAAACGGGGAGATCTGGTGCTCTCCCCAAGGCAAATTTGCATCAACAGCACTTCTGATAATCCTAGAAATGACCACGCCAGCTTTGGACATGATGTCAAACACTTCAGCTCATGTCTTTAGGTTCACGTCTCGGCGACTAAAGCAAATTCCGGGTGAACAGACATCGAGACATACCATCAATATATATATATATATATAATTTCTGGTGGGAGCTCGGAGAAAGAAATATTCTTTATTAGCCTATTTACTGGACTGTATTTAATATTTTGTTCATTAAATTCACGCATTTAGCTAACTGACAGAAAATTGATGCGAATTGAGTCATTTTAGCCATCTTCTTGTCTCAAGACCTATATTTCACATATCGACCCATGGACGTGGTGATTATCGGTCTCCTGCTCGTCAAGCTACATTCTCAACGTGAATCTAGGCAGCCCACTCAAACCTTCTATTCCGCCCAATTATAACCATGCTCGCTACAATGACCAAATACGATGAGCGAAAAGTCATCAAGTGTTTGGACCAGACAACCACAGTCATCAAATTGGTTCAAAGATATCAGACCAGATCCCTACTGTTCAGCAGGTACAGGGATTGAATTGGGCTGTCGGAGCTCCTCAAATCATCGAGAAACAGTGGATTGCAGCGTCTCTCATATCAAAAGCTGTCCTCTATCCAACGACCTCATAAAACCATCTTTGGCTGCACTGAGAATCGGCGAAATGGGTATTTAGCGCTTTTCTATTCAGGATGGAAGCTTCTGAAGCACATTTTAGCCAGCCTTGTCACGACAAAGCCTCTTCTGGAGAGGACCGACTCATCAGAATGCAAGAGGCATATCTCACTGGCAGTTGGCTCCCTGTTGACCGCCCATTGGTTCCAAAAAGCGATCCAGACCAGAGCTTCCCTGTTCATACTTGGCTCCATTTGGACTGTCAATCATTTTAGGTTTTACTATCAATGTACGCGGTATCTTTTCTTTTTGACGTCGCTCAAGGTCTTTGCAGCTTACTGCTCTTCGAAACAGAGCCGACGGAAGATCTATTGATATTCATGGAAGCCCACTGTCCTCAAGGAAGGTCATGACCTGTCTCGCTAACCGGGAAAGATACCAGGATCATGATTCACCACCGATTGACTCGTATTCCTCGGAGGTAATTACCCCTTTTTCCTCCTTCAGGAAGCTTTTAAACATGCGCTACCGATCCGGGTCCAGGCCACATCTTTTGTCCCTCAGCTCCTGCAGTGGAATTTTCTGCTTGATTCTTGTTACCGCAAGTCGCTTCTACTCCCTTGTTGGTTCTTTTGCTCATTCCTGTTCAGATAGCATCCATCTTCGACAGCTTCATGCATCCGCAATCTCAAACTCTCATTGCCCTTTGTTCTGAAAAGTCTCACCGCTCCTCGTTCAAATAGGTTATCCCTTGTACTACTGCTTCTTCTGCTCACTCGTGGCTCTTTTGCTCATTCTTATCTAGATATTATCTGTCTTTGACAGCCTTATGCATCTGCAATCTCACACGTCTCATTGTCCTTTGTTTCGAGAACTCTCCCCACTCCTCGAGTCCTTGTTTGAATAGGTCATTTCTTGTCTCTGGTACGGCTTCCTTTGCTCACCACTATTTTCAGAATTTACCGCTTACAATCTTCAAGACAAAATGAACCAGCTAGTAAGCCTTTGTCCTTGAAACCCTTTTGCATTATGCTGAGAATGAAACACTAGCTAACGTTTGCTGCAGCTGGCTCCGGCGACACAATCAGCCAAGCCCTGGACTGGCTGCCGCAGATGGGACTGCCTAGACATACCGGAGTCCTCGCCTGTCTCTTGAATATTGCTCTGGAACAACTCCATAAACCTCCTCCATCACTCAACAATTTCATACCGCAAGATTCATCAGCACCGATGTGTTTCAAAACAGTGGATCTTGCCTTTCACCACCCTTCCCTTTCCGTTGAAAAGCAACTCCTTCAATGCTGGAGTTTATTTTACCCATGGCTCAACTTATTTCTTCAGACCATCGTCACAAGTCACGAGGCCATGGCCGAAGAAACCCACAGGCTGCTGTACGACATAATGTGGTCCATTGTCAGCCGCTTCATCTCGTTCTCCCTTGACAAATCCAATCACAACATGCTCTTGGCATCAAATACGGAGTGCTTGCATTCCATTCTTTGCTTTCATCATCGTACTGCAGAAGGTCCTAGGTCAACTCGTTGCTTGCACGAGCTTCCCTTCAAGATGGTGCATTCTCTTTGAGCTATCCCCAATGTCATAACGATCATCTTGGGACCCAATCGATACTCAGACTGACATGGCGTCCATCATCTGCGACCTACTAATGCACGATCCCAATGAGCTACCCAAACTCGTGTCTGGTAGAGCAGTAAAGCTCTTCTGCCAGCTCCTCAAGCACATCATCGCCTTACCAGTGTTGTCAAAAAGCCGTTCAAAATTCAAAGGGACTTTTTTCCGCTGCTTGCGGATTTTGACGGCACTGTGTTGGATGTGACAAGTAGTCACGCCACGGGTTTTAGCAGTCACGGCTTATGCGGACATGCCTCAGTCTTTACTCCAATGACTGAGGTATGTCTTTGGACTCGTTTAACGTATTTCATGCTCATTATCGCCTGTAGCGCTTATATTAGTGATACAGGTATAATATAGTCTTTACTCCAATGACTGAGCGCTTATATTAGTGATACAGGAAATCAACAGGTTATGGGCCTTTTCTGATTCCGTATCGCTACGCTATAGCTCGTCAGAACGACTCACTTTATCCATCGATTTCCTCCAGAGCGACCTTGACGGCGCCCGTTATATCGCCCTTGAGCGCCAAGGAGATCATTTTCTCTGTACGTGAGCCATTCCTCGACATTCACACATTTGCCCAGTCGCGCGCCTACAATGCCGACGATTCACTCGCCACCGATTACTGTGAAGGAGAAAAAGACGGGAGCCCAGCCGAGAGACGACAATGGGAGATTCGGGAGGAAAATTGTAGGACCGTCAGCGTCCCACCAGGTGCTTGCCATGTCTGTCTCCGAGCTTCAGCGGCATGTCCAAAGCCCTTGGTCAAGCCATGAATCCATTGCTCCATCACCTCCTGGCTCCAGAGCGAGATCTATTGCCGCTGTCCTTTCACCGAGGCAGGCTATTCCTCCTGCTCGAAGCAACAACCCATTTGGCTCTCCACCGCCTGTTCCGAAGACACCTGTTCGCCCTCGTACCATTCCGAGTCAGCCTCACTTCCAGCTCGCCTCTCCAGTCGCAATTACGACTCCAGCTACCGTCCCTGCTCGAGATGATCCTGCCAAAGTCGATAAGCGTAACCCAACGATTAAAGCTGTCACGCTAAGCCCTTCATCTTGGCCCAAAGATTGCAAGGAGCTCTCATTGCGCCAGCTCAACTTCACGTCGTGGGAGCGTCATCTCTCGAACGTCTTAGGCGGGCATGGGACCCTTTACTTCCACATCTACGAGCCTGACCAGTGGCTATGTCCGGATCCAGACGAGGCACCAATGTCATGCCTGAACTGGCACCTGAACGACCAAGCTGTCATAAGTTTTATGCGGGGTAAAATGGCACCAGAGGAATTCAAGACAGCAGACAGAGAGGATACTGCCATCGGCCTCTTTCGCGCTCTTCAATCTCGTCACCAGAATCGCGGTGCTGTCGCCCAGGTCAGGATACTAGATGAAGCATTATCCATCAGGTTCAGAAGCCCATCGACATTTAGCGACATGATAATTCGGCTCACGAATCTCAACAAAGACCTATGGGCAAATGGCCCGATAGACCCCGATACCTTCCTGTCAGTCTTGATGTTACGAGCCACTTTGGTGAACCATCCAGCTCTCTTCCGGGATATCAACGACCATCTGACCAGTGCGACGAAGACGAGCCCGTACACCT
This sequence comes from Mycena floridula, assembly GCA_029320655.1. NCBI lineage: Eukaryota > Fungi > Basidiomycota > Agaricomycetes > Agaricales > Mycenaceae > Mycena > Mycena floridula. The sequence continues at coordinate 162,587 of JARIHS010000085.1, read as the reverse complement.
CGGATCATGTCGCGGAAAGGATAACCGCTGAAGCTGTGACCCCGACTCACGTCAAACAGCCAGATACAGTCAACGTCGCTGCTGTGGTCGATGCCGCCCCGAAGAAAGGTCGAGGCTGCAGCAATTGCATCTCGAAAGGCCTTCCTGGTGGTTTTCATACCGAGGACTACTGTATCAAACCAGGGGGGAAAATGGAAGGAAGGAGAAGAGGTTGGCAGACAAGAAGGCGAGAGAATCGAGGACCAAGACCACAGCGAATGTTGCTGAGGAAGGCCATGTCAGCCTGGAAACCAGCCCCCTTGGAAGCATCTTCGATTCACAGGTCGAGAGCATCATGACAGATATCGACAAATCCGAATACGAAGTCCTCATTGCGATCAATGGCGATAAAGACTCGACACCTCGTATCGACTGGAACCTGGACCAGAGACTGGTGTCAGAAATCGCTTATGACGCCACCATACCAGAAACCGTAGACTCGAATTTGCCGACCAATCTCAACGAGATCCCTTTCCTCATGGACTCGTGCGCATCCATACATATCTCCAATGATCGCTCTGACTTCAAAACATTGAGCCCTTTATCGACACCTCGCATCGTCACTGGAATCGGAGGCTCAACTGTTGCCGCGACCGGGGTTGGGTCCATCGAGATATCGATAGAAAAAGGGAAGAAGCTCCTTCTCGAACCTGTCCTCTTCATTCCACAAGCTACTGTGAAGCTTATATCTCTTGGTCTCATTGGCCAAGCTGGCTATGATGTCCACCTCGATTTCCCCAATGCCTACATTCGCTCGAAGAAGTCAGGCGCAACTCTCGCCACTGGATCCATCATTGCTGCACGTAACATCTATAGTCTGAAGACCAGCTCTCTCGTCGCCAATCACCATGCTTTCATCACACTTCCTCGTCGCCTTCCAACCATTCAAACTTGGCATGGCCGCTTGGGTCACTCGAACCATCAGTCAGTCCTAGACACCGCCGTCGACAATCATGCTGCAGGTATGCCTATCGATTTATCTTTCCATCCTCCTTCTTGTTCTCATTGCATTCTTGGCAAACAGACTCTTAGTCTAGTCCCAAAGAAGAGAACTGGGGTGAAGTCGGAGATTCCTTTTGGAAAGATATTCGTAGACTTGCAGGGTCCAGAACCAATACAATCAGCCTCGAAAAACCTGTACTCGATGGACATAATTGATGACTATTCAGGGTATCCGTGGACGATTGGACTCAGAAAGAAGAGCGACGCTTGCGAGGCGATGATCGAATGGGTGAAGGAAGTCGAGACAAAGTATGGTTACAAGGTGAAATGCATCAATATGGACCGAGGAGAGCTGAAGTCGACGAGGTTCAAAAAGTTCATGAGAAAGAAGGGTATTATCCTGAACTGGACCGCTCCACATACGTCAGCGCAGAATGGCAAAGGAGAGCGAGTTCACTTGACGCTAATGAACCAAGCTAGGGCGATGGCTTCCGCTGCAAAGACTCCAGCGAATCTCTGGGATGAGCACATACGGACGGCAGCCTATCTACGAGCTCGAACATTTTCGAAACGTCTTGGATCAACACCTTACGAACTCCTCCGGAAGAAAAAGCCTGACCTCTCACACCTACGCGAAATCGGGTGTCGTGCTTTCGTTTACATTTTCGGGAAGAATTCGAAGATCAAACCTCGCAGCGAGGAAGTCATATTCATTGGATATGCCATTAACTCGAAGGCATACCGGCTCTATCATCCCAGGACTCACAAAATCGTCGAATCCTATCATGTTCGTTTTATTGAATCACACGATACAGCTTTACGCGACTTCAAACCCGGCGTTACCTCAGGTCTCGATGATCCAAAAGCAACCAAAGCCATGGTTGAAGAGATCCCTTTGCCAATGCCATCTCCTTCCGAACCCCCAACCATCGTCGATCTCGAAGCACCTCTACCCTCAGAGAAACCAGCGAGGGTTCTGCGGTCTAGCACAGTCCCGATACCTGAACCCAAGCCAACCCGAGTCCTGCGATCTGCGACCCGGAACACGTCGACAACAAAACAGAGGAAGAAGGCAAGGAGAGAAGCGAAGATAACAGGAAGAAGGGATACAGCTGCTGTGGGCTTGGTAGCCTCAGCTGAAAAGGAAGAAGAGCGGAAAAGGGAAGCAGCAGTCATCGACCGAGAGGTCCCTGCTGGTCAGACGAAGACGGCAGATGTCGACCGAGAGGTCACTGCTGGTAGGATATCAGAAACGGTGGACGTCGACCGCAAGGTCTCCACTGCCACAGAATCAAAGCCAAACGACATCTACAATTCCCCAACAATTCCAAGTCTTCTCAACATCGCTAAGGATATGTCCGAAGCCGTCTTAAAAACAGCAGTCGTCAACCGCGAGGTCCCTGCTGATTCCACAGTAACAAAGCCAAATGACATCTACGATTCCTCAGCAATTCCAAGTCATTTCAACATCGCTAAGGATACGTCTGAAGCCGTCTCAAAAACAGCAGTCGTCGACCGCAAGGTCTCTGCTGATTCCACAAATATAAAGTTAAACAACATCGATTTGGGCTTGCCCGAGTCCGTCTACATTTCCAGCTCAGCTCCGAGGAATCCCAATATCGAAATCCCATCGACCGTCGATCCTGTCAGCCTGCAATCTGCCTTTCAGTCCTTCCTAGACAGCCTCGAAGGCCAGTGGCAATCGAAGACTGAACTGACTGATATCCTCTACGCCCTACCCACCGAGTTCCCAGACTGTGACATTCCAGACGGCGTAGATCCAACAAGCTTCAAGGATGCGATGAAATCACCAAATCGTCATCTCTGGATCAAAGCCTGCCTCGAGGAACTTGACAGCATCAAAGAACATGGAGTTAAGAAACTAGTTCCACGTTCTGCGGTACTGAAGGGGCGAAAGATCTTGAGAGGGAAGTGGGTGTTGACAATCAAGCGCGATGCTGGAGGAAAACCAGCTCGCTACAAGGCCCGTTATGTCGCCTGTGGTTACGAGCAGGTTTATGGTCAAGATTACACCCAGACCACCTCTCCTACGGCTCGCATGGAGTCATCTCGAATTCTACTGCATATCGCTGCATCTCTGGATTACGATGCAAGACAATTCGATGTCAAGACTGCATTCCTCCATGGTCACCTTGCCGAGGACGAAGTCCAATACATGGAACAACCAGCGGGTTTCGAGGTTCCTGGCAAGGAAGACTGGGTATGGGAGGTTTCAAAAGGGCTGTACAGGATGAAACAAGCAGGACGAGTCTGGAATAAGACAATGGACGAGATGATGATTAGCTGGGGCTTCACTAGATTGGCTTGCGAGGCCTGCGTATACGTCAGATGCGACAGAAACGGCATCGTCATCGTAGCAGTTCACGTCGATGACTTCCTATCAATCGCAGACAAGCCGGACGCGAACGACAAGTTCAGGGACAACCTCCAGTCTGTATGGAAGATTACGGAAGACCCAGTAACTTTCTGCCTAGGCATCGCCATCGAACGAGATAGACCGAATCGATTCATCTACCTCTCACAATCAGCTCTCATCGACAGAATCGTTGTCCAATTTGGCCAGGCTGACGCTCATACCTGTTCAACACCCATGCTTGAGGATGGACAGTCTTCGCTTCAAAAACCACCTGCCGATGAAGTCTTATCCAGAGAAGAGAAGTCCAACCTTGAGAAGCTTCCCTATCGTGCCCTGGTCGGTAGCCTGATGTACGTCGCTGTTGGAACTCGACCCGATATCGCCTTTGCAGTGTCAAAACTGTCACAATTCCTATCGTGTTACCGAACAAACCACTGGGACGCCGCCATTCGGGTTGTCAGATACCTGAGAGGTACCAGAACCTTGCGACTACGCCTCGGTGGAACCAACATCAATCTTGCTGGATTCTCTGATTCATCATGGGGCGATGATATCCCTTCACGGTGATCCTCCATGGGTTATTGTTTCACCTTAGGCTCAGGAATGGTCAGTTGGAAAGTGGGCATACAGAAAGTAGTGGCAACATCGTCAACACATGCTGAATATATGGCGATATCCAATGCATCAAGAGAATGTGTCTTTCTCCGAACTCTACTTGACCTTATTCAACACAATATGGCTACTGCGACACCGCTATATTGTGACAACAATGGAGCTCGAGCTCTATCTCTCGACCCGGCTTTCCATTCCAAGTCCAAACACATTGATATCCGCTACCACTACATCCGAGAGAAAGTCGAGGATGGCACACTAGTCGTTGTACGAGTTGACACCAACGACAACATATCCGATGCGCTGACCAAACCTCTTGGACCCACAAAATTCCTCACATTCCGACCTATGCTTGGACTATGTTAGACAGTCACGTCAAAGGGGGGGTTAGATTCACCGCCACTCTGTCTAAAAGTGGCGTACAACTTGAGGGGGGCTGTTGGATGTGACAAGTAGTCACGCCACGGGTTTTAGCAGTCATGGCTTATGCGGACATGCCTCAGTCTTTACTCCAATGACTGAGGTATGTCTCTGGACTCGTTTAACGTATTTCATGCTCATTATCGCCTGTAGCGCTTATATTAGTGATACAGGTATAATATAGTCTTTACTCCAATGACTGAGTGCTTATATTAGTGATACAGGAAATCAACACACTGTTCCAACGTGACACCCCAGCCTTCATTCACCAAGCTTTGTGGAATCAACTGCTACAGACAATCAGCACCTCCTTCGAGCAGTTTGAGACCTCCAGCCTCAAATACCTTGCTCCCAATATACACGATCTGCTCTAGAAGGTTGCAGACCATCTAGAACATCCCAAGGTACTTTGTGCTGTACTAATCGCTGTAGCGCAAGTCGCCAGTTGTCAACCGCTGCTGACATCCTGGAAGAACTTCATTGAGACACTCAAGCTATGGTCGAAACAGAGAAAGGGATTCAAAGCTATGCCATATCCCTGCACGAACCCGCTGGCAAGTGACCTCTGGAAACAATTGTCTATCTTTTTTGGTTCTTTCTGCAGTGTCAATCACCAGAGCAACCGTTTTCTAAGCTGAAGCGATGTGGAGGATGCCTTGAGGCCAGATACTGCTCTACCGCATGTCAGAAAGCAGACTGGAAACAGCATTTGTTCCTATGCCAGATGAAGGGTATGCATCTTCAACCATCACTGGCGTCATTACCTCATGGCTCAATCCTTCGCCTAGATTACTGGAAGTCCGTTTACAGACTTTTGAGACAATCGCAAGCCTGGAATCCTCAGGAGCCATTTTCCAGCAGCAGTTGCACTCATCCTTGGCCCATTCCTCAATGACTGTGATTATCATTCCACCCAGATGCCCCCCCGACATTCCAAGTGCGTCTGAGGTCATCTCCGGTGAGGAACTTTGCGCCAGGGTGGACAAGTATGAGTGCGATGAAGTCATCAAAACTATGCTCTCAGATCCGCCTCTAGGATATTCCGCCATTATCTATGGCCTGGTCCTCAACGCCTGCGGGTCAATGTGCGCCACTTACACTTGGGTTACCTTAGCCTTCGAGCTATTCCAAGTCTTCGATTGAGTGATCCCACTGATAGCATTCCAAGTATAACAAAAAACTCTATGTAGTTTCGCTTTCCTCCTTACATCTATACCTGTAATCCCTTGTCTTATATTATCACATCGACAAAGTTTCAGTTTCTATTCCCTGAAGGCAGGCTCTTGACTATAGCTCTCTGCTCGCGGTCCAAAATCGATCTTTCTGACGCTCATGTATAGCGCCGAACCATGAATTCTGGTACCCAATTCAGAAAATCTACCGCGCCGCCTTTTCCGCCAAATCAGTCACCTTCAGATCCCAGTTCATTGCGCCTCAGCTACTTTGGCACAGAAATCCATTCTCAATGTGTGACCAAATGAACAAAATCAGTAGGCTCCACCAGAGCATGATATCTACCATTAGGTTTAAACAGATCTGACTATTCTGACATGCTACTGGATACCTCTGTTTGATGTATGATCAGCGAAGACCAAACCGCTCAGGGCCTAGGCCATAAATAAATAAGTAAAGGGATAAATCAAAAGCCACCGGAGACATATCATCTTCCACATGCATCCAGGGGATGACAACCAAATGAAACTCGAATTGGCAAGCCAGGAGGGATGCCGCCGATTTAACTGAATCAGGAGCTTCAGGTGAGGATGGGGAGACTGCTGGATGGTCTTCCTGTGCAGCAGTGACTGTTGTCTTTGCTTCCTCTTCTTCCTCTGCACTTGCTTCTTCCTGTTTGCCCTCTTCGTCCTCTTCGTCCTCATAGTCCCCACCTACGGGGTACTCGTCCTCCTCCCCGCCCTCCTCTTCAAGTTCAATGTCAATCTTCCTGACCCTGACGGTTTTTGGGATCTTTATGGGACCCAAGGTCGCATTCTTGATGTACTTTGGGACCACCATCCAGATGATCTTGCTTTCGAAATCCTTGAATGTCGTCGACATTGAAGTCAACGCCGGTCCGGAACAAGAATGTCGAGTTGCGACCATGATAGAAAAGAAGTTGAGCGCTGAATGAGTATCATGAAAGTATGAGTCAAAGAGGGGATTGTTCAGCGCTTTTGGTATTTGCAAGTATAGACCTGTCGCTGTCGAGAGCTTTTTGTCGTTGGTCACTGGCATGTCATAGCGGGCGAGCTTGAGTTTTGGAACAACAAGCAGCTTCAGCGTCCCAGTGACCTTGAAATTGCCCAAGCTTCTGCTGCTGCTTGGTTTTGAACCGTAAAAAGTCCACCTCATCAGCGAGAACATTTCGTGCGACTGGGTCCGCGATTTGCATACGCTTCCAGACACCATCTACAGTGTAGTGGCGGTCCTTTTCACACCATCACTCCCTTTCACACTTGCTTATTTCTGGGTCATTTGGGGTTGAATGCTTTAGACCTTTGTTCAGGACAGTTATATACTTCATGTTATGGTCCAGGAAAAAAAAATCAGATTTTTAGAGCCAGTAGTGACCCCATAAAAGAGCAGTAATCAGCTAACTTTCCCAAAATAGTAATGGCTGAACTTTGGCCATGCATGTAGCACGGAAATAGGTGCGTCAGTCTGGGCCGCTCTTTTTCACCAGAAACTAGACCTATTTAGCAACCTGATTCTATGAAATCATGGCTTTTGGCCGGGTCCCAAGGCTGGAAATAATGGTTTTGCCTCGATGTCACATGTCACACTAAAAGCCCAGGGGAAACATGAAGCTGGCTTCATGAATTCTTGGCTGAAAAAGTCCCTAATTCTTTCACAATACATGAAATGAAGTTGCATAAAGCTCCAACTAGTATAAAAGCTGCAGAAACCTTTCCATTGATGTTTTGATGAGGTGTGAAAAGGACTGAAAAGTGTGATAAATGATCTCACCTCCCTATACAATTTATTCTGCCACCTGAGGTCCCAGGATCCTCTCAGTGCCTTTTGAGAATATGCTTTATATGTCTCTCAATATGTAATTTCTGACTTGCAATTCACTGTTTACATTTTGGTGTGAAAAGGACCGCCACTACACTGTAACAGGGCTGCAAATTGTTCCTTAGTGGTCGCTGCCTTGTACAGGTTTGAGAGTTTGAAATGGGAAGTATAGTAGGCGCTACAAGTCAAAGTCAGTCAAGTGAGTATCAAACATACAGAACAAACAGACCATGCAGCTAGCTCCTTGGTCACGAATGGCTGAAGGACTATTTTCGAGATGCCTTGGAAGCTTCTTAGCGAACTGTTTGGACTTGTCCTGATCAGGTGATGCCACATAGACAAATCGTTTCCTATAAAGAAAAGGGGGAGGGGGGGGTCTGGAGAACAATCATTGTCTATTAGGACATAGGTTTTGTCAGGGCAGTCAATGAAGGTTTCAGAATGCGGTGAGAGCGCGGCCAGCAGGATTTGGAAGATTCCTTGAGCCTCAAAGAGGTATGCGAAGTCGCCAAGGGAGCAGAGAATGACTGGTTCATTTATGATTAGAAGCTGAATCAGTAAGTAGAGCAAAAGAAGGGTTTTCCCTGAGTTGTCATCAAATCCAGTGAAAAATGGCTAGATCAGGGGGACATACCGATTCCTGACTGGCCTGTAATTATGTGGCCTTTTGGACTTTTTTCACCGACTTCCACTCCTTTTGGCAGTATAGAGTCAGCAATAGTTTTGTACGCCTTTCTGATGAGTAAATAACCATTGGTACTGCCCATGAATGGCAGTGTCTCGACTATCTGGTAAAATGGCAAATTTAAAGGCACAGGGAGCTGCCCTTCCTCCGGCCTGACTGGCTCCAGCTTCTGCGTCCAACAATGGTCATATAGGTCCCAGAGTGGGTCTGACCTTGGCAATGGTACTTTTCCCTTGGGTATGAGCACTTGGATCCCTTCCGAGATGTTCGCCAGCGAGGATAATAATTGCGCTGCAAATTCAGAGTCGGGTTTTTCCAAGATTTTGCCACTGTCATCTGCTGAATTAAGGTAACCCAGATGATGTCGAGTCAAGGTGAACAGAACTCACGTTCTGAAGCCAGCTTTAGTTTTTTGTGGGGAGGATGTAGGTCTGAGTCTCGCTCTAGGGTTGAAGCATTGGAGAGTGCATGCAGCAAGTGCGAGTTCCTGTTGGTAGACATTGCATTGTGTGGTGGAAGAGCAGATATGTGTCACATGATAAATTATCTGAAAAGGCAAATAAGTACATGCCGTCAGGACGCGCTTGAGACCCTCAGCATCAAGGAAGCTAACCGCCTTCGAAAGATCCATCAAGGTCTTCACCTTGACTGCTGTTTGCCAAAATTTGTGCAAGGTATTTTGCCTTCAGAATGTGCTCCGTAGCGACTGAGATTTGACCTACTGTCTCGTACCACAGCTTCATGTTAAACCGCAACCAGCGTTCAGGTTAGTCCTGGCCCCCTTGCATTCAGGTCCATCCTGAATGGATTCTTTGCATGGAAGATGTTTAAGTTCGTCCTAGACCGTCGAGATGCTCGTTGGTTTTACGAACCAACCAGTTTTCGCTCGTGGTCAAGGGCAATTTTCCTGACGAGACCTCCTCATTCAGAGCACAGAAATCAACTCTGAAATACAACCCAGACAGAACCATCACGACAAGGGGTCTATTCAAGCCCATTGGACAACCTTTGCGACACCCACGAACTCACCACTGTTTTATGGAGGTAGTTTAGCTCTGTCCTGCTCACCAAGCGAGGCTCTGAATGTCATTGTAGTTACCAAGATAACCGAGAGGCACATTCAACTATGACAAGCAATTCTTTCCTGAACATAGCTCACTGACTGAATGGTGGCTGAGAGCAGGTGATAGTTTCCAACCTGTGGAGAACACATGATGTCTCCAGAACGTGTTTCAATTTTGTATCACTAATAAAATCTCACCCTACTTCAATGTTGTCAACACGAGCATATAGCATATATCCGATTCAGATTGGAGTTGAGTTTGTGAGGATGTAACTCTTTGGATGTTACACATCACATAATATTTATGCATGACACAATGTCTAGTGTAAACACCCAGGACTGGGAGGGGAGGGATTAAAATCAGAGTCCACTTGCATCATCAGGATGACTCCAGATATTGGGACCTCCCTCTGTCACTGCCAATCCAAACAAGGTCCAATATACGATTAGACAGCTGAAGAGGTGGAGAGAATGCGAGGGTTTGTCCCACAACCTCCTGGTCATGGGCTTCTACCTCCTCCACCTGCTTACAGGTCTAGAGGACCACTTCCACTTTCATGTCCACCTGTGTGAGCTCAACTTGCACCTGCTCGAGCTCAATGTCCTATGCCACTGCAACTGCAGTTGCCTGGTTTCAACCTGGAGCAAAGCCACATGTGGCATCGGGCTCTGCACCGGTCGCTGGAGCTTCTGGACCCTGCCAAAAGTGCAACTGGCAGTAGATGAGGGCCAACAAGTCAATAGCAGAGAAAGGGTCATTGAAGATCAATGACAGATGACTGGAAAAATGATCAGCAAGAGAAAGAAGAATTCAAAGAAATTCAGGGTATGACCAAGACAGAAAACTGCTAGGATTCATATTGGAACTGGAGATAAACCCAAATGGAGATCTGCACTGATGGTGGTAATGCTCAATAAACCATAGGGTTAGTGTTGGTACGAGTTCTATATGCAATGTCAGGGTGTTCATAGACACATTCAGACCTCGAGTTTCAACTTACCATGGTATGTATGATTCTCTCAACTTTGACAGCCAGCTGAACTGGATCCAGTATCAGGAGCTGGAGAAAGCTGCAGATGACACCTGTTAACATGAAGGACAACAAGCCTGGCCACGCCAGGACAGACAGAAATCCAATCTGAACAATTTTCACCAGTTCTCGAGTCTGAACCCAATTGAGCTCTGGTATGTCTTTGTTGAATTAAAGACAACATTGTCACAAATGTGACATTCTTGCTGTCTCTTTTTTATCATGGAGGATCTTGAATCGATGGCAATTTTATAGATGGTTTAGTTCACCTGCCCTAAAGTGGTCCGTGCGCATTAGAGTAGTATATATAGAGACCTAGGTTGTAGTGTGCCCTGACACATTTTACCAAGACTGTCACAGTTAGATTTGCGAGGCAGAGGATCTGTTCAATCTCTCTGACTTGATGGATTCCGAGAATGAATCTGAGGCAAGCAAGTATGTTGAATTAATGGCATCACATACAGTATTTGATGGGTGCTTTGTACACTCAAATGAAGATTACACCAGCATTGAAGTTCAGAGCATTCTGCCATTGATAAAAGTAGTCATATATTGAGGGACATATCTGAAGTGTATCCTGTCCGGAGATACAGCCAGATCATTGAAGCGAGAGCGTGACATTGATTCCTTTGTACACCTCTCAGTTTGCCAGGTATAGACAGCAACAACACAATAAAATTGCTCAAGATGAAGTTGGTCATGTCCACCAGGATTGTTACTTAACTTGCTGCCACAACTGAAGGTCTCTGTGGAGGTAATATGAATTGACAATGGGTCACACATGATGATCGGTGTGAAACAAATTTCTATTCCACAGTGAGCATTCTTGGAACAAATGCCCTGGAATTTTTGCATAGGACTCCTTGTATGATAGTGTCCTGTCCATCAAGGAGTCACTAGAGAGATGCCCTTGAGATGACAGAACTGTTTTAAAGGGGGTGCTTGATAAGGGAATTCAAGACAAGTGAAATCGTTGATGAAATACAATAGGCCTTTTGAGGTAATGGAAAAGATCAGTACAACATATCACATCAGGATGCCAGAGTAGAGATTGACCAGATTTTAGCCAAGTGGTGGGTCAAGCAAGTCTCTATTTATGGGGCTCACTTACCCCATTGAGTCTTTCCAAAATGAGCCTGCCTGCCTCCTGTGCCCCAATTTATTTTTAGCTTCATTCTTGGTTACTAAAGAAACAAACACTGGTTTGTTAATGCCACTGACTTACATTTTTGGTGAAGCCTCCACTGAAAAATGTCATGCTGATGATGCAATGTCTTTGACTGTCACAATCTTGGGTTTGACCAAAAATGTTAATATTAAAGAGGATTGATGGATTTCTGCCCCAGAGGGCCAGAAATCATGTGCTATGTCACTCTCAGGTTTCTCAGAATAGTAGAACTTGTTGTGCACTGGAAATTACACCTGATCTTCCAGCAAGCTATGAAATTGTAATCTTCCAGCACCATTAATTCCATCAAAGTTGCTGTACTTGTGTTTCATTTCCAGAAACTGACTGCACTGATTTCATTCTAGCATCTCTTGATCAGCATGTGAAACAATTATATAATCATGATTTCCTGAACCTAACTGAGTCAAAGCTTTATATACATTTTACAGTGGGTTCTGATATCAAAGATACAGACCAGATGATTTAAGGAAGAAAGCACTATGACCAACACAGAAAACTACTAGGATTCATATTGGATGATGTTATATATCATGATCTCATACATAATAAATGAAACGAGGACTTGTAAGATATTTGAGCAACTACATGTGACCAGACAAATAATGTTACAACTGGAGATAACCCCAAATGGATATCTGCACTGATGGCAGGACAGACTCTTTCCAGACTGTACATAGCTATTTTCTGACATTAAATTGCAGCCAATGTGAGCTCTTCGACTATATGCATAGATGGGTCAACTTTGGAGATGAGCCTATAGATTTTAACATGAAGCAAGAACTCCAGTTAACTCTTAGTTGAAATGATAGTGTCATGTAGGGATGCTTGACAAGCCAACACATTTTCTGTAGCAAATAGCAGCTCAGAGGCTGTTACTTCTTTCAGAGAAAGACAGAGATTTAGCTTAGTTCACTTTGATGGTGAACCTTGCATGGTTTCTGTAATGGTTTTAATTCACAAGGATATAAAAGGATGGGTCTCTTTCCTTTGTCCTTCTTTTTGGGGAGCTTTCTTCTGGTTCTGGGGAGACATTTCAGGCAAGTGGAGAGGCTGTGTGGTGAAGCAGTTTGTTGGAGTTATTATGGGTATCTGGTCTGAGGGGTCAAATGAGTATAGATATAAGGGACAGGTTTATCTTGTACTCTTTGGGAATGTGTCATGTGTTGTCAGTTCCCCATCTTCACCTAAGTTTACGGTGTGCAATCATTGGTTTACAGTGGAGTCAGTCTCCTATTTGTTGTAATTCAATAGCTCTGACATGTAAATTCACTATTTTAGTATGGTTCATCAAGTGTTACCACCATCAGTGCAGATCTCCATTTGGGTTTATCTCTGGTTGTAATATCATGACTATGCATTATTTGTCTGGTCACATGTCCTCGTTTCATTTAGTCGTTCTTGCCAGCCCTAGGCTTGGCCTTTACCCCTAAGTTGGCTAATAGCATGTACCATGGTGGCTGCTGCTAAGTATTTGGTGGTGGAGCAAGACCCTGAATGGAGGTCAGGGAAAAGATGCTTGATGGCTAAGTTGGCTGCAGTCTGTGGCCAATATCATGTCATCAGATGTTTGTCATATTAAGGAACAAAAAGCACATTGGGACTCAAACTTGTAGATCAGGCACCTTAGTTCATAAGAGGTTTACCAATAGACCAGGCAGGCTGTTTCTGAATGAGACTGGTCAAATTTTTGGGTTTGACTGGGTTCAAGGGCTGCTCAAAGAGGACAAATCTTTCGATCCAATTTAGGTGAAACTTGCATCTATATAGCTTATCTAATTAGACTATGAGAGACAGATGATCAACATTATTATTGATGGGTGGCAGCACTGTCATATGATAGTCTAATCCCAAGTTGTCTTCCTCTGAGGCCAGCTTCATGGATGAGCCAAGGGTCTCAGTGCTGTCATGATCCATTCAGCTTGAATGCTGTACACAACAACATGGTCATGGTGACTGACTCATGATATTCAGTAGACTCTAGTGCATAGGATTAACGATGTTGGAGTCTCGGTTGCTGGGATAGCAATAAATTTTGTTAAAGGTGGGTAGACAGACATGAGAATGTCATCAGGATTGGAGTCTTTTATTATTCTTTATTACACAGCCCAGATCAACCCATATTTACCAGGGACCATTACCGGGAAGTGAAACCTGAGATAAGTACAGGGTTGACAGGCATTATGTATTTGCAGCAATTATGGCATACTATGGTTTATCAAGGAAAGTCTCTAGTTCCTTGGTGTTCAGCTCGTAGAAGGTACATAGAAAGGCAGGAAGCAACAGGGCCAGAGACAGTCTAGGTTCTCTATGTTGTCACCAGTCAACTTAAACAGACATGTCTGCAACCTTCTGTTGTGAAAAACAGGGTCTGGGAGGGCTAGCTAATAGCTATAAGCATCAGGGCTCATTTGAGAGCATCATGATAGCTCACAGATGCAGGTTCACCTTTGTAAGGGTGATTGGGCTGCTCTGAATGATGAATACCACCTGAATCCCTGCCACTTTTATTGTGGGAAGTTCTCAACCACATTGTCATACAAGATCAAGGGCCTCCCAGGTGTTCTTTTCTCTCACACTTTCGAGGCAGAGGAGAATGAGAACAAGGTACAATTGTTTTTGGCCAGTCGGATGAGATATGCTGTATCTGCAGCAAGCAACAGACAAGAATAGGTTCTTTCTGAGATGCCAGTAGCATCACAGATTTCAAAAGGAGTATCTCGACCACGGTTCTTGAGAAACATAACCGTCTGTTTGAGGTCATCACTGATTTTGCAAAAGCCCATAATGGGACTCTTTCACTGAGAATAGTGTCACGTGGACACTGACTCATTATGATGACCTGACCCAAACTTTAGAGATCAAGGAACCCTAATCATCACATTGGAAGATGAAGATCGAGGTCCAGCAATGTCTCTAGGCACTGATAGAGCTGGAGTATGACCTCTGACATCTGCATGAGACGCTGATAGGTTTTGCAGCCAGCTTTGCAGAGTCTTAGTCTGGATCTGTCACCAACTAGGAGGCTGGAGTTGCAACCTCTGTAGTTTGAGTGAGTGATGACCCTAGTGCTGGAGGTGACTTTCCAAGGCAGATGGTTCTCCAAATAGATCTATGGATACTGAAACTGAAACTCTTTCTGGGATTCATGAGAGCGCAATAATTGGATCTCCATCTCCATGATGTCTGAATAAGCCAAAGAACAGGAAGGAATGAAGGGACTCACTGTGGCATTCTGGGCTCTTGTTTAGAAGAGGCCTTTTCCTCACTTTTTTGTCTAAGAAAACCAGTTGGCATAATTTCTTCTCACCAAGAGTCTATCTCTTATGCCACTCATCTCAGACAGGTGCAAGTCCTGATCTGCAACCTGAGGGTTCAGCCCCCAGCTCTACTCTCACATAGTCTACAAAGTCCACTGTTGAAGGATGATGTGCTCTCCAGTGACCCTGAATCAGTCAAGGGCTCAGCTCCTAGTGTCAACAGCAATGTGCATCTGCTAAAAGTGACACCCTGCTGCAAGTCGATGTTCAGGCAAATGCTCGTCTGCCGTTAAGACTCTGTGGTTTCAGCAGCGCACCACCCTCCAAGTTGTAGGGCCGCCAGTCTGTCAACTGTCTCTGAGACAATTGCAGAAGCTGAAGCTGATGAAGATGCTGAGCCAATATCTCACATCCTTTCAACAAAATGAAATTTCAGCCACATCATTCACACCACCACCTCCTCGTCCTGACAGTCCACTGTCAGCTATCTAGAAGAATTTTTCTACCCTCTCACCCCAAGCATCGCTCCAGCATTCACCTTTTTACATGGGGCAGGATTCATCGATGCTCAGCAATTGCTCCACAGCATGCTTTTCAGCATTGGATCTCATGTCATCGAGCATCCTCATCCTCATCTACTTGCAAGTTATTTTATCCTCTTGTAAGCCACCTGCAGGCTTTGATTTCAACAAGCTGGTCACTTTCATGCCTTCCATGAATTCAGCATCGCTCAGTCTCAGGCCATTGTACATTTGACACATGCCATTCTCCAAAACAATTGTTAGTTTAGCCATACCAATTATATGTCAGCAAGTTCTCACAGCATGATTGTACATAATAGAATTTACTTTTATATACAGTGTGTGAAACAGTCATAACATTGAGTGAAGATTTTCATACTTTGTTGTTCAAAAAAGAAGTCAGCAGAGGAAATGGGCATGTCAGATGAGAAACCTGCACTGCGTGAGAGGAAGGCCTGCAGAAGAACCAGAACCAGTTCTTCTTGCAGTCCTCAGCAAGCAAACTCACCAGTCTCTAACCCAGGACTGGACCATGGACAATCAACATTACTTGATGAAGTAACTGGCAAAAACATCCTGAGCAAAGTGAGTCACATTCAACCGAGACCTCAATGTAGCAGGATGCTGATGCAATGAAATGAATGGCCAAACATTGCATGGCCAAGCCTGGCTCAAAAATCGTGATTCTTCAGCATCACAAAATCCAAGGAGAGGCCTGTTAAAGCATACATTGCCACAATGCATCAAATGCTTTATCACCAGATGCTGAAAAATCTTTGATCAAGAAATTTCCTGATGACCCAAGTCTCAGCTGTCACACACCTACAATCAGCGGCTGAAGAACAGTGGGATCTACTTGTGTATGGTTGATGCTGTGTCAGATGCCTCAATTCCTTGATGCCTTCTCAAGCTCTTATGAGTCCTCATTTCATTTATTATGCATGATCTCTATGATATACAACATCAACACCACAACACCATATTCATTGTATTCTAGCTTCAAAGCCAACCAAAGTTTGCCAGCACTGAACTGGGTGATCCATCTACCTACCATCATTACATCTAATGATGACCTTCAAAGAGCATTCATTTCACTGGATATAGACTGGCATGTGAATGGAAAAAATGCTGATGCTTTTCAAGACAGTCTTATGGTTCAAAAAAGGATTACTGGACAGAGAAACAATCTGTATCCCCAACATGAGTGCAACTTGACATCTTTTGGATTCTATGAAGCAAGAACTTGAAGAGTTGAAAAAGCAGCAGGAAACAATGAATGCTGAACTTGTTTCACACCAGATGCAATGTGATTTGAACAGGCATGGACTTGCTGCCATTCCTAAAGTCTTTTCAAAGTGTTGCAACCAGTCCTCTAAAAAAAAGTCAAATTTTCCAGCATAATTCAATTGACCTTGAAGACTATCAAGCAGGAAAGATATACGAACACATCGTTTTTGTCTATAGCAGGCACTGGCATCATCAAGGTGTGAAGTTCCAACTTTCTCCAAGCTCATACCGACACAAGAACAGTGTCATTGCTAACTTGGAGATTTGCTGGTCCATGAATATCAGTCCATGAATATCAGGGAAAATGAGGGTGGGAGTCCCCAAACCTGCTGTGAATCCAATGGTCCAGAGATCAAGATAATCTGTGTTGATTGGGCTTGATAAAATCACTGGCACCTTTGGAGATGTGAGTTTAGTCTAAGCAAGTGCTTACAGGTCGAAGGACTGACCTTTATCTATCTGTGCTTTGTGTTCTTTGGTAGCACATCTGAGCAAATCTAGAATTTTGCTTTCTTCTTCAGCTTGACTGAACACTCGACCTGCTACAATTTATTTGGATAGGTTGATAGAGAATATGCAGACTCTTACCATATATCCTTGATTTTAAAAGCATGTGCATGTCGCAACTTGCCTCAAACCTTGAATCTTCACCACAAATTTTTGTTACCTTTACGACCCTTCAGCTTTAAATAATTCAGGTCAGCCACATTTTCAATTTTTGAACTCCTGCTGTTTCCCAGTGATTGTGGATTTTGTACTGGTTGTCTCACTTGTTTAGGTAAGACTCGTCTTTCAAATATCTTACAAGTCCTTGTTTCATTTATTATGCATGAGATTATGCATGAGATCATGATATACAACCATCATCCAATATTTCTGTTTCTGTAGAAGAACATTGATACCATTAATTTGTAGAATTCCAACCATTTTCCTGTTCATTTATTGAAGCTCTGAAAACTTTGATAACTTAGACTCTGATACCATTGCCAGAAACAAGTTGGACAGCATCCACTAGAGATAGATGTTCAGGCCTACATCACAGACTTTGAACAGTGGGAAGGTGCTAGTGGTAATGATCATGATATACATCAGAAATACAACAATGCTAAAGGAAAAACTCAGGCTATTGTACTACTCTACTTTAAAGATTTTTGAGAGTAGAGTTCTATTTATTCTTGTCTCAAAATGGTGTATAACATAGTCCTACATCAGGAGGTGCAGTATGGTACTTCAGAATAAAATCTCCCACATTTTATAGAGACTTCTCTGACTGTCACACCATATCACAGTCAAAGATCACAGTCAAAGTAAACTTAGTTATGAGTCTAAGGAATCAAGATGTCACGAGTTTTGGTGAGAGTCATGATCTGTTCAGACTGCCAAAGAGTCTGGTTGGGGAAATGACTTCAGGCTCGGATTTGAGTTGATTTCTACAAAATCCCACATACCAGGAGTACTTTGTATTTGGTATCCCATTCCGCAGAACTTCTTTTTCCATCTTGGATAAAGCTGATTCATTGCTGACTCTAGGCTTTACTCATGGTAGCACACTGCTTTCCTCACACTCTTTTTGTACTGGCTTTCATCAAGTCACTCAGTCACATGTGGACGTGTTGTTGGTTTTGGCTCCTTGACTCTGCACCTCCTTTGAGGTTCGCTCACAGAGTAAGTTACTGAGTTTAGCATCAAGCCCTCATCCTATGTTTCAACCGAGCAGTGCAGCCTGCTTACAGACAGTTCACTAGAACCACTGCATTATTGTTATGTTTCCCGCTGAGCACTCAAGCAAAGTGCCGACCGCTGCTGGATCCTAGAAAGTCTCTTGCACTGTAGAGGTACCTTCATTTGCAATCCATGTGAATATAATTGTAGCTCACCAAGACCCATGGCTGTAAGATCCTCTCTTTCTTTCCACTTCTTCTTTTAGCCAACTTTTTTCCAGGATTGTGATGAGATAGAGATACCAATGGAGACAGGAAAAGAAAGGTCACTTTGAGCATTTTAGAAGGGATTTCCACCCAAGTTTGGAAGCAACACTTACAAGGCACACATCACAACAGTGAGCCAAGTGAAATAGAATGGCAAATACACTAGATAGAGCTTACTCCATTAATATCATCCATCGCTTCTGCTTCACCTTCTGCGTAGATGGGCAGCTGATTTGGATATGCTTCTGAGAATGAACTCAAAATTAAAGAGGATTTAACTAATTTCTCTAACTGATGACAGCGCTGAACAATTTTGAAGCCTTTATTGTCGCTTTTCTGTGTTTTCAAAGTCTATATAGGTTAGATTGCAGTCCGAAAAATCAGCCTCTTCATTAGAAGGGCTTGGCCTCTTAAGACTTTTAATACAATATTCCATCTTGCCTGTCCAGACCCACCCTGCCTCAGAAGGTTTTACCGTCCTGGAGCTTGTACCAGAGGTATCAGAGACCATATCGCTACTTCAGCTTTGGATGGGCAGTTTGATTCACATTCTCACTAGTGAGAGTAGCAAGTTTTGCGATGTCATCTGTGATCGATATTGTAACATTGCGGTCTGGCTTTGCAGAGATTCTCAGGGAAAGCTTGTGAGGACGTGAACTGTAATCCATTGCTGACAACAGGCTATCAAGTGGAGTGCAAAGAAGACAGAAAGCACAGCCCACCACAAAAATGGCCTATGATGATGCATCAGCCTGTGCTGCTGGAAACAGTATGGTACTAATGTAATTCGTAGTTGATCTCTTGTGTCATAACATCTACCCAATGAAAGACGTCCCCAAGTTCTTGTCTAACCATTTTTGTCATGCCAGAATGCTTATTGAAGTGCATCATCCTGTCCAAAGGAAAGATCACAATATCCATCTTTGCATCGTTTCATGGTATATCTGTTGAAGGTCATAAGATGGACAGCAGAAAACGCTTCTATTGACCTGAATTCAGACTCTAGAGCTATGATTGTATGTTGGAAAGATCTGTGGAGTGAAGTTAAGAATTCCTGAGGTCCAGAATGATGAAATCAGCAAGTTGAATGGAAATGGTTTCAGCAGCATGCGAAAGATTAAGATGGAAGCAATGATGCTGGAAGATCATAATTTCTTCTGGCTCTCACATTCTGAATACATTCCAGTCTTCAATACAACAACCCAGCCTTTTAGGCAAGGTGTCAGCCTCAGCTCTTGCAACATGCAGATGCATAGCTGATGTTTCCTCAGGACTTCCAGCAAGCAGCCTTCCTGGTTTGACACAGGCAATAAAGCAAGACAGAGACACTGACACACATCAGGCAGATCTAAAGTGTTTTGAAAGCATCTCTGTTAAGCTCTGTTAAGCACCCTCTTCCTTCTGATCAGGAAATTGAACTACCAACACTTGTGGATAGAGGCCAAGCCTGAGGATTTCATACTGCACAATATTTGGAGCAAGCACTGTCATGTTTGTCAATGTCAATCAAGTGTTGATTGCCACTTCTCCAACCAAGGAATCATTGTGAACTCAGATGGACAGTCGAATATCATTAATATCTCAATATGTTAGATGAACATTCAGAAGTAAATTCAGTAAACACTGTGTCAACGTTCAGAGAAATATCTGATCAATATAGTGGCTGGTCTAGTCTGACTGAAGAACATTCATCCCAAAGACTTCCTGTCTCGAAGGAGAAGCAAAGCAAGATAGATATGTACTTTCAACTGAACTTTTAATGTCCTTGCCACCAGGCATACCAAAACTTCTTGTTTGTCCTGCATCAAATCGTTTGAATGTGAGTTATGTTGATGATGGTTCTTCTTGTTACAAGATTAACCAAGGATTCTACTCATGGCTAAGTCAGGCCTATTGCTGGGCATTTTCCGAAGAAACTGGAAATGTATTGTCCATATGTCAAAAATGCCCTCCAGCACCTGACCTCACTTAGCTGTTTCAAACTCTCCTCTTCTTTCTACAACTGGATCAAGGAATGATCCATTGTGAAATCTGGCTCGATAGCAATAAATCACACATATCTCTGTATTCCAAGCTGTAGATCTGTCTAATCATGCTGGATCCCTTAGCAAATCAAACTTTTGCTGCTGGTCATGGCAAAGCTTGTTCTTGATCAATGCAAAATGAGAGTCTGCAGACAGGTTTATAACCATGTGTATACCAAGCTAATGAGAAAAGGGCACTACAGATGGCCATGTCCACACCAGAAACGACATAGTGTTGAAGGGGACCGGCACCCATTGGCACACCAGGCCAAAAATAAAGAGCGATACGGCGAGTAGCAATAGAAATGAAACAATGCGCTTGAGGCCTTCGAGGCCAAAAGCAAAAAGGAAACAGTGCACATGCCCGAACACAGCAAATCTATTCTCATGGATACCGAAACCTCAGTATACTCCGAGCACTCGTCTACTAAGGCATGTAATTTGGCTACAAATCTAAGAGAGCTTGAACCTTTCTAGCTTTGATGGGCCTATGCATTATTTGTCTGGTCACATGTAGTTGCTCTTCAAATGTCTTACAAGTTTCTCTATTTGTACTTGTTTTGATCTTATTCAAAAATTTAATTTAATATTCATGGGTTCTGAGCACACTCCTTAACTCAATGAGGGACTCGTTCTTGCCAGCTCCAGGCTTGGCCTTTACCCACAAGTGATAATGTTAAAAGTTTAGGTGAAAGTACATATTATGGAACATGTCTAGCCTGCTTATCACACAGCATTCCTGAATTTCTTGGTTGCATCCATCACATTGAGAGGTGATTTGAAATACACATACATGAGACATTTATGAGACATTTTTTGAGGACAGCAGCATTGGGTCTGCCAACTTGGACTTTGCAATGTATGGCACAGAGACAAGAAGGCCAGTCAACTTCATGTTCATCTGCATGGTTATTCAATAAATGTAAGGGACAAAGAGGAGACCTAAAGTGTGACCACTGTCATGTATAGGTGCATCTGCAGAAACCAGAGAGAGATGGCCAGATGGTGAGGGAGGAGTTACTTCACATTGGGGATCTTGATGAAAAAAAGGTATTAGCTTATGCCAGCCCTAATCGAACATATCTGTATGGTCCAACGTGAGTTCTGCCTGAATCCAATACAATGTATCTGGAACTGGGACTGTGAGTGATTTCATGTTCTAATGATGCAGGACCTGAAAGGTACAATTTTGTTCTCCCTCCATCCAGATGTGCTGATGGACGAGAGTTTTGATTATCTGGATAAGCCAGAATAGGGCAATCAGACAGCCCATCCTTGATGTCCATTCTCTGTGTATGTTCTTCCTCAACAGACTGAAGGAATCGATTCCAAATGACGATGACACTCTGCTCCACAGGGCTTGGCTGTAAAGCCTGATCGTGAGCAGCGAAAAACTTGGAAAAATTGGGGACAGGAAGGGATGCAATGGCCATGGCGCAGCCATAATGTTTGGCACAATCGTTACCCAAATTGTCAATGATATCGAGATTCTCATGGTTGTACGGATTATGGAGACGGAAAATCCCATCAAAGCTGCGCATAGGCTGGGGAAAAAGATCAGGAGCGGCAATGGTAGGGACAGGGAAAGACAAAGGACCAGGCTGCAGGCCACGAGGACCAAAGGCGGAAGTGCCTACGTGCCTTCAGCCTGGGCAAGGCACTCAGTGACAATACCAATGTCTTCATCATCGATGATGAAATTGTCGTCATGGAAACCTGGGGCTGAGGCGACAGGACTTAGGGTTCAGGCTACAGAAAACAGAGTCAGAAAAAGAGCGATAAAGAAAGAGAAATAAAGAGACAAACCTCGATGCGATGGACCAGCTATCCGAATAAGCGTAAAAATGTTTATTCCGAGAAAATCAGGCGACGAGAGGACAGATAGTCGAGAAATGAAAGAACTGTTTGGAAATACAGAGAAAGGCTTATAAAACATGAATGAAGCCACCTAAAATCATCAAAATATTGCAGGAAACTCGAATCTAGTGTAGGAAGGTGCCATAGCTTATATGGAATGAAAAAGAGAGAGAAAAAGCTATTAAGGATGGAAGGAGAAGACCAGAAGCAACTAGCAGAGTAGAGAGGAGAAGAAAGATACGAAAGGAGAAACCACAGAGGAAAGACTGCAACGAAGAGACACAAGATCGAGAGAAAGAAGGAGAGACAGACATGGAAATAGCGAATCAAGTGAAGCAAATATTGAGAAAAGGAACGGAAAGACACACACGTGAAAGTTAAGAAGCATGTGGAATACAAGAGAACAAGAAGCGAAACAAGTACGAGTACTGGGTCTGGTGGTTTGTTAGCAGCCTTCTGATTTTATATACCATGACCTTGCTCTGCACAGTGAGGCATATATCCTGATCTGGGACTTTTGGGGTATGTTGGCTAATGAGCTTTTGATAGGAGACATGAATGGAATAGATCACATACTTTGACTGGATCTGCTTTGAACAGATCATGTGTTTCAATATCAGCATCTGTACATCCTTCCACCTCAGAGTACATCTGCCAAGTATCAAAAAAGAGCTAACCTCCATTGGATGCCCTTTATATGAGGGATGACATTCCATCACTGGGTTTATTCTCATCAGCCTGAACCTGGTCTCAACCTTCCTGTCGATTCTATTTGCCATTCTCAACCTGACAAATGTCACTGGAATACATCCTAAGACAGAAAATATACTGACTGACATGATTCCATCACTGGCTGTGATGATTCTGTCCCATATTGCAGGTCAGCATTGGGACCAAAAGCTGTAATGGGAAATCATAATGTTACGATAGACTTCTCACTGGGATTGCAGCTATTGATGCACCAAGGTTAGTCAGCAAATGGCAATTGTCACCAAAAAGCTTAAACTGACCTCAATGAAGAAGAGGAAACTGAAAGAGAAGAGATTGCTAGAAATGCTAGTTAGTCGAAACACTTCTGCTTAGACAGGCTATTTGGCCAGTGGCAGGAACATGACTCGAGGTGGGGTGGCAGTGAGCTTCATCATAAGCCTTAAATTCCTGGGTTCCTGGAGTGCGAATACTGTCAAGGCATTTATTTGCCAAGCTGAGTAATGTTGCTGGTATTGAGTTTGCAGAGAGTAAGTAAGAGTGTTGACTGTCGTAAAATAGGGCCTTGATAATGTCTGAAAGGAGAAGAAGGTCATTTGCCTTCTTCAGCCCAAAAACCAGACTTCAGAGCTCTGTAGTTTCATATTTGTCAAGTAGAGTTGAAGTAGGCAAGGAGAGTGTCAAGTAGATCTACACACCCAACTGCAAATGATGAAAAAGGGGGAAGGACAGATGATCGCAGCCAGGTGCTGGACATGCAGAGACAATTGATATCTTCATTCTATGGCATGAATGTGGAATAAGGAAGATCTGTGGGCTTGGACATTGATGGGCAATCCAGACACCCATAGCATCAATCAAGTAACAGAGCTTGAATTGTTCAAGTGTAAGGGAGGAAAACCAGAAAGTACATTAACTTTGATGGAAGTAATGGTGCTGGAAGATTACAATTCTCTATCCACTCTAAGTTGATGTTCTTCCAGCAACAGCTTTCCTGGTTTGACACAGACAATAAAACAAGACAGAGACATGCTGACACAGATGCATCTAAATTAATCAGTGTAATAATCATCTGTTCTCTTCCATTTGAACAGAAGATGAGTGTGAGAGCACAGATTTGGTCGAAACTGGCAGATCCTGAAAATGGGGTCCTGCCCAAAAGAGTACAAATTCAAAGCTCAGTGAGCTTGGGAGTTGTGAAGAGAACAGATACAATGTGCCATCACTGATCCTTCCCAAGAGGTAAGTAATGATGATAAACCCCTGGCTTTGAACTTCATTTCATCTTTGGATCTCATTTTACTTGGGAAGCGATCTAAGACAAACACTAAGTACTTATTCATCATAGCTGATGGAATATATATTGAAGACGGCTCAACTCTTGATGTCTCATGGGAGCCAATAGAGAAAAGTTAGCAAGTGTATTCAGGGTATGACCCAGACAGAAAAATGAGGACTTGTAAGATATTTGAAGAGCAACTAGACAAATAATGTATTGTCATGATATTATTACAACCGGAGATAAACCCAAATGGAGATCTGCACTGATGGTGGTAATGCTCGATGAACCATACTAAAGACGAGTCTTACCTAAACAAGTTTAGGGACTCGTAATTTACTTCTATTTCGTTCTGCTCTCTGACTTTGTCATTAGATCCCTCATATGCCAATTGGAGCGAAGATTTGGACAATTTGCTGATTAAAGCAGCACAGCAAAAGTGAGGGGCTCGTAGCATGCCTCAGGCTTGACGGCATGTGAGTCTTCATGTGTCTAATTGCATCTCCAGCTTTTTGTGATTGGTATTTTGACCAATTTCTTTTCATCAGGTGAGTTTTTTTTTTTTGGTTTTGCTGGTATATCTGACCTTCAACCTCATGTTTGGCCACACGGGAAGCTAGAAGACCTTCATCTCCTAGTCCTCGCTGCCGGAACACAGGACAGATTGTAAGACCCAAATCACAAGGCTTGCTTACTGACTGACTGGAGAAGAGAGCTCATGAGTTTGCAACAAAAGAGGCTGAATTTGACGCAGGCACAAATATATATAACTGAAAATTCTGGCTGACTGGGCTGTCTTCTGGGAATTTCTTCACAGGATATCCAATGAATGCCAGAACAGGTTGGTGGCGCAATAAAATAGATCTGATTCTGTCACACCCAACTCAAAGTCCATTCATTCCAGCGTCCATTCATCTGCATCGATTTGTAAGTGCAGCTTTGCTCAGTCGACATAGACTAGCGATACCAGTATCACAGTGGTTACTTGGGGGTAAAGGCCAAGCCTAGGGCTGGCAAGATCCCATAGCATCAATCAAGTAACAGAGCTTGAATTGTTCAAGTGTAAGGGAGGAAAACTTCCAGAAAGTACATTAACTTTGATGAAAGTAATGGTGCTGGAAGATTACAATTCTCTATCCACTCTAAGTTGATGTTCTTCCAGCAACAGCCTTCCTGGTTTGACACAGACAATTACGAGTTTTGTCTAGTTGCTCTTCAAATATCTTACAAGTCCTCGTTTCATTTATTATACATGAGATCATGATATACAACATCATCCAATATGAGGGACTCGTTCTTGCCAGCCTTAGGCTTGGCCTTTACCCACAATTGTCATGACTATGCATCATCCAATCTGCATGTTATGCGTCTGATTCCATTGGATTCCCACGATAAAACCACCTTAGAATCACCTATATAATTTGTTGAAATATTGTGTTAACAGTAGCAGAACAAGCAATACATTATAAGCCAAAATTGCAGAAATTGTATATTTAGCTTAAATATTGCTTTACATGTGTTGGGACTATTTTCGTTGGATTCCCACACTAAAAGTACCCTAGGTCTGTCTCCAATATGAAGCAAAATAATAGCATAGTCAATAGGTTCCATGCAGAACAAGTTATGCTGTCTCAGCTGCAATTTCTAGGGCACAAATATTGTATGCTGCACATGAGAAATTGATTGGTAGAAAGCAATGACAATGTTCCTCTTGCCAAAATGCAATGAGAGATTCTCAAGTGTTATTCAGGGTATGACCCAGACAGAAAACTGCTAGGATTCATATTGGATGATGTTGTATATGATGATCTCATGCATAATAAATGAAACAAGGACTTGTAAGATATTTGAAGAGCAACTAGACAAATAATGTGTAGTCATGATATTACAACTATACTAAAGACTCGTAATATAAACTCACCCTAGGTTGGAATCTCCTGAGAGCCATGAGTACTGAACATCCAGCTGATGCAATACTGTCAATTGCCAAAGAGACTGGAGGACCTTCTATCCCTGTGCAACAACCATTCTTGGATAAATGGACCTTAATTCAGGCAAGGTTTAGTTGTCACTGTTGTTACCCCCGACCTTCAAACTGCCCATGCCTGGCATGTGATGTTTCTTCCCCAGAATATCACTGATTTTCTCAAATTTTCTCAAGTTAATGCCCTGGTTGTAGTTTCTTTCCGAGTGCCAATGCTAGCCTCGGTTCAAAACATTTCGGGATAACTGGTCTTTGTCAAGTCTTTGTAAGCTTTTTCCAGCAATGATTAAATTCTCAAGACAGTTGAGGTATTCAGCTGGGATTTCTGCAACAGACTGGAACTTGAACTGATGATGCTCAAGAAGCCGAAGAAGCATCTCTATGAGCGATTATTATCTTCCCATGCTTGGTACCGGTGAAACCCAAACACATGAGTGTACTCAGAACCCATATGAAATTAAATTTTTAAATAAAATCAAAACAAGTACAAATAGAGAAAAGTTAGCAAAGGCATTTACTTGCCAAGCTGAGGTGATATATTATTTTTTAGACAGTGGAGGCTTCATCAATACTGTCTGACTTGTTGCATACTTTGCTTGACCCACCGACTGGCATCCTGATGTGATATGTCGTAGGACTGATCTTTTCCATTACCTCAATTTGAAGAGCAACTACATGTGACCAGACAAATGTGCAGTCATCATATCACACCCACGCTCGATGAACCATACTAAAGACGAATCTCTCCAGCGTAGATGAAGTGCAAATCTCTAAGAAAGGAGATGGAGGAAGTAACATGAGCATCTCAAAGAGAACAAGCAAAGTGCTGAAAGAAAAGCCCAACAAAACAAACAAGAGACAGAGTCACTCCTAATCCCAGCTTGAGCTCCAAGAATCATGAGCTAGAGAACATCAAAAGGTCAAAGTCCTCAGTTCAACTCAATATGAAAGAAGGAAGTTAGAATTCTTCAGACACAAAAGCATTTAGATATGCTAAAAATAACAGGTGGAATGTTTCCAACCCTATTATCAGCATGCAATGGGAAGTAGTGAAAATGATCCTGAGAATTATGAGTGGTCTTGCCTCCGAAGCTGAGCCCAACATCCTCTTGCTACCTAGATTCATATCGCTATCCATTCAGGTTGGGCACTGCTCAATCAATTTCAGCCCTGGGCACACCACATGAGCCTGTACTGCATTCAAAATGCTCCCCAGCTTCTTATTGCAGAGCTGAATCTATGTTCTTCCTCAAACAATGACATCTGGAGGATATATGTGGCACTTGTGCTCCACATTCTTAGGCCTTCCAGAGGGTTCTGAAGATAGCGTCAAAGGCATCAACATCAGCTGTTGCAGCATCGTTTTTATAGTACTCCAAAAAGTCAATACACTAGTATTAATAAGACTTAAGGCCAGACTATTAACAACTTGTTAAAACTTTAATTGATCTTTTATTGATCTAGAAGTCTGCCCTCGAGTGACAAAAGTTTTTATTGGAGATGTGGATAGCCAGGGTATGGTTGACTTTTGAATCTTCTATTAACTTTAAAAGCCAATTTGGCCTAGTTAACGCCTATCAAGACTTTTAGTATTAACAGTCTCTTGGTTCAACATTTCCTATATGTCTGCTTAGTTACACAGAGATTCTACAGCTCAAAAGAACTTTCAACAATAGCTTTCCAACTGTCCAGAGTGCTGAGAATGAAAATGGTGCTAGACCAGTGAGTTGTATTTCCCAGCTATCAGCTCTCTTAATTAATTGTTTAGAATATCTCCGCCCTAAACCCTGTATCTAATTATAAACTAGTCAGAGCGCATTCGTCTACCCTAGACCCTTTATGAGGCATGAGGCAGGGCATTTCTTTAGCTCCTTGGACTCGTTTGGACCTACATTGATCAATCTGACATCTTTATAGGAATTGCCACCACATCAGGAGTGCTTTTTAAAATGTTGGTTTGCCCATACAGCAAAAGTTGGGACATGACATTGCCTCAATTCTCTCCTCAAAAAAGCAGATTTCCAGTACAGCCAAATGCCCCAGTCTTTTTTGCATCATTTTGAGGTCTGATAGGTGCTTCAAAGAAATCCATGCTAGACTATCACATGCACCTTCCCACCTTACTGCACAGCAGTATCTTTGCTTCTGTATTGCCTCTGTAGCTCTATTCCATCCAGTTTTGAGGTTTGTCAGACACTTGTCACAGGTTAGCATATTAATAGGCTAACTGTGTTCTGAATATGCTAGTCACAATTTCCTGCCCATCTTTATTAGCCTCATCCTTTGCACTGCTTTTCCTGGTTCGCTTTCTGTCTCAAATCCCTGAGACATATCTAGATGAGCTATTCCATCTGAGGCAATCATTTCAAGTCTGATGGTCATGACAGGATGAATACAGTCACTGGTTCAGAACCTTCAATACAACCAAGCCCTGGTCCATCTAAATTACACCTCTTTGATGGTTCTCTGCTCAGCATGGAACCCATTCCACCACCTGCTATCATAACTGAGGCATATTCTTGGCCTCTGGATCAGCACTCCACTGCAGGACCACCAAAACCTGTGGGACCAATCAAGGCTGCAAACACTCCTTCAAGCAGCTTGTTACAGGCTCGTCCATGAAACAAGACAAAGGTTACAATATGTTCATCCTTCCTATGATGTCAGAACCTATAGAGCTTGTTGAATATACAAGGACTGGCTTACTAGCCAGAGATTGGTAAGAGCTAACAAGCTCTATAGGTTCTGACATCATAGGAAGGATGAACCTCACGCAGCCGGTTATATTACCGGCTGCATGAGGAGCTCATAATGTTACGCTGTTAGCAATTATTTTATCTTATCACGGAACAAAACAGAACAATCGGACAAGTCAGATAACCCGAACACATGGTACATCAATAGTTTGACGTTTTGACATTTGACATGACGTGAGAAAACACATGGACAACACAACAGCACGTTGGAAAAGCGCGACTACGAATACAATTACATGCGTCTAGCAACATGGAAACGGTATTGTGTTGAACAGACAGTTATACACGTGTTATTGTATTGTACAGTATAAAAGGACAGTAGTTTACAAGATGTACTTTAGCTTTTTGATTTTCTTGAATTTACATTCTCTTTTCAAACTCGAGTCTAACGCTCCTCTTACCGAGCGGCCACTTTGCCCTTGTTGGCCTTTAGTGTGGTTAAGGACAAGATTAGATTTGAGTCTAAGTCGGCACATAATCAAAAAGCTAACTCATACCCTCGTACCACTCCTCCTATCTCCTCTTTTCTTTTTAACCATCATTGTCGAAGTTGCCTACTGAAAGTGATCGCTCTGCTCCTGGTGGCCGGGTTCCGGGGCCCCTAAAAATTACTGGAAAGAGGCGTGGCTATTGAAGCCGCCGACTACTAGAGAACACTTTCAGGAAAGCGATCAGACTTTGTTGAGTTCCTCTCTTTTCTTTTTCTTACCTGTCCTTGGACAACTCTACCGTGCCCGACATAGTCATTTGTCGGGACATCGACTCTCCACCCTCGTACCTTCCGCCCTATCCTCACAGGGCAATCCAATCCTCCTTCCAACAACTCCCAACGCAGGGAGTATAAATTATTGTGAACCGCCCCAATACCCTTAAAGAGTAACGTTGAGTCCGACTCTTGGGTGGGAGCATCAAGGACAGGTCGCTAATCTTCGGAGAGGCACCGTCGCCGGAGTTGCATGAAAGTAGCAGTGGCAATCCGGTTTCACACGCAAAAGAAGTCTTGGAATTCCCCTCCTACCACTTTCACCTCTGCGTTCCGAGAGACGCGTTTTAAGGTTCTTGCTTACGTAGAGTCCTTCTAGTGTCACAACGAAAAAGGCTCTATTTTCGCATAGAACTTGAGTAGCTGCTCGATAACCTCAGCTCCCTGCCTAGAGGTGCCAACCAGGTCGTCACAGTCCGCGAGCACCGGACTTTAAACTCTCTTCACCACGTATTCTGGAGGCCGCTTCGGGATATCCCTTCTTGCAGACACACCGCCGCCATCACCATCCTTATCACCGCTGTCAGAGCATACCACTGACAATACATTTCATTCCCTGCCTCTGATCCCCGAAATGGATCAGGATCAACCAACCGCTGGCCCTAGTGGTCAACAAGGACCTATCAGCTTGCAAGAGGCTCTTGCAGTCAACAATAACCTCCAGAGTGAAATGGAGGAGTTGAGACGACGTCTAGCAGCTGCAGAAGCTAGACAACCGGTTCCACAGCTGGAATATTTTATACCCCGGCCAGCGTCACAGCCGGCTTACTTCCCTCAACCGGCTTCCCCACCGGTCCAAGCACCAGCTCAGGTAGTGAGCAGATCACGAGTAGCCCTCGCAAAGGAACCACCGCTCTTCACGGGCGACAAGTCGAAATGGGAGAACTTCTCCCGATGTCTGGTCACCTATATGGTGGCCTATCGAAGGGAATTTCCGGACGACGAGTCCCGGATTTTCTACACCCTGTCCCTCCTAAGAACGGAGGATGGGTCAGATTGTGCCGCTTCGGATTGGGCCCGAAGCTGGCAAAACAACAGGATTGTCGACTACAGATATGTCGACAATGACACTTACAGTTCATTCCTCGATGAACTGAAAGCAACATTCGAGGACCGGGCTGTGGCCGAAGTAGCCTAGCAAAAGTTAAATACGATTTGACAGGGCCAGCACGAGGCTCTTGGTGACTTTGTCACCAGATTTGAACTCTTAGCCAACAAAGCCGGCTATAGTCCCTACGAGCCAGGTCGGCTGTGGGACAAATTCTTGATCAGCCTTATGGCTAGATCGGTTCACAGATCAATTGTGAACCAACTCTATATTGGAGGGAGTGACGTTCCCACCAGTTACATCAACTACCGTGACCGGTTAATAAAGGTCGACGGTAACAACCAGGTCGGGAAGGCCATGACTTCTGACCAAAATATGTTTTGGAAGCCTGCCGGGGCTCAAAAACCGGGAACCCAGACAAGTTCAAAAACTGCCGCCACAGGATCGTCAGGGTCGTCGGGGACGGCTCCGAATCTGAACAAATCAGCGCCTGCCCCAATGGACGTCGATAGATCCAAGACAAAGGGGGAACCCTTCCTTTGTTACAATTGTAACAAAGAGGGACACATGTCCCGGAACTGTCCAGAGCCCAAACGGCTGAGGAAGTTCATCGCCTGGGCCATTTTGGCCCAAATCAAGGAGCTCCCAGCAGATGATGCTGAACTTAAGACGCTCGTCGAGGAACTCCGAGCAAAGGGTTTTTAAAGCGGTCGCCTCCTCTAGCCAAGGAGTCCACGACCAGTTCGTCTTTCTCTGGGTCCTCTTCCCCTACGAAGAATTCTTATGCTGTATTGGGAACCCTTGAGGGCGAGCCCGAGGAATTTGTAAATAAATATGACACTTCTTTACGACAGTCTATTGTAGAATTTCTTAGCAAGTCCTCTGAGGAGGCAAAAAATCGAGTTATATTATTAAAACGAAAACATGATATTAAATTAAAAAATCAACGAAGGAACACTGCCCAAGAAGAATGGGGCGCCTTCAAGAAATTATTTAAAACAGCTCAGGGAGAAGAAACCTCGTCAACAAAGACTGAAAAGGGCAGCTCTGCTGCGGAGGCTCAATCCGGAAAGCTGGAGGAAGCGCCTAAGGTGTCTCGCACACCTGACAACGTAAAACGTTGGGAAAGTGCAGAAAAGCAGGGAAAGCCACAACCCAGTAAACTGGCATCGGAACTTCGTGAATTACAGAAACAGCGAAGAGTCAGACATGAAATGTCAGTTCCAATTAAACTTACTGCCCTGGACACCGGAAAAACTCGTGCCATGAAAGCACTCATGGATAGTGGTTGTTCAATCACTTGCATCGACCGTGCGTACGCTAAGGCAGAGCAATTTGAGATGCATGAACTCGGAGCACCTATTCTGGCACGAAATGCTGACGGATCTGAGAATGCTGGCGGGCGTATTTCTCATTACGTCAACTTACGTATGGCCATTGGGGCACATGAGGAGAAGCGACACTTCCTTGTCACAAACTTAGGGAAAGCACGTATATTCATAGGCCATGATTGGCTAAATGAACATAACCCTGAGATTGATTGGCGACGCGAAAAAATTAAATTCAGTCGCTGCCCTGATACATGTGGCATGAAGGGACACGAGTTCACTGGGATGGGTGGGAGAAGACGTACCACCTGAAGAAGGGGAATCTATTCTCCTTGTTGATTTCGGAGAAGCCATTGATCTTCGACTCAAATCTACGTCCACTCAACGGATGGCTGAAGAAGCCAAATCGAGCAAAGAACGCATGACTGAAGACAAAGTCCCTGAACAATATCGGGATTATGTTAAAGTCTTTGCAAAAGAATCTTTTGATTCACTCCCGGAAAAACGGCCATGGGATCATGCAATCGAGTTAAAGCCGGAGGCTAAATCCGTAGATTGCAAAGTGTATCCATTATCTTTAATTGAACAGGAAAAGCTAAAAGAATTCCTGGAAGAGAACTTGTCAAGCGGATGAATACGACCATCCAAATCACCGATGGCATCCGCGTTCTTCTTTGTCAAGAAAAAAGATGGATCCCTGCGCCTGGTACAAGATTACCGGAAGTTGAATGAGATGACGATTAAGAATCGTTATCCATTACCCCTTATCTCCGAGCTCGTCAATAAGCTTCGAGGGGCCAAGATTTTTACAAAGCTTGACATCAGATGGGGCTACAATAACATACAGATCAAGGAAGGTGATGAATGGAAGGCGGCATTCAGAACCAACCGAGGTCTATTCGAACCCCTAGTCATGTTTTTCAGCCTGACCAATTCACCGGCCACATTCCAGACAATGATGAACGATATACTCAGAGATCTAATCGATGAGGGACACGTCATTGTCTATCTGGATGATATTTTGATATTCACGGATTCTATCGAAGAACATCGTCGAGTAGTAAAACGTGTGCTAGATGTGTTACAGAATCACAAGTTGTATCTCAAACCCGAAAAGTGTGAGTTTGAACGCACTGAGATAGAATACTTGGGAGTCTTAATCTCGCATAACTCGATGAAGATGGACCCAGTCAAAATTAAAGGCATCATGGAATGGCCTGAACCAAGGACCGTGAAACAAGTCCAAGCATTCCTGGGCTTCGTGAATTTCT
This sequence comes from Mycena floridula, assembly GCA_029320655.1. Classification (NCBI taxonomy): domain Eukaryota; kingdom Fungi; phylum Basidiomycota; class Agaricomycetes; order Agaricales; family Mycenaceae; genus Mycena; species Mycena floridula. The sequence goes on along the minus strand of JARIHS010000085.1, from coordinate 129,206 downwards.
ACTGTAGATTTGTACGCGGGTACAGCGAGGTGGCGAAGCCACTGATGCGACTTACGGGAAAATCCGGATGGACATGGGGCGAGGAGCAATGTGTAGCTTTCCAGAAAATAAAAGATCGTATCGCTGAAGATGCTGTGCTCGCACTTCCGAACGATCATGGAAAGTACCGGCTCGAAGCCGATGCATCTGAAGGAGCAACTGGAGCTGTATTAAGTCAGCTACAAGAAGGACTATGGCGCCTGGTTGCTTTCATGTCACACGGCCTGACAGAGACAGAGCGGAATTACGAGATCTACGATAAAGAGATGCTCGCGATAATGCTCGCTCTTGATGAATGGCGGGCATTGCTTATGGGCGCTGATGAAACTTTTGAAGTATTTACGGATCACCAAAACCTACAATACTTCAAGAAGCCCCAGAAGCTTAACCGTCGTCAAGCATGTTGGGTAACGGAGTTGTCACAGTATGACTTCACTCTTTCACATCGACCTGGAGCGCTTAATAGAAAAGCAGACCTGCTATCTAGACGTGCTGACCATGATCAGGGAAAAGATGACAACAAGGATGTCACACTCCTAAAGCCGGAATACTTCCGAGCCACAGAGCTTGAAATCGAGGGAATCGATAAGGACCTAATCAGTCAAATCAAATCTGTCATGTCTATTGACACCTCGGTTAAGTTGGCACTTGAGAAATCCTTACCGGGTTGGAAGAGAGAAGGCAACTTGATCTTCTATCGGGAATGTATTTACGTACCGAGGAACGACAAGTTACGGGAGCAAATCATTAAGCTCCATCATGACACTCCGCTTACAGGACACCCAGGCGAAACAAGTACGCAAGAGAAGATCGAAAGAAACTTCTTTTGGCCCCGATTGGGAAACCAAGTACGGGAGTACGTTCGCACATGTGAAGACTGTCAGCGAACTCGAGTCAAGTGGTCGAGACAAGGGATGCTTAACCCTCATAAAATAGCTAAGGAGCCTTGGGAGGAGGTGTCAATGGACCTTATCGGTCCCCTTCCAGAGAGCAATGGCTTTGATGCCATTCAAGTGTGGGTGGACACATTTTCAAAGATGATCCACGTAGAACCCACAAACATGGAAGTAACGAGTGAGGGAATCGCGCGCCTAACATGCGACCGTGTCATCAGATACCACAGCATTCCCCGAAAGATAATTTCGGATCGCGATCCTCGTTATGTGTCCAAGTTTATGCGAGAGCTTAACAAGCTCCTCGGGATAGAAATGAACCCGAGTACGGCGTATCACCCTCAGACGGACGGTCAGACGGAACGAACAAACCAGGAGATAGAACAATATCTCCGGTTATATGTCAATTTTCATCAGTCAGACTGGGCTGAATGGTTAGCGCTAGCAGAGTTTAGTCATAATGACAAAACTAGCGCTTCAACAAAAGTGACGCCATTCTTCGCAAACACAGGACGACATCCGTGGAAGGGTCACGAGGGAAAGTCGGACAATCGAAACGAATCCGCCCAGCAATTTGCTGACCGAATGAAAAAGATTCAGGAAGAGACATCAATGGCGCTTGAAAAAGCGCAGGCTAAAATGAAACGAAACTATGATAAACATCGGAAGCCTGCGCCGGAGTTCAAAGCCGGAGATAAAGTTTATGTAGAAGCCACGAACCTTGATACAGGTCGACCTTCTCGGAAACTTTCAGATAAGCGTCTTGGCCCCTACGAGATAGTAGATAAAGTGGGCCCTTCAAGTTATAGAGTTCTACTCCCGGGTAATACTCGGAAGTATAATGTATTTAATGAGGCGTTACTTACACCATATCATGAGCCTCCTGCTCACAGAAGGGATGAACAACCACCACCAGAAATCATTGATGATGCAGAGGAACACGAGGTTGAGTCTATTTTAGACTCCCGACGACGTGGTAAGGGATATCAATTCCTTATCAAATGGAAAGGCTACCCAACAGCTGAAAACACATGGGAACCAGAGCGTAATCTCACAAACGCATCTGAATTATTATCGAAGTACAAACGAGACAACAGCATTCTTACCCGGGCCGTTCGAATTCATATCTCACCTCCGATTTTACCCACTGGCAGTTGGGACAAATATATCGAACACTTTATACACAAGGAAAAAGTGAAGCCCTACCATTGTCGATATCTCTTCAATGCATCAACTGGTGTGTTTGATCGAATTCATGGTTATGACTTAGACGAAAAGCGTAAACCGGATCTCTTCCTAGCTGACGAGGACGTCAGCCTTAATGGGGGGGTAATGTTACGCTGTTAGCAATTATTTTATCTTATCACGGAACAAAACGGAACAATCGGACAAGTCAGATAACCTGAACACACGGTACATCAATAGTTTGACGTTTTGACATTTGACATGACATGAGAAAACACATGGACAACACAATAGCACGTTGGAAAAGCGTGACTACGAATACAATTACATGCGTCTAGCAACATGGAGACGGTATTGTGTTGAACAGGCAGTTATACACGCGTTATTGTATTGTACAGTATAAAAGGACAGTAGTTTACAAGATGTACTTTAGCTTTTTGATTTTCTTGAATTTACATTCTCTTTTCAAATTCGAGTCTAACGCTCCTCTTACCGAGCAGCCACTTTGCCCTTGTTGGCCTTTAGTGTGGTTAAGGACAAGATTAGATTTGAGTCTAAGTCGTCACAAAAGTGGTCTCAAGACAATCATTTTGAGTCTAAACTACCAGAAGACATAGCATGTCAACGCAGGCAACACATGATTGTCAGATACTTGAATGTGGTGTGGTCATGGTCGAGGGACAGAATACAACTCATCTGGAACTATTTCAAGTAATTACATACTGTTTTGAAATGACTTTGAGTCCACATAACCGATGTACACCGCACTTACCGAAAGTCACGAGATCAGTGCCAGAAGCCGTGGCCTGAGCCAAAGCCAGGCCAGGCCAGGTCACAGCCATATCCCCTGGCCTGGTCTGAGGTTTGAGCAGGCCGGGACCAGGTCAAGCCAGGCTGAAGCCGCTGTCCTTCCACTCCCTCTAACCACAACTGAGGAATTGGAGAAACAAACGGAAGGTCGTGACAGGAATGATAATGAGTAAAGACATCAGGCCTGAAATAGGTATTCAAAGATAAAGAACAGAAAAAGGTCAATCAGACATATTTATATCAAACACTCGCCAGCAATTGAAGTGGCAGCATCATTGTGAAAAAAGAATCATTGTCGAAAGCCAAGACTCCAGTCAAAGACGATGGAAGCAGCACCTAGATCATAGATGATATGAGTCTTGTAGCACCATCATTAACCAAGGCAAACAACCTGTGAAGGAGAATAAGCAATGGGAATCCGGAAAAGCAAAAGCATAATGAGACACACCACCATGGACCATGTCTATAAGCTCTTCAACCACGCTCAAATTTTTTCAACGAGCTAGCTCCTCATTCCTTTGTCTTCAATATCAGCAATTCATATCCTTATTGCATCGATGAGGCAAGCGCTGTCCGCCACAAATGCATCAAGCAATGACAAGCATTGATGACGCTGAGGGTCCAGTGGCGGCTGCAGAGATGGCATCAGAAGACGCCATGCTGGCAAACAATTGGCAGACAAGCTGTGAAATCCAATAAGCAAAAAAGGAAAGAAAAAAGGCGACAAAAATCGTACTATCGCCAGGTGCAGCTTCTCGTTTCCTTGATACGGAAGCCCTTATTGGCACCAACTGAGAAATATGAAGACATTGAGCACGGGTTTTTTATCGACGACAATGATACAGCAGCAGGGCACATCCAATGGCCAATGAGAAACGAGCTGTGGAACCTGATGATAGGGTCCCTACAAAAATGACCCTATAAATCAGATTAAAGGACTAATCCGACATCTTTCTGGCTACTATTGGTATCTTATTGCTCGCTGCACTAGAGTTGACCTCCACACTGCTAGTAAGACTTGTACCTATGTACCGTGGAAGCACTAGAACTTGACTCATCACAGCAAGGATACTAGCCGCGGTAACGTACGGACACACCAGGAGAAAGAGGCAAACGCATGCCTCGGTATAACATGGTTTAACAAGGGTTCCGCGAATCTGAAGAACTGTATATTGTCCGGTTCATAATGACTGAATGGGCTCTGCGATACCGAGGAACGACTTACGAGGAAGCTTACGGATTCCGAGGTAGTCAGCGGGATGAGCCACGGTCGCTAGCGCAGCACGGCTCCGAGACATCAGAACAGGTAGATCAAAATGATCGACGGATATGCGATGACTGATTAAGGACCGAAAGGTTAACTCGATCAGTTTACGGTTTCCGGTAATGAGGTAAAAGAGTGCTGGCTTCTGGTTATGGATCGCAGTGGGTCCGCACGGTACTTCCTCAGAAAGAAGGAATCTTTTAGTTAAAGAAACCAGGTCAATCGAGGAAGTGTTTCAATCGTGACTCATTTGTGTAACGAGCGATCGACGGTCAACATGGGGGCCGAGGGATTGGTTATTATCAAAAGTACTGAATGCGACTAGCTTATGCTATACTTCGCGGAAAGACATTGTTTAAAGACTGACTTCATACATGACAAGTCATAAGTCTTATCGGTCACTAGGGATAGCACGGGAACCAGCTTTTCCGCGAAGTCTTTAGTCCATCAACTGGGTTCATCATTTTAATGGTTTTTGCGGACACCGAGTAGACTCCACCTTCACGAGGGATGGCTTGATAGCTGAGATAGAGGGTGCGCCGGTTTACGAGTTAGTTATTTATCATCAGTTTTGGACAGTATTTAAGTAGCCCGTTTGTACTAAGTAAAGTTAGAGAATCAGTGGCCCGCTACGCTTTAGCACAGGATCCATCTTGTACGCTCTCTGTGTTGAAATCATAAGATTGTCTGCACTTGTCTCGTCTTGTCTTGTTCTAGTCTCTAGTCTCTAGTCTTGAAGTCCTTGTTTCGGTAACAGGCAAAACCTCTAGTATCTAGTCTCTAGTCTTGTCTTGAAAGTCCTGTTTCTAATAGGCAATACAAACCGTTGGCTTAAAACACCAATACCAAACCCCTTCCGAGAAACATACTACCCCGCATCTTGCGCGGAAGTCTACGTACTGCGGAATACGAACTTGGCGCGGAAACTCTGCGCGGAAACTTTCCAAGCTTCCAAGTCTCGTTTGAACTAGTTAACCAACTCGCACAAAGAGGGTATTAAAGAGATATTGTGGTGTGTGTTGGGTGCTCGATTTGTCGCCACTCACTCGTGTCATTTCCGTCCCGTCCGTTAGGATCCCTCACATCTGGAGCCCACCGCGAGGGTTATCAGATTAAATTGAGACCTGCTTGAAGTTTCACAAAGACTTTACCAACACAAGTTCTAAGACTCGGTCTTAGATCTTCGCACCTAAGCTAGTTTGGCTCCAAAACTCAATCCGAAAGGAAAGAGCAGAGAAGTTGAATCAGAGTTTAGACCCGACCCAAACAACCCTGTTCAAGGACCATCCCGTCCGCGGATTGCTTCAGACGTTCCTCGTAGTTCCGGCGAACCAAGTACTTCCAAGAAAGAAGGAAAACGTCCGCTCAAGGCACTCGTAGGATCAGAGAAAGATCAGCAAATTGCACAACAAGGATTAAATCGAGCAAATCGAGCGGCTAGACGCGGAACAAACAGTCCAACTCAAAGTTGTAGTCCTTTACGTGGAAATAGTCCTATTCGTTCTCTTACAGAAGAACAAGAACAGAACCTAGACGATAGTTTATCTCGTCTATCCCTAGAGAATCTAAACATTCTCTCAGACTCGCTTAGTTCGAACTCGTTGCCGTTTCAGAACTTAACACCTATACCAACACCGATACCTAGCCCTGTAACAAGTCCTCAGGTTAATAACACCATGACGACTAATGTTTCCAAGAAGGATATGCCTTCTTTCAGAGATCGCAAAGCTCCGCGCTGGGAATGCGACCGCGATGAGAAACGAGACATTCCGCAGTTTATCTGTGAAGTCACTGACCTCCTCGACGGTTGCAAGATCACAGACGAAGACGACCGATGCAAATGGTTATCAGATTATGTGGATCCACAGACTCGAAGAGAATGGTGCACCTTTGATGGGTATAATACTAATTATGATACCTGGACAAGAGCCATTGTCAAAGACTATTCCCTCGAACTGCGTATCGAGAAGGAAGGAAGTTATTCGAAGTTGGATCGAGTCATTAGAGAGACTGGAAAGTTGACGAGCGATGATTTTGGAGAAGTCCAAGATTATAAGCGAGCTTTCCAAGGGGAAGTAGCTACGATGCTAAGCGCAGCAAAGGCCAATGACCAAGACGCGCCGCTTTCAAATAAAGCGATTTGCGAAAGGTGGTTGAAGCCTATGTCCAAAGAGTTCGTCGCGAAGATTGATGAGCGTGTGAGGCTTACTGAGTCAGAAAGGGCCCGCGCTATCAGTTATAAGCCGCGGAGAGCTGACGACCCTTGGGCCTGGAAAGACCTGATCTCGGCTACGATTGAAGTAGCATATCGGCAGCATAATGGAGGAATGAAATCTTTGTACAGCGCAGAATCTGCCGTGGAAAGCCAAGTCATTCACCATAAAACTGACGAGGAATTGCACTCAATCAAGCAAGAGTTGGCGTTACTACAGGATGCCCTCAGGACTCAGAACCGCGAAACTAAGGAATTGCTAGCTGCATTAAAGCAAAACTCTTGGAACACTGCACCGCGTCAGTTTACTCCTCAGCCTAGCCCGATGGCGCCTTCTGGATCAGGAGGGGCGATGCGTCAATATGGCGACGATTGTTTCTACTGCTCAGAAACCGGACACCGGCTGAACGCCTGTCCTTCGCGTCAAGACCACATGAATAAGGGTTGGATTAAGCTTGATAGCTCAGGAAAAATGGTATTAACGGACGGAGTCTATATTTCGCGTAATCTGCCTGGTTCTAACCAGAAGGAAAGAGTCGAGATCTGGCACTCCAAGAAAAACAACCTGTTGATGTTTGTTCCCGAGCTTCAAGCCGTCCAAGAACTAAAAGAGGAATTTTGCGCAGAAGACGTTCAGCCAGTGATGAATCCAGCGGTCTTCGCGCAGGAGATTGGGAAAGTGGTAAAGGCTGAATTAGCTCGATACGGCGAACCTGAGTTTAGACTCACGCCGCGTCCAGTTGAAGGAACCTACCGCCAGCTATATCAAGCTCCAGTCGCGCAGTCCGCCATGGATGAGGAAACGCTGGAGCGTTATCGAGTCATTGACGAGTACATTCAGTTCAGTGAAGTGTCGCGAAGAGCCGAGACTAATTGAGGGTCAGATAACCCTGGCTCAACGAAGGGATCGGGTTTTTGAGAGGTTCCGGGAAGGCGACAGGTACCTTGAAACCTAAGCCGCCAGAGAACAGACCAAAAATTCAAGGCGCGGATTCACCAAATTGGAGAGGTGCTCCAAAATACCCAGAACACCGAATGTTTGTTGATTTGCCTAGACAAGTTCCAAAACCCAAGGAACCTGTTAGGGCACCAGAGATAGTAGAAAAGGCTCACGAACCAGAAACCGAGGAAAGCGACGAGGAAGCGTTCGAAAGAGATTTAGACCTACCCTATAGAAAAGTCAAACCTCTACAAAGCGTTCCTGGTCACTTACCGCGGGAAGCCCCATTCGTTGAACCACAACCAGTACCAAAGGCCCGTGAAGCGACTCCGCGGCCCAAAGTACAAAGCAAGGCGTCTACCAATAAAGCTCCCCTACAGGATGCGAAATCGGTAGACACCTTGTTCGACCGAATAATGGTTACCGAGGTACCAGTCAGCGGAAAAGATCTACTAGGCGCTTCACCAGCGTTGGTAGAAAAATTCAAAGTCGCGACGACCAGAAAGCGAATGCCAGTTAAGTTTACTTCTGAGCATGGGAGTGTTTTGGTGGTAGAAATGATTGATGGTACAGACGAAGAAATGCCTGAAGAACCGGAGCTTCCGAGGAAACAGGTTAGGTTCGCGGAAGTATCAGTGCAATCTGAATCAGATGCGGCAACGTTAAAGGTACCTGAGGCTGTCAAAGCTCCAGCACCTCAGGAAAATTCTCGAGATGTTATGGCTTATTTCAAGTCCCAGCTTGGGGAAGAGTCTATTAACATAGATGATTTACCGACTGTGACTTCCTTTGTCCAGGCTACTCCTGAATATGGACTACCGAGAGGAAGTCTTGTGTGTAGAGATCTGGTACAAGCCTATCTCGCCACGCTTTCACCGGGAGAGAAACCCAAAGCGGTTTTCATCGCGCGGGAATCAGCTGGTCTGCGGGCCATCAACCCGTTTATCAACGGTACTTGCGCATGAGGAATCTCTATTAGATGCCGGCTCACAAATCGTCTCGATGAGTGAGGATGCAGCTTTGGCCTTAGGAGTATGCTGGGACCCGGATATACAGATTCATATGCAGAGCGCCAACAACCAACTCGAAAAGAGTTTGGGTTCGGCTAAGAATGTCCCTTTCCGAGTGGAGGACTTAATAGTCTACCTACAAGTTCATGTTATCAAAGGGGTAGCGTACCACGTATTGTTGGGAAGGCCTTTTGACATCGTTACGGAAAGTGGGGTACAGAATAAGGCAGACGGCTCACAAGTCATCACCCTTAAATGCCCAAATACCTTAAAACGAGTCGTAGTCCCCACCTTTGAACGCGGAAAGTCTCCCACGATATTGGCCAGGAACGCATCTGACGCGAAAACACCGGTTTTTCACCAAGCCTCGATGAATTGGTTGACGACCAAGGAGAGATAGCTTTGATCATCGATGTTAACGACCAAGATGTGCCGAGCATCACCCATTATGCGAAGCCAAGGCATGGGCATGGATTTAGGAGAGATGAGCTGAGGGACATTTATCTGAATGTCTCGGAAGCTTACGCTCCACGGACGGATACAGGAGGAACATTGCATGCATATTATCACGGAGTTATTGGAGAAATTGTAGAATCAGTGAAGCCATCGCGGAACGATTCTACAAGATCTCTGCGGACAATCTGGGAAGAAACCGCATGAGCGAAACAAATTCTGCTCAGTCTCTCGGAAGGTGTACAGCTTTGGCCATCCCTATCCAAGGCACAGCGAGCAGCGTACAACATTCAAGATTGTTGCGATAGGTGTCATAGACCCTTAAGCAAAGCTGATAAGGAATGGATCGCGCGGGAAGCCCTGGGATTGAACGATCCTAAGACAGAGTCTGAAAGCACTCAGTCAGCAGGAGACACGGCTACTTCTGAATCGAAGGAAACAAAAGGGTATCCTGAACCGGTGAATGAAGCTACCAAAAGCGAGAGAACCGCGGTTGGGGAAAGTTCCGAGGTATTGCCTCAGGACGAAGTTGACACTGGTATTAAGGAGACCTTCCTTGGTACGAAGAAGAAGTACAAAAAGGTAGCGGATAAGATCCGACCATTGCTAGCACCATTACCGTTAGGGGCACCTGGTAGTAATATCATACGAAATATTACTGGGGACCCTTTAGCAGGTATGCCAGACTTACCGACCGTGCCGCGGAAGCCTGTTCCAACTGAAGAATATTCTCAGGAGAACATGGACGAAGTAAATAAGGCTCACAAGGGAATGTCTGACTTATGGCAACAAGAGCAGTGGTTGGTTCACGAGACCTACGCCCTACAGCGGAAAGCTTTCGCTTTTCAACCTGCCGAGGGAGGGCGCTTCAAAGAAGAATTCTTCCCGCCGGTTGATATGCCAGTCGTCCCTCATATACCTTGGAGGGAGAGGAATATTCTGATCGCTCTGGGAATTTATGATAAAGTATGCGACATTATCAAGAAGAAACTTGAGGATGGAGTATATGAAAGATCAAATTCCGCATACCGATCCAAATGGTTTTGTGTGGTTAAGAAAGACGGATCAAGTCCCAGACTGGTCCATAGTCTGGAACCACTTAACGCGGTTACGATCGCGCATTCCGGTGTGCCTCCCGCGACAGACCAGCTAGCAGAGAAATTTGCAGGACGAGCCTGTGGGGGAATCGCAGATTTGTATGTAGGTTATGATGAACGACTTCTCACAAAAGGATCCAGGGATTATACTACATTCCAGACTCCTTTCGGTGCCTTAAGACTGGTTACATTACCAATGGGGTGGACCAATTCGGTACCAATCTTTCACGATGATGTAACTTATATCTTAAGAGACGAAATACCTGAGTACACCATACCGTATATAGACGACGTTCCGATCCGCGGACCGGCGACGAGGTATGAGGACGGAAAAGGTGGTTTCGAGACTATTCCGGAAAATCCTGGAATACGTCGTTTTGTCTGGGAACATATGCAGAATGTTAATCGCATTCTGCAGCGCATGAAGTATGCAGTTGGCACCTTCTCGGGTAAAAAGAGCGTGTTATGCGCGATGGAATTCGAGGTTGTAGGTCATACTTGCAGCTATGAGGGACGTAAACCGTCAACGGACAGAGTTGGGGTGATTGATCGCTGGGGCGATTGTGAAGACCTGACTGATGTTCGAGTGTTCCTGGGAACATGCGGAGTGTGCAGAATTTTCATTAAGGACTATGCAATGATGTCAGAGCCTTTGGTAGACCTGACTCGGCAAGGACGACCCTTCAAATGGGAAGTCCATGAGAAAGAATCAATGGCGCGGTTAAAACAGGCTATAAAGGACTGCCCCGCGCTAATGCCAATAGACTATGATAATCCTGGTGGCATCTACTTAGCGGTAGACACCTCACATCGCTCAGTTGGTTTCTACTTGTACCAAATTGACAAAAATGGCAGACCAGTGTTTAACAGATTTTGCTCGATAACCTTGAATCCACGGGAAAGGAACTTTTCACAACCAAAGAGGGAACTGTTTGGTTTGATGAGGGCTTTAGAAGCGTCAAAGTACTGGTTGTTAGGTGCGAGAAATTTGACTATACAGTCGGATGCCAAGTATATCAAGGGTATGTTGAAGAATCCAGAAGCTGGGCCCAATGCTACTATCAATCGTTGGATTGAGAAGGTGTTGATGTTTCAGTTTACCTTAGAACATATCCCAGGCAAGGATTTTGGACCAGATGGTTTGTCTCGAAGAAAAGGACAAGCCGGGGACGAGGTCTTTGAGAATTCCGAGGAAGATGCTGATCCGTTGCAAAACGTGACATTTGTCAAGCCGAACGGGGTCGAACTGCCACTTGAATTTGAAGAATTTAAGGACCAGATTGATACCTGTGGAGGTTTTATCCAGACGGTCCAGTCCTACAAGATGAAGCGACGTGAAGTATCTTATCTAGAGAGCTACAACAGAGCAGTCGAGGACTTGGGGTTTGGAATCATGACAGATGCTGACAAGCACCACCGAGCGACGTTGGCGCGGGAACCTCGGGATTTCCAAGAGGAATGTGAATGCCGAGCCGAGGAAACGGATGATTGGAGAGACGCTCAGATCGAGAGGATTATCGCGGAACAGGCAAAGAAAGGGGTGGATCGGTTAGATGCCTTTGTTCAAGCTACCGCGTTAATTCCTGACCTGAAAGAGAAGTATGATCCCAATTATCAGGAGCCATACTTCCTCAGAATACGTACATTGTATGGCGTCGATCAAGATTTGAAGTTACCTTTGGTGAAGCAGTGGCTGAACGACAAGTATTGGATTCCCGAGGAAATGAACGAGAAGCAGTATCAACAGTTTGTTAGATATGCTTCACAGTTCTTCCTCGACAGCAAAGGGCGATTGTACAGAAGGCATGTGGAGGGTCAGCACCAACTGGTAGTCGACCCAGCCCATCGCATGTACATGATGAAAGCCTCGCATGATAGTTTAGGTCACCGCGGAGGTGACGCTACTAAAGCGTTAATAACACAACGTTTTTGGTGGCCGGAATTGGATCGGGATGTGCAATACTATGTTAAATCTTGCCATAGATGTCAACTGAGGCGAGCTGCATTATATGTTACGCCACCGGTGGCCACTAGGACCCCCGCGGTATTTCAGGTTTTGCATGCGGACAATATGAAGATGTCTACCAAAAGCAACGGTTATACTTGGATTGCTCATGGGCGAGATGCTCTTTCAGCTTGGCCCGAGGCGAGGCCTCTGCGAGCAGAAAAGGGTAGAGACCTGGGCATATGGTTGTTTGAAGATATCATTTGTCGTTGGGGCTGCTTACAGGAAATTGTGACTGACAATGCTCCGGCATTTAAAGCCGCGGTAGCCTGGATTGAGCAGAAATACGGGATTAAAGGAATCCAGATATCACCTTACAATTCAAAAGCCAATGGCGCGATTGAAAGGGGACATTGGGATTTTAGGCAAGCTCTGGTTAAGGCGACGGATGGTGACGTTTCAAAATGGTATTGGTTCTTTCACCATGTACTATGGGCCAAGCACATCACTACGCGGAGAACTAGAGGTTGCAGTCTGTTTTTCATGCTAACTGGGGCGCACCCGATAACTCCTCTGGATATTGTCGAGGCAACTTGGTTAGTCGAGCCACCCACGGGAATGATGTCGCGGTCTGAGTTAATTGGCGCCAGAGCACAGGCGCTTTCGAAACACCAAGTATTCGTCGAAAGGATGCACGAAAGGATTGACCAAGAGAAGAGAGCGCAAGTGATCAAACTCGAGGAAGATCTAAAGCATACCATTCGGGATTTCCGTTTTGAGCCTGGAGATTTGGTTCTGATACGTAACTCCAAGATTGAAGTTGAACTCGATAGAAAGCTTAAGCCAAGGTATTCTGGACCCCACGTTGTGGTTAAGAGAAAACGCGGCGGAGCTTATATTATCGCGGATATGGATGGAACGGTGTTTCAAAACAAGGTAGCGCGATTCCGCGTTATTCCCTACTTTGCGCGGAAATCCATCCCTCTGCCCGACAACTTCGCGGAACTATTGGATATGTCGGAAAAACGCCTTCTGGCACTGGATAGGACCACTGAGCTTCTATATGGCGACAAGTTTCCGGAGAAAATCAGAGTCGACCCAAAGATGACCGGACTGAAGCTGAAAACAGGCCACGAGGAATCGCGGGACTCTGATTCCGAGGAAATGGTACCAGAACCTGACTTGGAAGACGAGGTGGACTTCAAGTAGCCGCGGACTGGGTTGTGGTGGACGGCGCTGAAATAAAAAGGCACGTCGATCGACACAGGCCACAATTGGGATTTGAACCCACCGCTGCGACATTACAGGTCAGGAGAACGGACACAATCTTCTGACTGGGCTATAGTGGCTGGTCTGGACCGTTTGTTCTGCGTTAACAATAGGTCTGGCCTATCTGGATTACCTAAAAAGAGGAGGGAATACCCTTTTACAGGATATTGTCGACTCATGTGACCAGGGGGGTTCGAACCGCTGAGGTAACATTCGGGTACGAACGAAATGACTGATGCACCCCCTGAGCCATTAAGGCTTGTCTGGGCCTGCTAGCTTGTGGGTAACATAGGGTCTGACAAATCCAGATGCCGTAAAAAGGTTACTTTCAGTCCATGCAGGCCAGGGCGAGGTATCGAAACCCCGCCCTAGCAATGGGCCAATCAGACGCTAGATATGTTCTACCAACTGAGCTATAATGGCTGACGAAAATTGGGTACATCGCTATCTAGTCGCTCCAGTCTTGGCGTTCGGGGGTATAACTTCCGCGATTGCCTGGACTAGGAGGAGGTGACGGAGAAGGAGATTGACCCAGGGGTAGAACGTCATCTATTACCGTGGAAAGGTCTGCAATTCCGCGGAAGTGGAAGGCTGAGAACTGGATATTGTGAAGGCTGGCTAAAGCGCGAATACGGCCTTCCACGGCATGACGACCGAGATTGGTTAACCAATCGGGATGAGCCATCATCATTTCAGAATCGTCAATCTCCTGCTGAAGTTGTCGTTGCTCCAAATAAGTGATGAGCAGATGCATGACTCGAGCCGGATTGGTGTAAGAGATTTGACCGAGGATGTGGTGTAGGGAAAACGGGACTCTAGTATTCGCGTAAGCAAGTTCTAGGTCTGTGGTAAACCGGTTCCACGTCGGCCGACCATTGGTGGTCGGCCAACCTGGAACAAGGGGGAGCCAGGAGAAACACGATCTGTAATAAAGATCAATCTCCTGGTCGGTCTCTGGACGTGGTACGAGGAAGAAAGCGTTGGATTCTGCGGGAGAGTGCGCCATGTTAGATAGCGACCGTATCAAAAGCCTCAAGCTTAAAGCTAAGGCATTTTGAAACTGGGGTTCCCGAGGAAAAGCCACAGGGGCTCGAGTGATGATCGGTCGTCAGTTTTGCGGGACGTTGTCATCGCGGTAACAGTTTCATGGCGTTTCCTTCCTTCCAGACACCATGAGCCTCTCCGCTGAGCTGTTTGCCAAACTTCCCATTCCTATTACCATGAACGACATTGCCGAATTCTATATACATCGTGGCTCTTTTCTGGTCCTGACTTCCATTTGGGAAGGGAGGGCTAAGGAAACTCGTCTGTTGGCGGATACTTCGCCTTGGGCGCAAGACCTGGTAGCATTGCGCGACCAGGGAGAATCCATCACCTTGGACATCATAATTGGTCCAATTCGTTACGACAAGGACGTCTGCATAATGTGGTACATGCTCGAGGCCATGTCGCACTCCTTTCTTCTGAAAGAGGAGGAGATCAACGGATTGAAACAAGATGTTGGTTATTGGCAGCCTTTGGCGGAGATGTTGAACGAGAAGTTGGACATTCCCTTTGTTGTTCCGCGGGACAGGAGCAAGCTTTCGGATGCATATAGGGCGACTTGGGGACTTATGGATGAATCCGCGGATTATGCCGAGGATGATGCCAGTCTCCTCGACCCGGTTACTTATGGTTCAAGCGCCAGCGACGAGGCCAACGGGCCAGTCAGAAGATTGGTTACGATGGAACTCGAGGATGGTACTTGGCACGATATTATGGAGTACGATAATGGAGTCTCGCTTTATTGAGCTATTGATAGGTTGCGACTTGTCTAGTTATCGTTCTCTACTTTTCTTGTGTTAAATCATGACACTTCAGTTTTGCGGAATGAAGCCAGAGGTGAGCTGTATTTCGCGGAAATCTTGACAGGCGGTAACAACTGCTATGGTAAAGACTGGAGTATGGCTATGATAGAGCGGGACTGGTTCAGTGGTAAAAGTTGGCGGTTAAGGAGAGTGGTTTAACTACGACTGTAGAGATGGGAATAGATGGAATAATATCTGCGAAGCGCTGACCGAGGCAGGAAACCGTACGTACGGACCAGTCAGTCGTCATCAGACTCGATAACGGTAACCGTGGGGGTTTCTGCGGCAGGAGTATTGGGAGCTGTCTCAAAAGAACCTGCTGGGACGTGGTCCTCGTCGATCAGTCCGTCGTACTCATGACAAAGAGTAATGAGCATGGCGGTGTCGGCGCTCAGACTGAATCCGAGAGCATGCATGCTCTGGAGGAGACGCTGTTTCTCGGTCTCGACGTCGGCGTCGGTGGGGTTGGCCAGGTCCTTGAACTGGGTCTGGATAGCCTTGTTAGCATCAGCACAAGCGGCGTCCATATTCTCGAGGACTTGAGCTTCAGACGCTGTAAGTTCTGGTGATTAACGGCCATGCGATAATATTTCATGAACATACGCATCGGGCCCGCGACTGGGCTGGTGCCAGAGTTTTCCTCGGCCTCAGCCTCTTTCGCGGCCTCCTTGGCTCTCTTCTTGTTTCGACGTTTCTGGGGACAGTCAGAACAGTTGATCGGTGGTTGGCACATCCAGCAACCGACCTTAGCACCTTTGGTTTTGTCAGCTTCGACGCTGAGAGCCCGTTTGCGCGAAGACTTACCGGACGACGTACCAGTACCAGGTGCGGCTTGCACCTGAACTGGAGCCGGCTGGACCTGTTGGAACCAAGTTAATAATCGCAGACCAGGAAGTACCGAGGCTTAACTGACCATCGGGGCTCTACCGCGGATATGAACAACTTGGCTGGCGAGGTTCTGTAGGAGTGACGACGCGATTAGACCGAATATTTGCGGGAACCTCAATGCGTACCTTGAAATAGGTGTTAGCCACGCCCATGGGAGAATAATGAGAAGCTACCTTGGCTCTGTTAGCCTCGTTTTCCTTGTCTGAGAATTTGCGGGTACGAGCTTGACAAGCACGGTAGACTTCCTCGATATCTTGAACTAGACCACCGAAGTAAGTCGCGGCAGTGGAAAGATGGACAATTGCATTGTTTTGGTGCAATCGGGGGTTCGGGTCAATAAGGTCGAGCAGAGCGCGGCCTTTCGACTGAACAAGAGCCGTCTATAGGGCTTCATGTCAGTACGATAGAGACTGAAGGTTTTCGACTCACGGCAGAAGAAAACAGCTCTTTGATAGTTTGGACATTCAGCTCATTGGCAGCAGCCGCCCTGGAGAAGGTCATGAAATCCGAATGGAGACCTTCTTTGAGAAGATGAATGACTTGCTTGAGCAGCTCGAAGTCGTCAATGGTTTGGTTCGGCCCTTTGGCTATAATAAGCTGATGAAAAGGCTGAGTAACATGCCTAGACAATGGGTAAATGACGCTAGCATGAATTGTGAGCCTTACTCGTTGTAGGCCTCGCGGGCTTTCTGGGCAACCATCCTCGGGTTGTGGCCTGCCCGCTTGGCCGCAGTAACGACGTTGACGATCTCTCGAGTGTTGTTATTCATTGAACGGTAGATGAATGGATAGAGCAGCAGAGAAACTGGGTCGACTTGTTAGTTATGGGGGCCTGGCCTTTTATAATTTGCGGGGACTCAGGAATTTGTCGCGGGAAATGCCATCATTTGTTTCAGTCGGAGACTGAAAATTTTTGTCTGGGGGAGGTGTGGAGTGACCATGCGCTCCGTTTCGTGGAAGCATGGTAGCGAAACAAGTTATTTCATAGTCGCCGAGGGTAACGCTCCGCGATAAGGAATAACTCCCTGGTAACTGGATAGTACTCGTATAGTGGCATTTCAACAGAACTTGGGACATAGTAACTGATCAAGGATTTCAAAAATAGGAATTTCCGCGTAACCGGGGTCCTTGGAAACCCATCTGTGAAATAAACCAAGTCAAATGCCGCGATAAACCCATGTGACCATAGTTTTGATATTTCGGTGAATAACATGCGCGGCTGTACAACCGAGGAAAGTCATTCCGAGGGAGTAAGCAAGTCATGGAAAATTTACAAGTCCATTCGAGGGCTTCACACCAGTCAAAAAGGATCAGCGATGCGATTTTTGTATATAAATTTACAGAAAGGTCATGTCCATTCTTTTAAAAGCGTCCAAAAGACGCGAGAGATTCGTATGAAAGGCCCTAGGCCGATCCGGAGTGCTAAGAAAGTGAACAGTCAAGAAAGAACTTAGAAGGAAATAAGGGAACTTACCTTCTTCTTCTTCCTCGACGATTCACCGACTTCAACCGCGGTGGTCTCTGCAACTTTCCTCTTCTTCGCCGAGGAGCTGCTGGCCTTAGGGCGAGAAGGTTTATTGGCCTTGGCAGCTTTCTCGACTATGGGAGAGTCAAGCATCTCGATGTCATCATCGTCGTCGTCGTCGTCCTGAGGCTGAGCTTTGGCTTTCCCCTTTTTCGCTGTGGAAGATGAAGTCGAGGCAACGGCCATCGGAACTTCCTCGCTGTTGGGGTCCGTCAGACCGTACGCCTTGCACATCCTAGACTCGGTATCGAGGTGGCCGGCCTTGTGAAGAAGAGGCTGAATCGTAGACTCGAAGTATTGCACCAGGATTTGAGTCAGAGTGTCGGGTCCGCGAGGCTGGGCACTACAAGCCAAGTAGGACTTGAAGAACTTAGCGAAAAAGGCTTCTCGCTGCTCGAGAAGGATTTTCGCGGAAGTCTCCAAGCCCCCCAAGGCTGTGTCGACGCTGGAGATGGAGCGAAGAGAGTTGAGCATGGCTGGGTCAAAATTCAGAAGTGTCCAAGAACTTAAATGAGGACTTACCGTCCAACGACGAGTCTGCCGTCTCCGAGGAAAGCTCCTTGAACACCTCTAGGT
Source organism: Mycena floridula (assembly GCA_029320655.1). Taxonomy (NCBI): domain Eukaryota; kingdom Fungi; phylum Basidiomycota; class Agaricomycetes; order Agaricales; family Mycenaceae; genus Mycena; species Mycena floridula. The sequence goes on along the minus strand of JARIHS010000085.1, from coordinate 111,253 downwards.
CGGCCGCGGTGACCGACAATGAGCACGCTTGCTTAGCGACTTGACAGTTCTGGCAAGGTACACCTTTGGCCAGACTCCTAATACAAGGCCGTCTGACCTCGGTGCACCGAGCGCAAGGATTGAAGATCTAGCAAAACGAGTTAGAAGAGGAGAGCTGAACCGAGGGAGTAACTGAACCGTCGCGGGCGGAAGCTTCGAGAGCGCCTCGATCAGGGCGAAGTCCTCGACAGTGGGTTTCGTGGGCCCACGGGCAACGGCTAGCACAGTGTTAACGAAGGACGAAAAAGGACGGGTTAAAGGGCTCACCAGGGACGCGAATGTACCCGCGGGGAGGCTTGCCTTGGTCAGCTTCGTTAGCACGCTGAATTGACAAGTCAGTAAAGCGTAAAGTAAAGGATACAACATTGGCATTTCGTTTGGACACCCCAGGTCCAGAGCCCCAAGCTTCTTCTTGAATGGCGATCTAGAAAGAGGTCTGCGGTCAGCAAGCGTGTTCGAGTAAAGTTGGCTTAGTACCTGTTCTGTGACAGTGCAGTCACGGAAATCCAGAATCAACGATTCGGTCTTGGAATACTTCTTGCCGGGTACCGCGACGATGACCTTCTTCGAGGATTTCGACGCTGGAGGGGACCGTTTCCGTTTCTGAGGCTTGGTGACGATTTCGACCAAAGACGCGGAAAGAGCAGGAGAAGGGACGCGAGTTTTCTCAGTCTTCTTCTTCTTCTTTGGCATCGCGGAACCTGAAGGGGCTGCGCTCTGGCGAGATCCAGCCGTGGAAGGTGGCGCAGGGGGAAAATCATTGTTCGGATTGAAGTGCATTAGCCCGTCGGTACCTTTGAAAACAGGACGACCGGCGTGTGGCTGCAGTAATGGGGTTAACGAAAGGAGAGAAAAGAAAGGGTGATGACTTACATCATCCTGACGAAGAAGTTCGACCCGAGCCGATCGGGGATCGGTGCCCCAATCCTCGGGAGAATTTCCCTCAAGAGAAAAGTCGAAGAGGGTGAATCCGTACAAGTCGTCATACAGAGTGTGAAAAGGGACCCTTCCAAAAGGCCATTCGTGACCAGAAAACGCGGCTGAGACATCTTCCGCGAGAACCCAGCAAGTAGCGCGAACCCGTTCGGCTTCTAGGGACTCGTAGAAATCAACCTGTTCCCGGGCGCCGTGGATTACCATGTCGACATGTTCTCCCTAGAAAGCGAGTCAGCGATATGGGGAACTAGAATAACCGAATAGTTGCCATGTAATTCGCGCATTCGTTTAACGCCATAATGAGCTTAATGGTGGGCTTCCGGATATCCTCAACAGCGGTACTCTCTCGGTACTCCCTCAACAACTTGGTGCAAGGACGGGCATAATAGTTGAGATCCGCAGTAAGAATTGGGCGCTGAGTGTTGGAACACAGCGAGGAAAAACGGATTTGAGCCGCAGAATTCATCTTGGCCTGATTGTTCCAAGCCCAGGCGATGAGATCTTGAAATTCTGGGAACTCTTTGTCGGGGTTGGGCAAGTCGGCATGCTCGAGGGACCAATCGTCGCCTTGTTAAGGGTGTTTAAAAAGGCACCAGCAGCGGGAAAAGATGACATACCGATCTCGAGAGAATCCTCGGAAGGACCTGGCGGCCCTTCCTCGTCAACATCCATGCCACCTGCAGGTTCAGCTGGTTCCGCGGGAACAGTAGGACCTGACGATTCTTCTTCGTCCTTCTCTTTGTCTGCCTCACCCTCGGGCTCGCCCTCGTTGACCTTCTTTTCGTCTTCCTCGTCTGAACTCTCCTCCTCCGAATCCTCATCTTCTGAATCTTCCTCGTCGCTAGTGTCCTGGGGCGGTTTCTTTGAAGATACTGGGGCCGGGCCGGAGTCAGAATCGGAATCGGTGGAGGCCGCTATCGAGGAAGGCTTGACCTTTGCGGTGGTGTCGCTATCGGATTCTTCCGAGGAAGAGACGTAGGCCTTCGAAGAAGATGGTTTAAGAGCGGCGGCGGCTTGGCGAGCAGCGACTGCGGAAACGAGATGGGACGCAGGATTGGCGGTCGCAGAAGAAGACGCGGCAGGTGGAGCTGTTGCGGCGACTTTTGCAGGTTTAATCTGGAATAGATGCATTGATGAAGGAAAAAGTTAACAATTCTTTGTTAAACAAGTACCTTGGAGCCAGCGGATTGAACGTTTTGAGACTTAGAAACTTTGGAGGGAGTGGACATCGTGAGGGACAGTGAACAAAATGTACTGGACGTCGAGTGGAACGATGAGGGGAGCTGGTGAGCGATGAGGAAGAAAAGAGAGGGAAAGAAAAATGAGTTAGTGCGGTGAATCAGCAGCAGTCTTATGTGGCCTGCTGAAACACAGAAGCAGCTCGATCTCAGATCCCGACAGCCTAGGCGGATTCGATAGGGCGTGGTTCTTTCCCAATCAAGCAAATTGAGGCAGTTGGATTCCTTTCCTCGCTACATAGCCTGAATTGGGAAGACTTAACCCCGAAACGAACGCCTCATGTTTTCACACACTCGCTCTTTGATTGGAAGTACGGCAACTCATACCAGAATTGGAAACGTCGAAAGCGGTGACTTCCGGAAATAGGAAGTCATGCCTGCCGTACACCAGGGTCTGGGACTGGAAGCGCTAGCCATTAGACTTTGAACATGGATTAAGGTTCAAAAGGCGGTTGCACGTGGCAATAAAAATAGTCACCGCGGACCCAGTATCGCGGGAGGCCATTATGGCAGATGATCGGAGGATCAGGACTCTGTTACGCAGAATCAAAATTCTTGGAAACCACCGAAAAATGCGAAAATTTACAGCTTAGGGATTGACGAGGGACCGTCAAGATCTTTGTCTGGGGGAGATGATAGGGTCCCTACAAAAACGACCCTATAAATCGGATTAAAGGACTAATCCGACATCTTTCTGGCTACTATTGGTATCTTATTGCTCGCTGCACTAGAGTTGACCTCCACACTGCTAGTAAGACTTGTACCTATGTACCGCGGAAGCACTAGAACTTGACTCGTCACAGCAAGGATACTAGCCGCGGTAACGTACAGACACACCAGGAGAAAGAGGCAAATGCATGCCTCGGTATAACATGGTTTAACAAGGGTTCCGCGAATCTGAAGAACTGTATATTGTCCGGTTCATAATGACTGAATGGGCTCTGCGATACCGAGGAACGACTTACGAGGAAGCTTACGGATTCCGAGGTAGTCAGCGGGATGAGCCACGGTCGCTAGCGCGGCACGGCTCCGAGACATCGGAACAGGTAGATCAAAATGATCGACAGATATGCGATGACTGATTAAGGACCGAAAGGTTAACTCGATCAGTTTACAGTTTCCGGTAATGAGGTAAAAGAGTGCTGGCTTCTGGTTATGGATCGCAGTGGGTCCACGCGGTACTTCCTCGGAAAGAAGGAATCTTTTAGTTAAAGAAACCAGGTCAATCGAGGAAGTGTTTCGATCGTGACTCATTTGTGTAACGAGCGATCGACGGTCAACATGGGGGCCGAGGGATTGGTTATTATCAAAAGTACTGAATGCGACTAGCTTATGCTATACTTCGCGGAAAGACATCGTTTAAAGACTGACTTCATACACGACAAGTCATAAGTCTTATCGGTCGCTAGGGATAGCGCGGGAACCAGCTTTTCCGCGAAGTCTTTAGTCCATCAACTGGGTTCATCATTTTAATGGTTTTCGCGGACACCGAGTAGACTCCACCTTCACGAGGGATGGCTTGATAGCCGAGATAGAGGGTGCGCCGGTTTACGAGTTAGTTATTTATCATCAGTTTTGGACAGTATTTAAGTAGCCCGTTTGTACTAAGTAAAGTTAGAGAATCAGTGGCCCGCTACGCTTTAGCACGGGATCCATCTTGTACGCTCTCTGTGTTGAAATCATAAGATTGTCTGCACTTGTCTCGTCTTGTCTTGTTCTAGTCTCTAGTCTCTAGTCTTGAAGTCCTTGTTTCGGTAACAGGCAAAACCTCTAGTATCTAGTCTCTAGTCTTGTCTTGAAAGTCCTGTTTCTAATAGGCAATACAAACCGTTGGCTTAAAACACCAATACCAAACCCCTTCCGAGAAACATACTACCCCGCATCTCACACGGAAGTCTACGTACCGCGGAATACGAACTTGGCGCGGAAACTCTGCGCGGAAACTTTCCAAGCTTCCAAGTCTCGTTTGAACTAGTTAACCAACTCGCACAAAGAGGGTATTAAAGAGATATTGTGGTGTGTGTTGGGTGCTCGATTTGTCGCCACTCACTCGTGTCATTTCCATCCTGTCCATTAGGATCCCTCACACCGATAAGCCAAATACAAAAGGAAAACAAGCAAAGAAAGTGCACCATCTGCCTATAGATTACTGCTCATTCATATGCTACCAAGAGGCTCCAAGGACACTGCAGCTCCATAAACAGCAGCAACCAACCCAGCTCTCATGATGGGTCAATGAAGATGATGGTATCGTTCATGGCTCTGACTGCCACAAGGAGAGAACCAGGCTTTCCATAGGCATTGCATGAGCTGGAGGTCACGGTCATTGATAATGCTACCTGGAATTCCAATGAGCGATGTCAAAAGAAAGCTGGCAAGATGCACACCATATCCGTATTTGCATCAGCTCGGTATCTCAATGAGCTCCAGCAGGTCCTCCCTCGACAGCGACAGCAAGGGACTGCAGCTTTCTCCATTCTACATCATTCCCTGCAGCAATTGCATCATTCAGCTCACGACAGAACTGATTCCATGATCCATTCATCACCAACCAAGATAAGGTGACGAGACCTCGTTGGGAAGAGCAGCTAGCTCATGGCTGAATCAATTGGTGAACCTGCCATGTGCTTAGCAACCGACATTATCGATGAAGAATAAAGCAGGGCAGATTCTTCTGCCAGATGAAAAGGTCAGCAAGCCCAGTAAAAGGTAAAGTAAATGATGGGCCTTTCTGGAGCACGATGAGCTCGCTGCATGGAGCGAAGAGAGCATGGAGCTCGTCAATGACTGTATTCCCCGGGATTGAGAGGGAGGATGATCCTGGACAAAGGTCAGCAAAGTGCAGATGGAGGCATTACGGAATGTATTCGCCATAGCAATGATGTCGAGGTCGAATCTAAAAAAGTACATTTTTTCCAGCTAACTGCATGACGTGTTTTCAATCATTCCCATGGTCAACTGAACTGGCGGGTCCATCAATCTTTCATGACAGCCTTGTCCCAAATGGGGGTTCATCAGACCCCATCACTGCCACTCTTGCCCAGCCCCACCATATAGGCGAGTATTGCGCCGCCAAACAACTCCTCATTTTAACGTCTATTTTGTTTTTCAGCTAAATCTTCTGCCAATCCAGCATCGTCACAGGAGCCAGATTTGCCTCGTTTATCTGAATGTCTTTTATCTGAGCCTCATCAGTCTTTTTCGTGGTCTTTGTTGTCACAGGAGCCAGATTCGTCTTATTTATCTGAACATCTTTCATCTCCTCTGTCTTGTTTGTCGTTTTTTGGACATCTTTCATCTCATCAGTCTTTTTTGTTGTTTTTTGGACCCTTGGCGCTAATATGAATTTATGCAGCACCACCATCGCATGAAGCTAAACTGCTCATGCCCAAATCTGTCTCACTGCCTCCTTCAGGCTGGAGAGATCCCCGTTTTGCTATGCATGCTGCTGCTCAAGATCTCTACCGGGCTGTGGTTGAGGATGCCACAGCCAGGGAGCCTGCATCCAACACACAGCTTAACACTCTGGAAATTGGTGCCAGCGACCTTAACCACTGGGGTTATGCCATCGCTGCTATGTGTTCCAAGCTCACAAAGGAAACTTCACCCAGCAAACAGGCTTCTATCTTGTCTTCCATCAGCGCGATGTTTGTGAGTCAAGATTATCCCCTAATCATTCCTTCTTTAATTCTTTCATCCAGCAACAGCAAAATGACTTTGTTATCGCTACCGCCTGCCAAGAAATAGATTTCCCTGAGACGAGATTCATTTGTCAGCTTCGGTCGGTCATCATGCACTGGTTAATAGCCAATAATTTTCCACCCTTGCTCTTTCCCATCAACATGATGGAAATACAGGCTGGTAAATGTGTCTCTGATTTCGACATCTCTGAACTGGAAGTGCCAACTGAGCCAGACTTTGGAGACAAATGTCAGATTGCTCGAGTCAAGGCTTTACACGCCCAAAACATTGTAAGCATTCCTCATCCTGTGTGAACCAGTGTTCGTACTCTGTTACTGTTTCTGACTTCTCATCTTTCTTAGTACCATCGACCTCGAGGACTGACTCCTCAAGGAGTTGAATACGTTGCTGGCCCAATGTCTGATGACAAGTACAAGCCTCTAATTGGAAACAAGGCCCTGTTGAATGTTAGTCTCCTCGAGACCCTATACACCCCAAAAAACACATCCAACGCAAGCTCTCCTGGGCCACAGGATGATCATCGTTGTCCCAGCGTCCAACGCAAGGCTGAAGGCAGCCATACTATGGATTTCGCAAGGCATCTGCTTCAGTCCACCAAATCCTCCTCTGATTCCAAGGAAGAACTGGTAGAGGGTCCTTCTGAACTAGCTCCTTGGCATGGAGTTGCAGCTCTACCGAGGACTGATGAGCAAGGCAAAGTTATTATAAGCGCTGTCGTTTTGAGTTTGGCTTTTTATTCATGCTTCTTGTTTGCTAGTCTTCTTCATCTCAGAAGGAACGATACAATGACATACATCCCCAATCTGGCTACTCTTTTACTTGGCCTCTTGATCTTCCTGAATTGGTTGTCCTGACCCCAAAACAAATCAAAGCACTCAAGGATGAACTCTCGCCATATGTGAGCTTGTAATTCATTTATACGGTCTAGTTTTTCTTATTGTCTTCTCTTCAGAAAGCCGCTGATTGCTTTCGTTGTCTCCAGATGGATTTGCCATGTGTCTCCAGTAAAATACCAGGAGAGGCCTGCAAACAATGCAGATCAGACTCCAATTCTGGTCTCTGCTCTCACACCATGTTTTTCCCTGACATCGAACGTTCGTTTTCGCGAATATACAATGCCATTGAAGCAAATGTTCATAGTAGGTGGTTTCATTAGTGCAAACAAGTGTTCGTACTTGATCCTTCTTTTACTTTGTCAACAGTGATGGCCCACCAGAAGAGCCCTGCCAAGACACTCGTCATTCCATTTTTGCCTGGAACCTTCAACGCCTCCCAATCATCCTGCACATTCCACTTGGTTGGACGGTTCCCTCGACCTCGCCACTCGGGTTGCAACGAAACCCACCATTTCCACCAAGCATTGGCATAGGTTTTCGAAGGCCTAATGCTTGGCCTTTTCTTCATTCGCGTCCGCCCACCAGAGATCCACACTGACACCTCCTTCGGCCTATTTGCTGATGTGAAGGCGCCCTCTTCTTGCCAACCATAGAGTCTTTCCAGCCTCGCCCATTTCATAATGATATCTCGCCAACCTCAGCTGCATTTGTAGCTCAGAAACTCGACGCTCGCAAATTTGTCAAAAAGAGGTCGGAACCACTTGGGTGAATCTGCAGGACATGGTTCAGGCACCCATGGTGGCTCCGGCATCTCCTCAGGGTCAGGAATAGATTCTCCTGTTGCAAGAGGTACATCAGTATACCTTCTTTTCTCAACATTTGACAACAATGGGACAGCTTACCTGAGACCTCATTGTCGACCTCGCCATCGCCCTCACCCTCACCCGCTTTTGCTTTGGTCCAAGCAGCCACGAATTCGAGATCTGTAAAGTCCACATCAGACTCATGAACCATAGCCAAGACCTCAGCTGATGGGATAGGACAAATCAATTCTGGGTTGACATCGGTCTCCTGCTCCCCATCACGCTTCCTGACCATCTCCTTTCCCTTCTCGCCATCAGCAGACCTGGATTGCGCAGGAGAAACATTGGATGAGGACAATTTTGCTCTTGGTCTGGGACAACGTTGTGTCGATGACAAGGATTTTCTCGGTGCAGCTGAAGTGTCCTTTTTTGGCTTCTTGTTGGTGGTTTCCTTTTTATCTGCTTCTCTTCTCTCTTTCTCTTCCGTTGTTGACCTGCATCTTGCTCTTCCACATCCGAATTGTTGCTGCCACTGGAACCAGAATCGGTTGACTCCCTGTCACCTTCTTCCTCTTGCTCTTCTCTGGCTTCACCCAGCTCTCTGTCACCTAAACCGACTATGGCTTCATCCAGTGGTCCTTTATCAGCAGTTGCTTCACGCAATGCGGCCGCTTCACGCTCTTTTTTTGCTGGAATATCACATAAGCAATACTGTCATGGTTCGTTTGCGCCCACTCACGATAAACGCCCTCTAGATATTCTTTGAAGGGCGCTAGCACATTGGAATCGAATTGATTGTCTTTCCATCTGGTGAAAGGAACGCCTGTGACCGGATTGGAGCCCACCAAATAGCTACTCGTCATCAACACCTGGTTCATTCGCTTCAAGGCCGACAAAACTCACTGCTTGGTTCCAATTTCACCCCCGGCCTTGGGTATCATACCGCCAGCAGTGAAGAAGCATTGCAGCTTTGTCATCTCTGAGACGCCTCTGATGATTGGCGCAATAAAGCCCAACAAATTGTCAATGCATCTACGGGACGATAATCAGCAAATCATTTCCGGCCCAAGGAGACCAACGCACCTCTGGATGTCCTCAGGCTTCTCAGACACAGGAGCTTTCAACGCATTCTCAAACTCCAGTTTTCCTTTCACTGCTTCTGTGGATGCTCGCTCTTTGTATCTCTTTTGCTCATCGGTCAACAATGTCTTGAAAATTCGGTTGCAGACGATCCCTTTATAGGTAACGTTGAATTTGAGATTTGGTTTTGAATTTTTCTCCTCCTTGAATGCCTCCAAAACCTTCTTTTTCAGCAGCTTATCATTCCCATCCGCATCCTCACCATATGCCTCATGCATGTACTGCTGGTATCCCTGACGTGCTTTCGGCGGCCTCGTCAGACCGGACAGTTTCGCAAGAAGAATCGTGAAGGGTCAGTCAAGCTTCAGCTTCGGGCCCAGACACGTTTGCTCAATTTATTGATGCAATAGACGAGCCAGCGATGAATTCGCTTTGGAACAGTAGTCAATCAATGGAAACAAGAAAAGAGCAAGTCAGTACACACCAGATTCAGTAGCTTGATCCTGGCCCGCTTACGAGCCATTTCCTCGTCGCTGAGCTCTTCTTGAGGAGGTGGTTTTTTTGGATCATAGTCAGGCAAAGGTAATGTTGGCTCCTCATGGTCTTCCAGGTGCCAGTCGACCTTGGTGTGGTACTCGTTGGTGCATGAACGCAGCACCTCATCCTGGACCTGCCAGGTTTGAGCCATTGCGTCAGCCATTGGGCTGACCCATTTTGCCAGAATCGTCTCTCGAATGCCGTCAGCCCAATGCTGCTGTGACTGACGGTCTTTTTTTTCTTTTCTCCTTGATGAGCAACCCATGGTATGTGGCGTTGACTTTTTTTCTTGATGATGCTTTTATTGGAGCAAAATACACAGGCAAACAAGGCTACCCGGCAATTTCCACTCAATTTCTATCTCACATGCCTCACATCCCGGTCCTGATTTGATTTGATTTCAGCCAAATCAGCCTTTCATCAACGAACACCGACTATGGCATACAGACAATTTTACATTGACCACGAAAAGCAGCAGCATGGGCCGCCTGTGATTATTCCTTCTTTTGAAATTTGAAGTCCTTTCTTACCTTATCCTTTAGCCGCTTCATCCTCGACTATACTGTCATCTCTTCGAGATCTCTATCGCTCATGACCCCAATGATAGGACTTGGCGACTTGCTGTCCATCCACCAGCGACAATGGGAATGGCCCAGCATTACTGGAATGTGGTCAAGACCCTCTTCTATCCCGACCACCAATTCCATGCAACACATCCCAAGCCACCGGCCATTTTCGCTGAATTCAATCGAAATCCAAAGGTAAGCAACAGAGTGCTATTATTATTCGCTCAAGTCAAACCTCTCATATCTCTGTTGCAGCAATTTGTTGACAATGTCAAGTACGTCAGCCTCGATTTTGCAGAATTCGAGTACACAGCCGACAGCTTGGTTATTTACCCTGTCCTCCTCATCGCCAACGAAGGCAACAACATCCATGTGGTGAACCAAGCTGATGATGAATGATGGAAGAAAGATCACATGCCTTTTGTTTTAAATCAGACAAAATATTTGCATTGCCTCATTTCTATTTGCTGTTCGTTCGACCACTGTGATGCCTGTTATCGACATTCCCGCCCTCTTGAATCAGCTTCAAGGACCAGATTCTGCGACATCTCTAGTCTTTGACTTCACCGTTGACAAGGAATCTCGAGCCTCTATCAAGGCACAAACTGATTGGCTGGGCGCTAGCTCTCAAGGGTACATTCCCGCTGTTCACGAAGGCCGGTGTCGTGAATATTTTCTGGACAAAGCATTCCAGTTCTACCAGATTTTCCCCCAGCTGGCTCCAGCCATGGATGCAGGGACTGATATGGACAGGGAGCCGGACATCCATGAGACTCTCCAGGTAAGAATCCTCATATTCAACACTATATTCACGTCTAACCAATATCCAGTGGATGCAAAAATTCCTGTTTCTCTTCTGGGGTAACGAGCTGGCTGCAGCAAATGTCTCTGCAGTTTGCTGCCTTGAGGCTATTACCGAGTTCCTGCTGGACACAGTCCGCTGCCCCTTGACTGAGCGATATCATCAATTCTTGGGTCAGTAGCCATCTCATTTCTGCCTTGGGTGACTTAATCACCTTCGTTCCAGCTGCTCGCAACAGATCGCTTTAATCATATGCAATAGTAGCACATAGAAAGAAATAAAATTATCTTGGACACGCCGCTAAAGCCATAACCTGCCGGAACATATTCTGGACGAGAGCACCGGTCTCTGCTGGTCGTACAGCCACCAGCCAAGGCTGGTGCAGCTGATGCTGATGAACTCCACCCAGGTCTGGCAGATCCATCAGACGACAGAAAACAACATGGTGCTCCAGTCTCACAGCAGCTATAGAAAAAGAGTCAGCCAGTGATAAACAGCAAGCCAGATAAAAACCCAAGATATACCGTTCATCGATGTTTGAGCAAGAAACGAGCAAAAACCAGGTGGGAATCAGATTAGCTGTCATAACAATGATGAGAACAACCATCTTTGATGGCAGTAGCGCTGATGCGTCTCGTCGCACTGTGTTCCTCGAATCATCCATCCATACCTTTTTCTGCAATGTCTCCCACTCTGCCAGACGAAAATTCCTCATCAGAAATGGAGTTCACCAAAGATCAGCTCTATCACCAGTGGTCAGTGAACACGATTTATGTCCTTGAAAACCTGCTGACCTTGCTTAGCCATAGCGACAAAAGACGTGCAGCGGCCTGACAATATTACCAGGCGACACTCAAGAACAGGAGAAAAAAGCAACGAGAACAGTGCAAAAGCTCCTTGTCTGGTGATGAAAAATCTGAATGTATTCTTCGTCCTGCTCTAGAAGCATCTGTTGTTGCCCTTGAGCAAGATGTCGCTGATTGGAGATGTTGGTTTGGTCACAGCAGTTTTGGTGGAGGTGTTGACTGGTCGACCTTGGGGGACAAGGTGAGCAGCAAAGAGCGCGATGAGCACGAAGCGGCGGGTGCTGTTTTGCGACGCCATGTGGTGTACATCTTCCAGAAGTCCAATGTTGAAGATGTCGACCAGGATCAGCTCTCGTCCCTCTATAAACGCTGTATCCGTCTCAACACCAATCTCATCAACGGCACAATGGTTCTGAGAGGTTAATCCTTGATGAAAACCAGCGGCCTTTTTAGAATACCTGCTGTGTTAGTCTAGTAGCAATCATATGAAGCTGAAGAATCTTTTGTTCTCAAAGTGAGAAAAGTGTCTTGTTTCGAGCCAAGGAAAGCAGAACATCCGATAACCTGAGCGATAACCTGACCAAATGACTGTGGCTTCTGAATGTCAGGCAAAGTCAGGCGAACCCTGCAATTCTTGGACCTCACCTTTCCTTGCTCTCACTCATGGCGGCACTCATAATGAATCCTCAATACTTGATTTCCCCACTTGATAAGTCCCCCATACTATCCAATTTTGCTGTACATGTCTTTGAGTCAGGCAAAAGGTCAAGCGAAAACCTGACAGAGCTCCTTATTGCAAGCCATGGACAATGACAATGCAAGACGTACCTGTCAAAAATGCATTGAGAAATGCAGTACTGAACAGTCCCTTCATTCGTAGCCTGGGTTGCACCCCATAAGGCATGAAGAGACCTAGATATTCCTTCAGCTCTTCAGAGTTTGGCCCAAGCGTTGAGTGATCAAAGAACATCAAAGAACTTTATTTTGGGCAAGCTGGTTCTGACACAATGTCGATGGGTAAGAACAAGGCTGTGCCAGCGCCTATTGTCTTTTCTTTCCGTCCGCTGACTACACTGGAATACCTGCGCTGAGGACTCTTTCCCTCGCATTTTTGCCTAGATGACCTTGCCTCGGCAGATGGTTGGCCCGGTCGCTTTGGCTTGGCCCTGATGCTGAGGCACAACTCGTATCCAGCCCCATCTCTTTTCTTTTCCATCGACGATCATGGCCCAACGTTTTGTGCTCGTGGCTTTCGAGGGTGAGCTGGTCGGTCAGCGCTCGAGTGGCTGTTATTCGTTCATGTGAGCATATTTTATGTCGATGACCTGCATCTGAGGCGCTTTAATCCAGGCCATGGACGAGAAATGGGGTGACCCCTGCCTTCCCAGTCGCCATCGAATGCCCTAACGCTGGTTTAGCGACTACTGTGCATGGTGCTCTCCAGCCTCTGGCTCAACAATGGTTACAGCGACCAAGATTTCTTCCTTTTATCAATGTCATTGACAATGACGGAGGTTTTCTTAACGCCTGTCGTCAGATGGACCATGTATCTTCAAGATATTATGTCATCCAACATGGAAATAGAGCAGGGGTTTTTGCACTATGGTCAACCCCCAAGTTGGCCTCATAGTTGGCTTAATGTGCACATTTAAGCCCCCTCCGAGGCCTACATTCAAAATATATGTTAGGTGAACATTCAGCATACATTTTGAACATTCAGAAGTAGATTCAGTGAATGTGTCAACATTCAGAGAAATATTGATCAATATAGGGGTGGCTGGGGTCCTGTTTAGCACCAGAAGTGCATGTTCACTATATGATTATTGAATGTTTACAGAACATTGCTTTTTGAAAATTGAAAATAGAACATTTTATGCAAGATCTCTGCATTATCATGATACCTATCTAGTTTGACTGAAGGTTCTATGAATGTTCTGTGAATATAGTGCTAGACAAATGAACATTCACTTGATATGTTTGTGAATCTGTTGAATGTACATGAATGTTCTGTGAATGTTCTGTGAATATAGTGCTAGACAAATGAACATTCACTTGATATGTTTGTGAATCTGTTGAATGTACGTGAATGTTCTGTGAATGTTCTGTGAATGTTCAACTATATAGTAGAATATTGAAAATGGTTGTTTATAGAATACAAGATTAGGCAAATGCGACATCTGATAGAAGAAGTATAACAAAACTACTCAATATAGTAAACTTGAAAGTATCTACATAGATTGATTGAAAAATTACCAAATTAGGCAACTTCTAAATAAAGCAATTACTTGACTACTATATTTAGTAGCCCTAAGCTAGGGTTTGAACCGCATTTTGGCTCTAGTTCCTTCAGTTGTCCTTTAAAGGCTTAAGTGGTCACAGGAACTCTTAAAGCCCTTGAAAAGGGCTACAAGATACTCTTACAAAGTATTAACATTTAACTTGAACTCCTTAAGATAGAGGTTCAAAAAAGCGGACTTGGTATTGAAAGAAACCTGGTTAACAAGTCTAGTCTTAATGTTAAGATATCTTTTTTAACTTTTTAACAAAAAGCCTTATAGCAGCTTAACAAGTGACATTTTTTAAAGGGTCATTAATAGATTTGGCAATCAACCTTATGGTCTGGATTCAAATCTCCAATAAAATTTTTTTCTGAATACTAAAGTCTTAATAGTGCCTTAACCAGACTGAATTGGCTTAAGGTCAATAGAAGATTTAAAAGTCAACCATACCTTGGCTATCCAAATCTCCAATAAAAACTTTTTTACTTTAGGGCAGGGTCCAAGATCAATGCATTCAGCTCAATTGAAGTATTAACAAGTCCTTAATAGTCCGGCCTTAAAGGTTAATCCACTGATACAAGGATTAATTGAAGTCTTAACAAGGCTTTAATGCTCCGGTCTTAAAGGTTAACAAGTCCAGTCTTAAAGTCTTAAAGTCTTAATACTAGTGGATTGACTTTTTGGAGTACTATAGAAAGTCAGTCATTTGGTATGCAACTGGGGGACTTGTCTTAACAAAAATGTTCAATATATGCACTAGTTTGGTTTGCCAAGGATCCAGCTTGATTGGACAAATCTACAGCTTGGAATACAGGGATATGTGTAATTTTGCTTTGGATTCTAGAATGCTATTTGGCCAATATCATCCTGCATTCTTATGGTATCACCGGGGGCAAAGTGATATGTGGTATGAAAAGTGCGGTTAGCCGGTGGTCAACTTGTAGTCATGTAAATTGATTGAACAGGCATGCGACTTGATGGTTGCCCCATTGGGGAACAATGGGCAGACATTCAATCTGACCTTAAAACATGGACATGCTTTCAGCACGTGTTGAGTCAGGGTCTTCGACGCGTTAATGACATGCCATGTGATCATTCTCTTTGTTTCTTTCATCTTCATCTTGACATATTTCAATTTTTCTCTTTTGTGTTCAGCCTCTTTAAACACTATCTTTCTCGTGAATTCAGCTTCAATCACATGTCAGCAGAGTCTAGCAACCGGAAACGCAAGCATTCTGGCCCAGGTGATGGCTCAGGGCCAGCTAGCTCAGCGGGTCCCCAGTCCAAGAAATCTAAACAGAGACCAGCATCCCCAGACCCAAAGACACGAGAGGAGAGCAATTCTAATCCCTTTCATCTTGAGGCAAAGAGGGTTCCAAAGAAGGCTCGAGGTGTTAAAGTATGTATTTTCCTGTTCTCAAACTATTTCCTTCGCTGACAACAGGCTCTTGTTCAGGCTGCTCTGCAGTTGCATCTCCGGCTCCTCTGGAGGTTATTCAACCGTTCTGATGTCCCTATCCCACCGACTCCTGATGTCAAAGCTCTATTTGCTCTTCGCTTTAGAGATTTGAAATCAGTTCATGAGCGGAGCGGTAAAGGACCATCTGAAATTGAACGTGTCTCCTCTGAGCTGCTCAATGCGATCCGAAAGCTCCCTCCTAATGGTAACATTGGTCGTGAACTCCATCGTATTGACCAGAATATCATTTCTGTCATTTTCTCCTATCTTGCCAACTATGGCTTCTCTTCTTGGGCTCCGGATCTCACCGAGACTTCGACCTCACTGTGGAATGTTGCATGCAAGAATGTTGCTCTTGATTCGTTCAAGCAGGCAATGGTCAGCCATGGCTATGCTTTCCTTTCCCCAAATCATGACTACATGAGCAATCAACTATTGCTTTCCGACATCTACAATCAGTTTGTCTGGACCTATATGAAACGGCTTTATGAGCTGGAGCTCAAGGAAGCTGGTAGTGTCATGTCTCGAGGTGTCATCGGAGAAGTTTACAGACGATGAAAGGCTGTAGGTCATTGAACTTGAATATGGACCAGGTCTGATTTTAAATCACAGGTGGCAGATCAGCGATCCAAGTGGGCATGCCAGGAGAATTATCCAAAGCGTATTTGTGACACACTTGGTGATCCAGCCTGCACCTCTGAAGATGAGAAGGATGGTAAAGACTTTGTCGTCAAAGCTAAGCCAGGCTGTTCTGCTCGCTGGTCCGAATTTAAACAGAAGATTGATGACAAGATTCTTCTTCTTCAGCAGTTGTCAGGTCAATCCGCCAAAGCAAAGAAACATCGTCATCGCATTCGCTCTGCCCCAGCAACTCAGAAAAATGGAGAATTGCTTCGACTTCCTGACCCTGACACTGTTGCACTGGATTATTTTGATGTACATCATTTCAACCAATTGCCTATGCAGATTCAATTCCACTATGCCAACTGCGCCATTGGTCTTCCTGAGGACAACAACTGGATTTTCAATGAAGACAACTCGCAAGTGGGTCGAGCATGGAAGAGAATGTCAGACAAGACATTTATGACAGAGTATGGCAACAAGATTGTTGAGAAATTGGGGTATAATCTTCCAACGGAGGAGGATATGGCAGAGGCAGCGGAAGAAAAAGATGATGGTGATCAATCAATGGGCAGTGAGCATGATTAATTATTGCATATGATCTCTATGCTTCTTATTAGTACAATTTGTTCTTTTGTAGTTCTGTCCTCCCACTATGCATTTATGATGTTATGACTTGCATTTTCTTTTGGTGTGCCAGCGTTCTGGCGGAGATCATCATCATTTTCCCACACAATGTCACTTGCATCATTGGTGAGAATATTGTCCAATCTGCTGATCAAAGACATGCAAAAAACCCGAGGCACACTATTAGGTACTACAGGTCAGGTACAAGCTGACCACCAGCTGACCGCAGTGAACTCTACTGCATCATCTTTGCCCCCAGTGTATGGCTCTGGATCTTTCAGGAATGAAGGAGACATACTATAGGCATGTTTTTGTTAAGACAAGTCCAACAGTTGTTAAGTAAATGAGGGACTTTCAATAGTGAATACTGCAAATATGCGAAATTTGTATGGCCTCTCTAGCATGCAGATATCAATGGATCTTTCTATAACATTAGGAATAAGTTCATGTCATCCCTAAAAGACATTTCATTAAGCAAAGTTCCTTAAAGAAGCTCCAGATCTCAAGTGTGGTTCTAGGGTGAACCAAGTTTCTGAGATATCTGTGTGATTCAAGATCTCAAAATCTAAATAAATTGCACTGAACACCTCAAGTTTTACAGTGAAAAGACTGATATTAGGGTCCTAATGAACTACCTTAAATGATAGAAGCATCAAGTTCAATCTACATGCTAGAGAGGCCATACAAATTTCGCATATTTGCAGTATTCACTATTGAAAGTCCCTCATTTACTTAACAACTGTTGGACTTGTCTTAACAAAAACATGCCTATAGTATGTCTCCTTCATTCCTGAAAGATCCAGAGCCATACCATAAGAATGCAGGATGATATTGGCCAAATAGCATTCTAGAATCCAAAGCAAAATTACACATATCCCTGTATTCCAAGCTGTAGATTTGTCCAATCAAGCTGGATCCTTGGCAAACCAAACTAGTGCATATATTGAACATTTTTGTTAAGACAAGTCCCCCAGTTGCATACCAAATGACTGACTTTCTATAGTACTCCAAAAAGTCAATCCACTAGTATTAAGACTTTAAGACTTTAAGACTGGACTTGTTAACCTTTAAGACCGGAGCATTAAAGCCTTGTTAAGACTTCAATTAATCCTTGTATCAGTGGATTAACCTTTAAGGCCGGACTATTAAGGACTTGTTAATACTTCAATTGAGCTGAATGCATTGATCTTGGACCCTGCCCTAAAGTAAAAAAGTTTTTATTGGAGATTTGGATAGCCAAGGTATGGTTGACTTTTAAATCTTCTATTGACCTTAAGCCAATTCAGTCTGGTTAAGGCACTATTAAGACTTTAGTATTCAGAAAAAAATTTTATTGGAGATTTGAATCCAGACCATAAGGTTGATTGCCAAATCTATTAATGACCCTTTAAAAAATGTCACTTGTTAAGCTGCTATAAGGCTTTTTGTTAAAAAGTTAAAAAAGATATCTTAACATTAAGACTAGACTTGTTAACCAGGTTTCTTTCAATACCAAGTCCGCTTTTTTGAACCTCTATCTTAAGGAGTTCAAGTTAAATGTTAATACTTTGTAAGAGTATCTTGTAGCCCTTTTCAAGGGCTTTAAGAGTTCCTGTGACCACTTAAGCCTTTAAAGGACAACTGAAGGAACTAGAGCCAAAATGCGGTTCAAACCCTAGCTTAGGGCTACTAAATATAGTAGTCAAGTAATTGCTTTATTTAGAAGTTGCCTAATTTGGTAATTTTTCAATCAATCTATGTAGATACTTTCAAGTTTACTATATTGAGTAGTTTTGTTATACTTCTTCTATCAGATGTCGCATTTGCCTAATCTTGTATTCTATAAACAACCATTTTCAATATTCTACTATATAGTTGAACATTCACAGAACATTCACAGAACATTCACGTACATTCAACAGATTCACAAACATATCAAGTGAATGTTCATTTGTCTAGCACTATATTCACAGAACATTCACAGAACATTCATGTACATTCAACAGATTCACAAACATATCAAGTGAATGTTCATTTGTCTAGCACTATATTCACAGAACATTCATAGAACCTTCAGTCAAACTAGATAGGTATCATGATAATGCAGAGGTCTTGCATAAAATGTTCTATTTTCAATTTTCAAAAAGCAATGTTCTGTAAACATTCAATAATCATATAGTGAACATGCACTTCTGGTGCTAAACAGGACCCCAGCCACCCCTATATTGATCAATATTTCTCTGAATGTCGACACATTCACTGAATCTACTTCTGAATGTTCAAAATGTATGCTGAATGTTCACCTAACATATATTTTGAATGTAGGCCTCGGAGGGGGCTTAAATGTGCACATTAAGCCAGCTATGAGGTAGCCAATTCTGGTTGACCACACTGGGTTTTTGTGACTCGGTGAGTCGCCACATTTCTGTTGATTACCACTTGCCAGAATGAATTTTTTTAAAACAGAGCAGCAGCGGTGCAAAGTCTGGAGCTTGGCGGTCAATTTTGCGACTTGTGTATCCTTCCAAACTTCAGGGATGCTATGGTCTCAATGTTCACAAACAGCAATTACCCTGAAGGTGCCATGCAGAACGTCCAGACCATGGAGGCAGCTGAACAAGCTTTTGTTCGCCTTCATCCTCCTCCAGCTCCTGCACCAAGTCCGGCTCCTGCAGCTCTGCTGACATCGCCAAATCAGTGTTCGCCAGTCGCTTCATCATTGACACCATTGGCACCTTCAACACCAAAACGAGCAACTGCTGGAAAATTTATATCCACTGTTTACTTATGAACACCCTTAGAAGAAGGAAGGGAATTATCCAACATTGTTCACTATTGCCATGGATTATTTGTCCATTCCAGCAAGATCTGTTCCATGCAAAGAAGTCTTCTCATTGAGTGCTGAAACTGACACTGAGAAATGAAACCGCATCCACCCACTTCTCATGGAAGCACTTCAAATATTCAAGTTCTTTTTCAAGTGTGAGCGATTGGACTTTCGCAAAGGATGGCGCACAGAGCACTGGATGATGACCAACGTTCCAACAGACAATACTGACCTTCTCGGAAAACTTCTTTCTGCCGACCATGATGCTGTAATGGAAGAAATGAACCACATTTTCAGGGAGATGGATGAGCAGGAACTAATGGTTGTAACTAATATATACTGCACATTGGACATCACAAAGGTGGTATAGGGTGGTATTTAGTTACAATTCAAAAATTAAGCCGGCTTTAGCCGGCTCAGAGCTCAGAGCCGATCATCGGCTTCGGCTTAACAGCTTAAGCCGACCTTTAGCCGCGGCTTCGGCTCGATGGCTGGCAGCTTACCCAGCCGCGGCAACACGCTATCCTCTGTCACCTTCCGAGTTTGAACATCCCCGATCAGACACCTCGTCGTGCTGATAGAAAGTGAGTGTACAATGGGTTTCGGGGCTAGATTCAACAGGTTCAAAGCTGGGGTATCGTGCTAGACAATGTCGTTGCGTGGTGAGGCAAAATTCCGAAGGAAGGTGAAGAGATTCTCGAAGAGTACACAAACAGTGCGGTCTCTGATAGAGAAGAAAGCAACACCTTGAGGGACATCATCGGCTCGGTGGTCAGATAGACCAGGTCAAGAATTCAGCATGAAATATTTGAGGACATGAGAAAGAGACATTGATTCCAAGCCAAGCGGTCCAAATACACGGCAGTCAAGTCCAATCAATCCCGACTAATCATCACGAACAACACAGACAACGCCATCTTGCTCACAATGCCCTTGAATCGGCCACAACTTGCTGCTAGTCCTCCTTTCTGATGCTAAGAAATATGGAATGTTGTTTTTGTCAAAGAGGTCCGAACGACGATGCGCTTGGAGAGGAGCTGGAATGGAGACATGTGGAGTAATGGTGTCATAAACAACAGGCATAGGAAGACATTCGACAGAATGCGGCTGAATGGAATATCTGTCGATGGTAGACGTGGAATGATTATCGAGAAGGAATTTCTAGAACAGCGAGCTTGTTTGAAGGCAACGCTTGAAAAAATGAAGGACTTACGCGACCTCGAGACTGAGCGACGCTATTCCCTATCCGCCATTCTTCAACTCCATTGTAAAATCTTGCTCTGTCGCCGTAGGTTCCGCTTTGAGCGCGTCGATGGAAAATGGCAGAAAGGTAGCAGCTGTAGATCATATATAGAAAGACGCCTAAAACGAGGGTGATAATGGCAGCTAGAGCGAGATATGGCCAGACAGAGAGATGGCGCAATGAAGGGCTAGGAAGAGTCGCTCGAATGAAGGGCACCATGGTGCTCGGCGCTGAGACGAAGCTTTGAGTAAACGATCGAGCTCCGGTATTTTTGTACCGATGGCGACCCAGGAATTGGACGAGAATTAGCGTCGTCTGCTCAGTGCTCAGTGGAATGAAGGTCCAATAAGAGCGAGTCAACGATGGGCCTCCAGAATAATGGCGGTTGCGACCAAAAGCATTGCGGCCGGCCCTAAATTAGATCAGATAAGCGGCTCCATCACGACGATTTCTCGTTCTCCCCTCTGCCCACGACGAGCTTCATCCAAAAGGTAAGGCTCTTTTTCTCGCTATTTAACGACATCGAGCTCACAAATCCCTTTCCGTTCTCTTGTCTCATCTGCTGCGCCGGAATTTGCACTGCCTCGCATCATTCAAAAACCCTTTTTTTCCGAAACCGCAGCTCACCAATCTCCCTTTCGATTTTATATTTTCTACCCCTTCTTAACGAATAATCAACCATGGAGGATGAGGTCGCAGCGCTCGTACGTTGATCTGACGCTGTCCCTGAGCTCCTTGCTGATTGTCGTGAAATAGGTGATTGACAATGGTTCCGGCATGTGCAAGGCTGGCTGTACGTCGTTTTTCTCCTTATTCGATGCTAAAAGTTGATTTCTCGTCTAGTTGCTGGTAAGAAATTTGCTGCTCGATGGTTGGTTTGTCGCTGATGGGCTGCGATTAGGTGACGATGCCCCTAGGGCTGTTTTCCCGTGAGCCCACCATTTCTGCTTGCAAGAGATATCTGCTTATTCGATGTCCAGATCCATTGTTGGTCGTCCCCGTCATCAGGGTGTCATGGTCGGTATGGGTCAAAAAGACTCCTATGTCGGGTGCGTCCTACTGCTCTACTTCATTAGATATTTATTAACAGAATTCCAGTGATGAAGCCCAATCGAAACGTGGTATCTTGACCCTCAAATATCCCATCGAGCACGGTATTGTTACCAACTGGGACGACATGGAGAAGATTTGGCATCACACCTTTTACAACGAGCTCCGTGTTGCACCAGAGGAGCACCCAGTCCTTCTCACCGAAGCTCCTCTGAACCCGAAAGCCAACCGCGAAAAAATGACCCAGATCATGTTCGAGACTTTCAATGCCCCCGCTTTCTACGTTGCCATCCAGGCCGTCTTGTCCCTGTACGCTTCTGGTCGTACCACCGGTATCGTCCTCGACTCTGGTGATGGTGTTACCCACACTGTACCCATCTACGAAGGTTTCGCTCTCCCTCACGCCATTCTCCGTCTCGATCTCGCCGGTCGTGACTTGACCGATTTCCTTATCAAGAACCTCATGGAGCGTGGATACCCCTTCACCACCACCGCTGAGCGTGAAATCGTCCGTGACATCAAGGAGAAGCTCTGTTATGTCGCCCTCGACTTTGAGCAGGAGCTACAGACCGCTGCTCAATCCTCGGCTTTGGAGAAGAGCTACGAATTGCCTGATGGTCAGGTCATCACTATCGGTAACGAGCGATTCCGTGCCCCCGAAGCTCTGTTTGCCCCATCCATGCTTGGATTGGAAGCCTCTGGTATCCACGAGACAACGTATGTTTTCGTCTTTCGTGCTTTTTTCGCTCTAACATTTTTTCAGGTACAACTCCATTTTCAAGTGCGATCTCGATATTCGTCGTGATCTCTACGGAAACGTCGTGCTGTCCGGTGGAACCACCATGTTCCCTGGTATTGCTGACCGTATGCAGAAGGAGCTTACCTCGCTGTCGCCCTCGAGCATGAAGGTTCGTTTTGCGCTGCTTTCTTTTTTGTTATCGCTCAATCGGTCTACAGGTCAAGATCGTCGCTCCTCCAGAGCGTAAATACTCTGTCTGGATCGGTGGTTCCATCTTGGCTTCCCTGAGCACCTTCCAGAATCTCTGGTGCTCCAAGCAAGAATACGACGAGTCTGGTCCTGGAATTGTTCACCGAAAGTGCTTCTAAACGAGGATCGTCGGGACATTTTGGAGAAGAATTGAAAGAAGGAATGACTGGATTAATTTGTAGAACCTTTTCTGACGCCGTGGCTCGTTTTCTTCGTTTCTTCGAACCTTTTTCTCTCTTCCTTTCCTGGAAATGAAGTCTTTTTGCATGATACATTGAATTGATAATGAATTCCGTCTTGCACGATATACAACTTTTTTGTGATTAATGGAAAGACGTGAAGCTTTTGGACATTCCTGGGCTTGTTGTGAATCGAGAAATGACTTTGTTTTTGAAGACGAGAGCGACTGGTCGAGAAGGTGGATTGAAGCGCCCAGTGACGTGGCTCGAGTCGACTGTCAGCGAAAGCGCCGTCGGACTGCCATTGGTCCATTCCAGATCTAGAGTCATTCCACCTCGAATGCGAGCGCCATTGATATGCCCATTTGCAGCCCATTGTTGAGGCAATGCTGGTAGAAGTGTTACCATCAAAGGCGTCGAGAGACTGGGGACATCGGGCGCTTGAATCAAAGCATTCTGGCGTTTCGTTAGCAGCTATTCGGAATAAACAAGGCTTGAATACCAAAAGAGCGCCCGGGAATCCCAAGTTGGCGTCGATTTGGAATATAGGATCTGGGTCGAAGGGGTTGTAGAGACTAAATAAGTTTGGGCCTAGGTTTTCGGAGATTGTGAACTGGATTGGGTTAGCAGAGAACAAGACTCGATATGATAGCTCACAGTCAATTCACGATAGAATTCTTGGCTGTTTTGGAGTTGAGCCCATGAAGCTGCACGCCATGCCTGGTTTTGTTAGAAGGATTATTGTGGTGAAAACGTCAATAAATACCTTTTCCCAACCGCTGTCTGCGTCAGGGCCAGTGCCATTTCCGCGGTGGATCAGCGATGTGGTGGTTGCAGCAATGATATCATCCTTTGTGTGATTCAAGGAGCCATCGTAGGAGGCTATAGCATATCCAGGATACAAGCCAATGAGATGAGAGAGATGTCGGTGGGTGTCGGTTGGAGAATCTTGGTCGACTTTCCATTCTTGCAATTGACCCCACGAGCCAATGTGTAGTCCTCGATCTATCTTGGCTCGTTTCGCTTGAACTTCTGTTGGGATGTTAGACTGGGTTGATGAAACAAACAGCGACTGACCTTCAAGGAAAGCCTGATCGGTATCGCCAGATGCTTCAAAACCTTTTTCGACCGCGTTGAGCAGCTGCCAGATGAGCTGTTGCGCATGAGCACATCCTATGGCAAAAGTCAGACAACCTCCGGAGAAGCTTTGCCACGAACCTAATGTAATCGGGACTTGCTCCGGTGAATTACATGGATTGACGACGAGTGTAGAATCGTTGAAATGCAGGTCGGGAATCAATTTGTCGAGATGAAACGACGCCACGCCCTGGCTGGATTGTCAAAAACTATAGGCCAAGTTCTTCTGTCTTACTTTGATTAGCGGCCAACCTTGCGTTTTCCACCACTGTATATCGTTGGTATGGTCGAAGTGGTCCCATACGTGAATCATCTGTGAATTCGTCAGTCATGCATCTCAATGGTTGCCCTCCGAAAGACTTGCCATCCACACGGCAGATTCTAAAAGAAACGATGAGCTAATGCAAGGCTTTAGAAAGCAAGAGCTGTACCAGGATAGTCTGCCCACTCGGCGCTGTTTCCAAAAGCCTTGAACCCGGTATGACCAAAGACCTGATTCATGAACGGATCAAAATAGCTCAGACGTAACGATAATCGACCTACATTCATTTCATTGTGAGTGACCCAACCTCTCGAGATATTGTACAGAACCAGAGCAGTCTCGGCTCCCCGAGGAGCCCAAGTTTTCTATCAGTCAGTCAATCAATAGCTCATCCAATTGCAGTTTCCACAAACCTGGATATAATCAAACAGAGGGCGAATTACTTCTTTCGAGTCTGCAAAGCTCATCTCGGCGGACCAGTAGTTCATCTGGATATTGATGTTCGAATCTATCATATCTATCAGTCGACGTCTGAAGGGAAGCATTTCAACATACGATAATCGCCACTCCAAGGGTTACTCGACCCCAGGGCCCATTTGCCTTGGAGATTCGCTGGAAGAGTCGATCGTGTGGAAGAATGAAGCAGATAGCGACCAAATGTAAAAGTCAGAGACTCGAGATACGGGGATCCTCCACCTGTCGTGCCCGGGTAATATGGCGCGTAAGCTGCTACAAGAGCATCGGTTGGCGTGTCCAAAATCGGTGTTTCGCCGAGAGAGAGTTGGAATGAACCGAAAGTCGATTCAAAATCTTGAACATGCTGGGACAGCAGATTGTTAAAAGTCGTTTCGGTGACAGTGGTGGATTTCGAGAGGAGCTGTACCAGTTTGTTGTGTGGATCTGGGCCTTTGAATGAAAAGTCGTGAGCCTCGTCTCCTGCATCCATTGAATACTCGGTATCGCCGACCCAAGATATCCAGGCGCTTTTGGCACCCTTGACTGTCAATGTCGCGTTGGCTGAGCTGATAGACTGGCAAGTGATGGCGAGATGGCTGGAAGTTGAAGAGGTCGCAAAAGCCCGGAAGAGTATTTCGTAGATCATTCCCGGGTCAGCGACAAGTCCTCGAACTATCAACGTACGAGAATCGAGACATGTTACGTTTGGAGCAACAAGGTCCTGCTGTAAGGCCGAAGAGAAAGCATAGGTAAGAGCAGGAAGCTCGGTAAAAGAAGATGTGAGGTGCTGAGTACACGCTTGTGTCGGATTCGAACAGAATGATGTTCGTACAAATGAAGATCCTGATTGTGTCCATTGGGTCTTTGCGAGAGCCTGATCGAGATCAAGGTATCTCGAATAGTTTGAGATGGCGCCGCTAGAATTTACTGTGGATACAAGATATCCTGCACCGGAATATGAACCTGAACAAATCGTCAGAGAAGAGGCGACCGTTTGAATTACAACGAACCATAAGCCCCTGGATCTGTCGCCAGGACGGTAAGATTGTCAATGTCTCCAGTAGAACTGGTGAATATCGACTGTCGAATCGAGCTCATAGCATCAGCCATAGCAGCTCTTTCGTCTGGTTGTTTGTTCCCGCCATTGTAGGTTGGGTCTTGGAAAGGTCCGCCAGACCAAAGGCTTTCAATATTCAATTGAAGCGCTTCCATGGTGGTTCCTCCTGGTGTCATGGCTGCTAGATAGCCATTCCCAATAGGAAGAAAGTCTTTGGACCATATTTGCCCTGGTGACGTGAACCAGAGCCCGTTTCCGCTGGCAGGAAAACCAGGGGGTGCACTGAGGACGAGAGGAACAGCCCAGAGGGCCAGGTAGAGGCGGTAAAGAAACATGAGTGCTATCCAGACCAGCTGGACTGGATCGACATGCTCGTATATAAATCGTGATCCAAAGTTTCCCCGAGGCTCGTGAGTCGTCATGCGCGTCACCGTCACGGGCCGGCCAAAGTCGTTTTCCCGCATGATAAAAATGCTTCTGCAGAATCTTCTTGCATTCGCCTATGACTGACTACACAGTTCTTGCCGCATCTTCAGCGGCTTTTGGTTCATCCGTGGGTCTCTCCTGCTGAGTACCGTCAACAGGTTTCTCCTGCGTCGCACCGTCGTCGAGCTCGATAGGCCGTAGCATGAGGCAGAGCAGGAATTGGGCAGCTGTAATACCTGCCAAGGCAAGGAAGCCAGCTCGCCAAGCAGAGATGTATGCCTTGATCATCGTATCACGTACGAGACCCGCTGGAGTGGCTAGGACGCTTTGAACAACATCATTGAGGTTCAAATTTGAAAAGTCCGCCACTGTCGAGTGCGATAATGAATGGCGGAAAGCATTATTGATTACTATTGAGACCATTGAATGAGGAAGCTTTTGAGATGTGCAAGGACTTACTGCTGCCAACAATTCCGACACCGAGTACTCCGCCTAAAGTTGGCGATGACCCCACGAGTGCTGTCACTGTCGCAAGGACATGGGAAGGTAAACCGACTTGGGCAATGACCATGGTCAATTGGGTTCCCTGGGAGATAATTAACGATGCAAAAGCAGAGCAAAACCGCTTACTGGTCCAAATGAACAACCGGCCAAGATTGAGTATCCAACGATTCTCCCCAATGAGCTTGTTTCATCCAAGGTTGCCATTAAGCCCTGGAAGGAATGTCAGAGGGAACATCCTGTAACAAATCCAGGACTAACCAAGGCAACAGGAAGGGTAGCCAAAGCCCCCAAGAATACAGGTCTAGTATGACCGTATCTGGTAACAATTTCGTTCGCTATGGTGCTCGCAATCCCCGCACAGAGAAGGAAAGGTATCACCAGTGCTGCAGCAGCAATGTTCGATATCCCAGTAACCTGTAAGAATACTGCGTGAAAGAAAGAGAGTAAGAAGGTGCTCTTTGTAGATATGGAATGCGGACCTGGCAAATAAAAGCTCTGTATCATTCGTCAGCAAGGCTCATGAAGCAGCAAAGAAGACTCACAATCGCAAAGGGAGGAAAGAACAAAGATGTCCGGGTCACTAGAAAGAGCTCCGCAAGCTTCAAAGACGGGCGCTAATGAAACATACCAAGCATAATCGGAACATTCCGCCATTTCCACTGCGAAAAGAGGTTTACCGGGGCGACTGGTAGCTCCGCGTAGAATTCGGCAATGACGAAAGCGACCAAGGAGACTACAGCGGCACATAGGATGCCAATGATGCTTGGAGAGCTCCATGGGATCGACTGACCGCCCAGGTTCAGTGCCACAACCAGAAAGGACAAGGAAGCGACAAGAAAAAACATTCCGGTAAAGTCGACCAGTTTAAGAGCCTCTCGAAAGGACGAGACGTGAAACGGGGATCGTGGGATATGAAGATATCGAAAGAGCATCAAGGTGACTGTCCAAGAGATCAGCAGCAACCATGACGAACAGCCAAATCTCACCTATGGGACCGAGGGGCGGTGTAAATAAGAAACTATGAGGCTTCAGTGGAGGTCGGCGCCAATTCGATTCAACGCTTACATCCAACGCCAATTCCCGGACCTTGCCATAGCACCGCCTAGAATGGGACCCAGGGCGTCCCCGACGATGAATGTCACGTTGATGAGGTTCATGTACGAGCTCCGCTGTCGTTCATTGGTGAGCTCTGGATGGAGAATGAGTCGATTTTGAATCGAAGCTGGAGAATGCTTACGAGAAATGAGTATACAAGGATACGAAAGCAGACCTGCCCCGCCAGCGCCTGCTATGAATCTACCGGCGACAAGCTGTGTCAGGTCTTGGCTGGTGCCAGTAATGATCATGCCGATAATGAAGACCCAAAGAGAGCCAATGAGCAACCGTTTGGTTCCGAATGCGTCCTGAAAAAGTATTCCAGTCGAGTTTCCACCACTGGTCAGTGAAATAAAATACCGCTGCCCTGCCTGAAATCGGTTGAAAAACTGTCGTGGTGAGTAAGTAGGAGGTTGTAATCCACGACAACGACCCTTTTGCATTAACCGCGCTGCCAATAGCAGAAACCGAGGTGGAAACGATGGTTTCCTCTGCAGAATGATATGAGGGATCGCATCCCGAAATTTGAAAAGGTACCAAAACATACCTATCGCAAACATGAAGAGCGACAATCCCAAGCTAGATAGGACATGAGCCTAATGGCTGTATTAAATATCGAGGCTGCTCACCTCATTAGAATTGCTGCAATCTTCCAGAATGGCATGTCGTCAAACTTGGGAAAATTGTCTAGAGCAATTGCAGCCTCATTCAAAGCATCGGCGAGGGATATTTTCGTCGGGACATCCTTTTCTAGGTCGGATGCCTTCGGGATCGCTGTTTGGGCCTCCAGCATTCCAACCGCGACTTACGATGGTAAGAGTCAACGTGCCGCTTGGGCGGAACAAAGAAAAATATCGGACAACATATCGGACCGGTCCGAAGTTACATAAGTGCCGTTAAAACCTTGTTATGTAATATCGGACTTTGAAATGTCACATTTTTTTTTTTTTTTTTTTTTTTTTTTTTGGTGAAAGCCTTATATTGATCATAAGCAGAACGCTACTAGAGAACAACTAGCTGTAGCTATCGACATAGGTCGACCGCGATTGATCGGCTTGGAAACTTGAGGCACGAGACCTCTTTCATCAATGACCACCACGAGGGAATGCTTTACGCACTGGGTGTGGGGCTGACTGGCGTGAATGATATGTCGCATGCTCCTCTCTCTTACCATGAACCATAACCATGACCTGACCGACCATAAACCATAGAACATAGAACTCCATCTCTCATCCAACCCCTCTCCTCATCTGCCTCCTCCTTCTCCATACGACTTCTGGATCCAATATGCCAGACCTACCCACTAAAACCTCGTTCTCTCCTGTCCAATCAGCAGGGAGATTCGCATCGTTTTCCAGGACGCCATTCCATGTCCCTAGCACGGATTTTTTTGATAGGGCTCGGCGGCCGTATCTTGCTTTATTGGTTAGAGCTAAGTCATAGGCTAACCGCCTGTCGAGGGCTTGGAAGAACCTGCTTTTGATTTCCTTTATAGATGCTTCTGGCTGGGTCCTGCCTTGGGCATCCGGGATCGTTCGTTCATTCCTAAGCTTCCATATTAGGTGCGCAGCTTCGGATATCAAGATTCTGAATAGCCTGGTTGCTCCAGGTCTTCTCTTGCCTCGTCGAGACTGTAGGTCAGCTAGGGTGCATGCCAGAATCGTGCCGAATTTTGGCTTTCTCCACTTTGTGCCTCTCTTTTTTAGCCAGGTTTGTCTTGCGAGGTCCCAGACCTCTTGTTGACCGGCGCATTTACATCTAGTCAGTATGTGTTCCATATCCTCCAGAACAAAACATGACTGACAGGTTCCCCTTTCTTGGATTTCAGGGTCTTTCATTCGCGACCAGTATTCACCTACTTTATATGCGTTGTGCATAACCATCCAATGAAAATATCTCGTCTGTCTTGTTAGATCTTGGTGTCTGGTGGCCTTCCAAATCTTACGGTTGGTCGGTAAGCCTCCTGAGAGCTCTTCTGCGGCGTAGCGGGTGATCTCCATATTTCGGATTGTTTCTCGTCTCTCTATTTGCTTTAGAAAGGCTTTCGTGTTCCTCTTGAGTTTCCTTGACCTGATTGCTTTATAGGCTAGTGCTTGGGTCATGGTGGAAAGCTTTGCGCCGGTGAGTTTTAGCCTCACGTCTATTTCTAGATCCACCTCGTCTTCGGTGTCCTTGCGTGCGCCCTGGCCAGCTAGTCTATCTGCTTCCTCATTTCCTGCAATCCCATCATGGCCCTTCACCCATCTTAGGGTTGTCTTCGCATGTCTTTCTCGAAGGCGTGCAATGGTTACTTGGAACAGTTTTGCATTGCTTGTTCCAATAAACCCATTGTCTTCCCATTTATGCCGGTATTTTGTCAGTCCATTTATTGCATAGCGAGAGTCACTGTTAATTTCCAGGTGACGGTGCTCTAGGGCTTCCTCAGTTGCCGCTTTAACTGCGAGGATTTCGCCTGATTGGTTCGATGGAGCCAAGGACTTGGGGACCCTTAGAGCTATGTTTCTCTCCGGGTCATTTTCAAAGAATACCCCTGCACCAGCTTGTGCATTTTCGTTTCCATTGTTCAAACAAGAGCCGTCTGTGTAGGCTACTTCTCTTGGGTCATTCGGGTTTGAGAGTTCCCTCACATAAAAGGGTGGGTCGTTCGAGTGGACACCTTCTGTGAAGATTCTGAAAGCATCTTTAAGGCCTCCTCTACATATCATACTTTTACTATCGAAGGACACGGGCTCCCCATCACTTCCTTCCAGCATTTCATCATCGTCTTCTGGGTGTGGGGCTCTTGGGTCCCATTTATGTGGCAGGCAGTCTAGCAGCTCCATTGCCTTGAGGTAGCATTTGTGGGGGTTGCTGCAGCTTTCTGCGAATCGGATGTTTGCACAGTGAGTACAATTACAGATACCTGTGGGCTCATGTCGAACATCTAACAGTTTTTCCGCCAGTGCTTCAGCGTCACCGACCGTTTTGACTTGGTGTTTGTCACGTAGACATACACTCTCTCTGGAGTTATTCAGCCTTCGAATTCTTGGGTTTGCTTCCTTGTGCAGCCAGATCGGCGTCACATTTTTTTTTTTCTTCGACGTCCTAGCGCTCTTACCCGACTTCCTTTGCGGATTTTCATTGACTATACGGAATGTGCGAGGCATTTAGCCCAGATTCCTTTTTTTCACCGGGCTTCTAGCTCCAGTATTGGCTGAGATAAAATTTGGCTGACATTTTCCGCCCAAATTCTTTTCAAGCCTTCCCGCTGGGATATAGGACTTTTTCGGGGAGGAATGGAGTCGTGCAAGGGTCTGAAGGTCGTTTCTATTGCCAGAATCGAGGCCATATAGCAGGTGCGTCGTTGTAAGTCTTTTTGCTGCTCTGGTCAAGGTCTGACTGCAGCGGCATTTTCCAGGCAGGCCAGGACCCAGGGCTGTTCAAAATGTCAATATTCCCTTCCCTATGATATTTCAAGCCATGTTGCAACCATTATCGCTGACTTTCCGCACCCTGGCGGACGTCAGCGACCATGGGCTCAGACACCTTGCTTCCGGCTGCTCCATCCAACAACAAAGTCCAGTCCACCAGCAATATTTCCCCATATTTCAACATATATGTAACATCTTTGCCTTGAACCATGTCGCTTTGTAGCCTTGTTGGACATCTCTGAAACAGTCTTATTACGGACACCTCATGATAGCCCATTTCTGTCATTCTGACCCCGCTTGCTGTATAATCCTGGACATTTTTTGACTAGAATATACTTTAGTACAGAATACATTGCTTTATGCTCTAAAATCGCGGCAATTCGCGTTGGGAAGGCCCTCGATAGTCTGGAAGACGAGGAGCACCCATTTCAAACTCCGATATTACATAACAAGGTTTCAACGGCACTTTCGAGCGTGGGTAACGGCTCATCACTTACGTCTGTGGGTCGGTAAGTGGACTTACCGGCTTACCGACATCATGTGACAAATTGCCCTTTTCAGAACGGGCTCCCACGGCCATCTCTTTCGCCTCGACCTTCGTACAATCGCACCGTTTCAGACAAATATTGCCAAAGAGACCACAAGACAATAAGGGGAGAATTTTATGCCTCTTTTATGGTATCTGCTATATTTAATTGCAGCTGCCCGAGGCCTTTCAGATTTCACACCGGCTCTGTCATACATTTTCAGTTCTGACATCTTCGAAATGCTTTGATCGTGGACTGTAGGAGTACAAATAACAATAAATCCGAGCTCTAATCTAGCCAGAATGTCTTCATGCCCCAATTTCAACATACAATAGAGCCGTGAGGCAGAAGATTGGCGCTGCGTACAGAATGGACAGTGCCATGCATGGAAAATACCATAGTTGGTAAGTATAAATAGTATATCTCTTTCCTTCCCAACTTTTGACCATGTATTAAGATTCAGTAGCTGCTTGTCTTGGAGTCTCAAGACAATACTCAGGTGCCACAGGCTCTGAAAATTTTCAGTAACTGTACAGAGACATTGATTGGACTCTTAATATGTATCCATCTTATTGGAACTTTGGGTGAGTTTCATTTTTAACTTCCAAATACAGCAATATTTCAATGCTTGCAGTGTGGCGCCCACTATCAAATTTCATGTGGGGATGTACATCTATGCCATAGTGCTTGGATTTATGACTATAATAATGGATTCATTGCTAATATACACTGGAATCTACCATTATCAGTGCAGCAGGAGAAACTTGGTTTCTAACAGAATGCGCCACAGGCGCTGGAAAATTTCGATAAAATTGGCATAGTATGACAAAGGTTTGTGCTCTAGATTGTTTTTTGCATAGATATGGTCATTGCAGCCAGAAATTGACATGTCAGGTCCATTCTGAGTCAAGTTAGAGAACAAAATGCATCAAACATTCATCAGACTTTGCTGAGGTCATCTGTTGGCTTACGGCTCTGAGAATTCACACAGTGAATGCTTGTCTTTCATGGTATGTCCTTGCGCTCTCCACTTAACCAATCTTGAAAATCTTGATAGTCCACAGGAGTAAGTGGTAAGCCGTGGTAACCGCAGGACTAGGCCCAAGTATCAGATTTCTCTAAGCGTCCCAGGATTTAAGTTGTTCGTCCAAAGAATCCGCTTCCGCTGACCTCCCTACATTCCTCAAACACTTGGAAACCCTGACGAAATATGACTTGTGAATATCGCCCGGCTGAAGCCGTGAGCACAGCTGCTGAGCTTGAAATGCCCTGCTCAATGCCAAATCGTCCTCTTTACAGTCTGTCAAGATGTAAGAAAGATTGAGACAAGCTTGAGCGAGGCGGGTGCCATATTTCTTTGGGTCTTCGTCGTTGAGCCCAGTGAAATAGGAGATAGCACTTCTTTCCGCAATACGTGCTGCATTCCGGTGTCCAGTGATGTCCTTCAGACGCCCGGCTGCCTCATTCATCGAGTTGGAAAGATTGTGAAGAGCGCTGGCCTGCTCTATACGGTACTTCTTGAAGTCCGATTCCTTGCACAACTGTCGATACAGTCGCACTGAGCTTCTCAAGACTCGACATAACTCTTCCAGTCCTCGGTCAAGGTCCGAGTTGCCCAAGGTGATCGCTGGGATTAAAGAGATATTGACGAAGGCCTGGGCCAATGCGACCTTCTTGTCCGAACTATCCTGATCTGCATCGTACATTGCCTGACGCAACAATAGAGCCTTGCGAGCAAAGTGGAGCGCTTCATCGAACCGCTTCTCTCCTCGGTACCATCGGAAATCGGTCTCCAGCTTCTCTGCTCGTGCCTCGTCGTCAAAGTCGGCCTTTTTCTTCTTGGGAAGGATACATTGAAGGATAGCAGGGGCCGAGTCGTAGGATTTTGCAGATGGTTTCAGGCTGGTCACTGTGGCGTCGGACGGCGGATCCGTGACACGTCGAAGAAGGACAGTATTTGAAACAAAAGCGTCAAACTTTCGTTCGATACGCGTAATACCTTGCATCTGAGGTATCAAGGCCATTAGATTGCATTGGTGGAACATTGAGAGCTCACTCCGAACATGTCCAAACAATCTTTGATCTCCTTTTCGATGTCTTGAAGGCAGCTCTCTACGGAATCACTGCAGAACCATCTTCTCAATCAAGAATCTGCGCCTGTGGCATTCAAACGAGAGAAGCTGCTTCCGATTTCTTGAAACCTCGATTAATGACTTTTATGCGGGTCAGTAATTCAAGGCGCTTACGATCGAAGAGCTCTGACAGCAGTATCTTGGTCAACGGACAATTTTTGACTGGTCTCGCAAGCCTCTTGGAGCCCCTTGCATAGCTGGAAAATGCGGTCTACCAGGGCCAAACGAGTGCTCTTGTTCTGCTTTATCTGCAATATTGTTCGTTTCTGAGCGTCAAAGGTACATTGAATTGCTCCAAACCCACCTTTTCGATTACATTCTTCACTTGTACGACGAGCTGTATGATGCTAATGGCAAACGATGTCTGGTCCATGGTGGGCGAAAGAAAGCAGTGGGTAGCGCCTCATCAATGTCCACGATGTATTTCTGTACGATAGACGTAACAACAGCATCGAGAAGTATCCTAGATAGGGAACTTTGTGAACAAGAGACCAAGCTGTACACAGAGAAGCCAGGCACGAGTATCGAAGCCACAGTGGCACCACATTCAATGATCTAAAAAGCCTCCGAATCCGCCTCGGCATGCCATCCTGAAAAGCTTAAGAATCAGGATGGTCAGATGGATGAACGAGAGTCGAGACATACCAAAGAACTAATTGGATGAAAGAGCAGCAGTAGCTTCTTTTTCTGCTGCTTCAGACTCTGCGATCTTCCCAAGACGCTTGAAGCAATGCGAGACTCGGAGTAGCGACCGATGCAACGCTTGTGGTCGGATGTCTTTGTCCAATTTCGATGCCATCGCGACACCTCTTTGAGCTGCATCCAAGGCCTTTCCATGACGATCGCAGTCGGTGAGAATGAAGGAAAGATTGATGTAGGCGTTCATCAGCTGGTGGACGTGTTTCGTCGGGAATTTCTGATGCAATTTTTTCCAATGGACTACCGAGTCCTCTGCATATTGCAAGGCGGCATATAGTCCCACAGAGTCTTTCGCTTTCAGAGCGACTTCGCTAGCATGGACAGCGAGGTTGTACAATGATGTAGCAAGCTCGAGACGGTAATCCCCATCCTTTCCCTGAGCAAAGAGATCTCGGTAGAGCTCTGCAGACTCGGTCAAGACTTTGAGCAATTCTCCACGGTCGTCTGTCCCAAGCTCCTTGAGACATAGAGAAACAGTGGAGAGAGTTTGAGCCAGTGATGCAGTGTTGTAGGTGCTCTTGTCCGACTCGTACAATGACCGACGGAGATGTAGAGCTTTCCGCGCCAAAGTGATGGCTACTTCGGGAAGCTTATCATCCCTCTTTCGCTTGCATTCTGCCGACAGCTCCCTTGCTCGCTCGTCTTGAAGATTTCGGACA
Source organism: Mycena floridula (assembly GCA_029320655.1). Lineage (NCBI taxonomy): Eukaryota > Fungi > Basidiomycota > Agaricomycetes > Agaricales > Mycenaceae > Mycena > Mycena floridula. The sequence goes on along the minus strand of JARIHS010000085.1, from coordinate 76,292 downwards.
CGAAGATCCGGGGCTGTGGAGGTGCTGAAGGTACTGGCAGTGTCGATTTGAGTACCACAAGTTGCAGCCCGAGAAGAGCCGGCCTTTGAGACTACCTTCGTAGACACGGGCTCTGTAGAGCGACGTGAGGGAGCAATTCGGCTGACCGGAGTCGATTTCAGAGATTCCGATCTCCGGCGTTGCGGTGAAACCGAAGTTGTCTGCCGCGTCGCAGATGACGATGATCGCTTGCGTTGGGTCACAGTTGAATCTTTCACCTACTAGAATCAGCTCGAAGAAAAGATAATGCAACAGCAAAATGATGGATACTTTCTCGCGATTAGAAGACCTTCGAAGCAGCTCGTCCAGCTTCCCGTTTACTTGAGCATTGTTTTTATCGAGTTTCCGCTCGATTCGAATATTTGACAAGACCTGAGAATCATTTCAAGGCGACAAATAGACTGCGACGCTCAAGGAAGGACTTACATTGAATTCGTGAAAACAGTTGGCTATCTGTTTTTCGATATCGCGCAGGGCTGCTTCGATAACGTCGCGATGGAGCCATTGCGCGAACCTTGGTTTCGCATCTTTCGAGGACAACATCGGTTGATTTAGCCTAGTCAATGTCTTTTGTAGATCTCTAAGAGGGGAATCAATCCGTATTGCGCTAGAGCAGCATAACAGACGCACGTCTTGAGCCCGCTAACAGCATTGACAAGCCGAGGAGAGGCCCGAGTTATCCCATTGGTCGCATTCTTGAGCTTTACCAACGAGGTATCAATTCGTTTCACCAGCGCGCGTCGTTTTTCATGGTTCTCTGCCACCTGTATTGAATCTAAATCGGTCGTGCGCATGGAAACGACTAGATTTGGCGCTCACCTTTTCGATGGATTCTTTGACTTTGAGCGCTATGCTAATGACGCTGGCAAGGATACTGTAGAAATCAGACATGATGGTATCAGGTCAGAAACAAAGGGAAGCCCAAATTGAGAGGCTGTGACGAATTCAGTAATAGAAGCACGCCACATGAGCGTCGGAATTCCCGTCGATTGATAGATGACGCTGAGAGAACTGAAGTCTTTCTGCAAATAGACACTCGAGGCCTGAATTTGGCCTGGATGCCGGAATGAGATTTGCAGAATCAGCATTGGTACCCCGAGGGTCGATCTTGTAGGCCTCAGAGAGGGGCTATTGAGGCCAAAGGCTGAGGAATTTAACGAGAAAGCACGAAAAGTAGCAAACCAAAGAGTGCAGATTCGAGCAGCATGAAGTTGAGCGTAAAGACCGGTTCGGTGGAATATCCGGGCCGGTGCACAAACAATAAATAGCACGGCACAACGGCGGCCGGTCGGCGTTTCAAAATATTTGTTCTTCCGCATTTGGCTGACACTCTGTTTCTGAGCAATATAACCCAAAGTAACTGCTAGTACGTCCTTTTCGCCAGCGAAGTGAGTTCGCTCACGATGGTCAGGTATATTCCTCTCGAATGAAGTGATCCGTCGCTTTGCGCTTTTGGCCATTGTAGTCACAGGTCAAGATCACCAAAATGGGTCTGGGATGCGTCAAAGATACTCCAGCCCACACACAACTCTCGAGGCTGATTCAACAGACGACATTGATTGCAGTGGCATGCACTTGCACAACTCGAAGGGATTCTTTGTAGTGCATGCTAGATATATTACACGGTAGCGTCCCTAGTAGAAACACCGGTTTCCTGAAATTCTCCCGATGAAGCGAGTGAATCGCGTCTTGCTAGTAGTGGTCCATGACAGAAAGCAATTTGTCGGTTTCGATTTGTCAGACTCTGTTCTGCGTGAAACAAACTACATGATGTGCACATAATGAATGGTTGAAATGAATGTGATAGTAATAAAGAATGTGTAGGTATTTGTTCATTTCACGAAGAAAAGACGGCTGGAGGAGTTCCATTTCGTCGTCGCTTTCCATCCCGACCCGAGCTCTTCCTCGAATTCGTAATGTCGCCAAGAGCTTTTCTTTTTACGTTGCCCTCGTCAAATGAATCATACTCGATCTGACTGTGCTCGGAGAGAGTCCAATGCGCGTCGGCCAGGGTCTTGAGATTCGGTGTCGCGATCAGTCGTTCGACTTGGTCATCCAACATTTGAGAATTCAGGAATGCTTTGGGCAGCGATGCCAATGACGGCGGGTTAAAAGTCTCTTCTGGCTGGAGGAAATGTCTCAGTAGAACCCCAGTAACAAAGCAACGACATACCGATTCTCGACTGAACAGGTCCTTCACGTACGACGTGTTCCCTTCATCAGGATTTATCTGCAGCTCTTTGACGTCCTCCACCTGGCCTATATCCCAGTCTGGCGTCACCATTGCTTCCTGGCGATATCGCGAAAAGAGCGGGATAGCTCTGTCGGAATCATTTTGAGAAGCATTCGCGGCGAGATAATGGTTGGCTCCAAGAATGGCGAGAACAATTCCACCAACGATAATGAGCGGAAGGATGATGGTATCGACGGGAGAGCTGAAAGGATCAGTCGAGGGAAGAGGCGACATGACCGTCAAGAGAAGAAAGGAAATGAAATTTGTCTCAGTCCCTGTCAGCCGCAAGAACGGAAAAAAGTCTCATCCATATGGTTCGCAGAGATTCCAGACAAAGCAAAAGAACAATTGATTACGCGCCCTAGTCCATTCAATCGTGTTACTTCTTCCCAGATTTGTCGTCTTCCTCACTCTGCTGCATGCTCATTGCAATAGCTCGTTGGATAGCAGCGTCCTCGTCCTCGTCCTCATCCTCATCTTCGTCCATGGCATCCGGATCTACAACAAGATCAATAAAAGGTCTAGAAAGAGAGAATTCAAAAGCTCACCTGACGGCTTTGAAGCATCCATATCCACATCCATGTCCGCCTGCGACATTGCAATAGCCTGTTGGAGCAGGGCATCTTCTTCGCTCTCTGACGGATCGGCAGCTACCGCTGCTGCTGCTGCTGGTGCCGGTGCTGTATTCGAAGCAGCTGCAGGGGTAGAAGATGATGCAGCTTCTCGGGCCTGTGCTTCTTGCATCGACATTCGGAGAGCCTTGAATTCGAAAGGTCAAAGACGAAATGGATAGACAGGGAAATGTGGCTCACCATCGCGAGCTCTGGGTCCAGACTTGGGTCGACACCGAATTCGAAATCGTTGGAAGCACCAGCGCCAGACGACCCAGCTCCAGCTCCACCTGGGACGAGCTGCTCCGGAATGCTAGCATCACGGTCGCCCGCTAATACTGGCGACGCAATGAGCGCCTCTGATAGCAAATGGTTCCCTGGAGGCACTACGACGATATGTCTGACGATGAAAAAGGTCAATGGCTTCGCCCATTGAGAACAAAAGCAAGGCTCACGAATTGTCGCCACTGGTCGCGTTTTCCACAAAAGACCCCAATACCGTCTTTCCTTCCTGCGACTCCTCGATACCGTCTCCGTAGCAGACAATGTCCACGGCAACATTGTTCTTCTTCAGCTTCTTCGCGAGCTTAACCATGGACTTTTCGTCGGCTGCTGCACCCTCGAGCGGTGACCCGACGAAGACAATTATGCGCTGTCGAAGGTTCTTGTTTTCTCTATGCTTCAAGGCAAGCTGGGCAATCGCTATTGACGTCGGAATGTCGATTTGACCGCCAATCTTGGAAGACGTTTTGTGAAGAGCTTGTAGGATTTGACCAAGGTCTTTGCTGTGCGTGACGAGGACCTCTGGACTGGGGCAAGGTGAGCTAAGAAGCAACGATATTGGGAACGAGGAAATACCCTTTGCCGGCCATCGTCATGACCCCAACTGTATTCTCCGGATTCGAGTCGATTTTGGTTTGGAAAACGGTATTAACGGCGTCGGACTGAGCCTCAAAGCGACTTGGGCTGTAGTCGCCATTCCGCATGAATTCGGAATTGTCTATAATCATCATGGTGGCTTCGAGAGGCATTATGGGCAGAAATTAGAATGGTGGGGAGAGGGCGACGCGTCGTTGGTCACGTGTATGTGGTCTTGTTTGGTCAATCAGATTTTTTTGGTCAAGTTCACGGGTTGACTCACGTCGAGCTAAATAAGACTGTCGCATTTTTCGGAATGTTATTGGTGACTGTATAAGTATCATACATATTCCAACTGAACCACTCTAACTCTCCACTAAGTATGTTTGATCCTGAACTGGATTGTAAGAAGCTTGTGGATATGAATGTAGAAGTGGACTTACTTACATATCGCTCAAGTCTTCTGCAATCCCAACCAGACTGCCGATGACTGCTTGACTAGCACCCCTACGCCAGTAGATATGGTCAACCCAAAATCCGTCTTTGTGATCTGTGATGATTTGTCCGAATCTAGACTCGGACCAGTCGGGTTTTCTCGTACCATCGGAAACCCGACTGGAACTTCTCACGGGGTTCCTGGCGGAGTCAGGCTTTTCCCACGAGGTTAGATGGACTTCGACATGATTTCTCGACATGAAAAACCAAACCTCTACACTCCAAAATTCTGAGTAGACAGTTCGATGTGCCCTCATCTTCCGTTCCTCCCAATATGATCCAATTTGAATTTAGCCCATATTTGGCTCTTGGGTAACATGTTTTGTCCCGAATTTTTAGCTCATGTTTCAGTTCATGTCCTAACAGCTTGAAGAGCAGCTGAATGCAGCGAGGCTGGAGTGAGCCATAAAAGCCCTTGAGATCAGAAGGTTCTTTGTATTTAAAGAGCTATGCAACCATCTAAAGCAAGAGAACCGAGGGTACATATAAGGGCTGTGGCAGCTTTAAGCATGTTGGTGGCAAGAAAAGTATCGTAAATTGTAAGAGATCATGGATTGAAGTCACTGGAGATTTTCCTATTACAAGTTTCATAGATCTGTGCAGCACAGAGGTACTGCGAGCCTACGAGCCTGCGACAGACAGATGGACGGGTCTTAGTAAGCTCAAGATAGGTAAGCAAGATTACATCAGACTCTCGCAGTCAATATGCTCACAAACCACTCGCCGGCTTCGGGAATGTACCATTGACCAGAGATTCATAAATTAGACATGAGCTTCTATCCTTCTGTGTATTCAGATTTCTAATTGAGCAATGTCTCGTTTTCCGTTTCAACAAAAATCTGTCGAAGTCCATCTAACCTCGTGGGAAAAGCTTGACTCCGCCAAAGACCCCGTGAGAAGTTCCAGTCGCTTTGCACACTGCAATTTGATCGACTGTCATCAAATTGCGGTTTTTTGTGCGAGGGACTGGTTCGAGTCTACTTAGTCCGAATCATGTCGTATAGTGAGCGATCTATATGATCCTTCTATTGCGGGAAGACGAGCTCTGTGATGCGCGAACTTGTGGATTGCGGGAATGATGAAATAGGATTCGGCGCAGTTCGAGAAACTCCCCTCAATCAGGTTTGGACATATAGGTGGCCCAGTTGTTGGGAACAGCATTTCCAGAAATGGATCACCGAATTGAATGGCAAAGGCTGTTCCGCCACCGACGTACGAGGTAGTAGGTTGAGCTGAAAGGACGAGGTGGGTAATGGTGGGGATACTAGAGAGTAGCATTGCAAGCTGTGTCGAAAAATTGGAAGACCCTTCGGCGGACGATACCCGTTGGAAGAAAGTGATGTCTGTATGCAAAATCTCAAGGTTACACCTAGATCAGAGAAGAGCATGAGTTAAAGCTTCTGTCATCACTTCCTGACCAGGATCGCAAAGAGTTTCCAGATGTTCAAGAACAGAGAAAAGGATGCGACTGACAAAGCTCGACATTTGTATCGAACATCTGGAGCTCAGATAGCACCGGAAAACCTTGAGGGATGAAAGGGAGATCGGGGTAGCGGCTTGGTCTAGCTGTTGAGAGAGAGAGTTGCCCCTTTAAGATGTACTGCGTAAGAAGTTTACAGCCAGCGAGGAATAGGTATAGATCTGCGGCGGGTAAAAGTGAGGCGTCGAGGTCGAGTTCCGTCAAACTGGATGGAATCATGGCAGTGGGAAGACCTATCGGCAGAAATTGACGGTAGGTCAATCGTCGAAGATTCGGAGCCTGCTTCAAAAACTCGAGATCTTCAAGACTGATGGTAAATGGTCGGAACATCCGACATATCTTCGACGTGTTAATCGCTAGTCTGAAGTCGCGAAGCATGCCCATATCTCTGTTTGTCAGGGTTAGTTCTTTTATGACCCCGCGCGAGATTTCCAATCCAATAGACTGCCACCTTTCTGCATGAGATCGTCTCATTGAAGAATCCAGAGAAAGGACCGACGGGGCCCGAATCTGCGAACAAGGATATTTGCAGAGGTAATCTGCCGGACCTGCTGACTCCTGAGCCACTCGGTCATACCGTCAAGTCGAACTTGTGTGAAAGCAAGGCTTGTCTGTGTCGATGGAAAGACGACACGAATCGATGCCCAAAGTTCTATAGTATTGAAGGTGGTTTCCTTCCTAGTAGTTTGCCGGCCCCGGCTTGACCTTGAAGCCAACAGCTAAACACTATTCCTTCCAGGTCCGACAGACCCTTCCAAGCAGCAGAGGAACTTCAGAGTGATGCATAACAGGATTTCTATCTGCTGCTAGACAGTACCCAAAGATTTTTTGCATAATCTCTGGAGATGGTTAGGCGACAAAGTGGAGACAGCAATTGTTGGTGTGGTGTCATGATTGCTTCGAAGCCTGAGCGCTGGAGCCTCAATGATTCTAGACTTCTGGCAAGAATCTCAATCTCTGCGTCGATCGCAGCGATATCGAGCTCGGGCTGTGGACAAAAGGCACGAATTCGGGTAGCTTCTTCGTCTGTCGGGACATAATTGGTGTGCAGGACATGAATAAAGGGAGATTGTAAATCAGTCATTCTAAAGTACCATGAGAATTGCATCAAATGAATGAGAATGTTACTCACTGTCAGCAGACATCTTCGGACTTGAAAGTACTTAAAGCTTTAAGGTCAAGGCAAAATGAGCCACGTGACTGAATGAACCCAACTCGACCAAATAGCGGCACAGCTTGTTCAGCTTCTCGAATCTCTTGAGCCATCGAGGCCAACTCATTTCGGACCTGCGACAAAATCTACAGTGAAATCAGAATCCGAGGATGAATATCACATAGCGGCCCGAAGGTCGTGCATTGAACCGACCGACGGGGTAGACCGGGAGTCCGGTGCTTGTTGTGCTGTACGAGGCCGCGGCTGAGCATATGTAAGTGCTCTTTTCTCTTATCCTAGTGCGTTCCACGTTACTCTTCTCGTCCTATCACTTATTCATGTCTCACAGCTTCGTCAGCGGTCATGACATGGTCGCTTCGGTCCTCTTTTGTACGTCTGTCGTATTGGGCGACGAAATCACGCCGCTTGGATCGTCCGAGCATATTCCCTGTCCCTATCATCTCCTCAAGACCCATCTCTTCTATATTTTACGAAACCCAACGTCTTGCGCTGTCTTGCAACACGCAGCGACACGCCCTGTACCTTATGCCCACCATGCTTCACCAAAACCGTCCAATTTCGACTTTTCCCGAGATCTAGGAGGCGTCACACCATCAAATAATGCGCTCCTTGGCGGAAGGATGCGCTCGCACATTCCAGATTTCCAATGGCTCAAAGAGCTTTGGCGAATTCAAGATTCCTGGCGGTCGAAGCCATTTGACAGTCAGAGCATTGAAACATGGCGAATCGGAGATTACACCGCTCTAGTCGAGGTCCCGAGGTGGGTGAAAATATTCTTCAAATCTTTGCTTGGCTCATCGAGAAGTAGACAAGTTTTTCTGACAAAATGTCTAGGCCAAGTTGAACCCAACATTATGCACATGACCTTGACGTGGAGCAACTCGTTTACGACGAGCGCTTCTTGGAACTTTATAGCTCAAGGCTCTTCTCGTTTGAATAGGATCAGATTCAGAGTCACCCATGGCCCTCTTCCGCATCCTCTGTCCCTCACTGCTCCGAATTTTGACGATTGACCATCGACCCTTTTGGGACGACAAGGGTACGAATTCTCCTTATATCCAAGCTTCTACTAATGATAAAAAGCAGGCCCATATCCCATGTATCCAATTTCATTCACCAATTTGCCTCTAGGGCCGCTATCTGTGCCACCAGTATGAGGTGTAACCCGAAAGCACCTTTTTGAGCCTTACATCTGCAAATATCCACCGAGAGACGTCTCAATGTTTTAGAGATCGTCTTGTTGTATGCGTCTCCTAGCTTTATCCACGCCAAAGCATTTGAAGAAGATCGAATTTTGCTCTCCGAAGCCTTTGACCAAGGACTGGGTACGCATTTCCATCGTCTCGATATTCTATTCACGTTAAAAAGTTGACTGATACTCTTTAGACATCATTCCATCTATCCCGGTGTTCTTGGCATACTGAGGCGTTGTACCAGGATGGCTTGTACCACAAAAGCCGGCTTTTGGGTCTTGCGCTACCAAATCTTCGCCAACCGGCTTCCCGATGGATTCCACACCATCGTTATCGATCCATCTTGGATCAGTATGGATGCCCATATCTTTCAAGAAGATAAGTTTTTATCTTTTGTTGCTGGCGAATGGGCCGAAATCCTCCAAAAGCCAGCATGGTTTCGGTTCTTCCATCTTCTTACAACACTCGAGTAACTGAATCTGGATTTCATGATCCAGACCGTCCTGCCATTGAGGTCGGCCATGCACCAGGGCAAGCTTCTGTCACGGACTTCACGTTTTTGTACCATGTGGTCCAAAATGCAATCCCAACCGCTTTCACCGCGATGATACCTCAGCATATGGCTGTTCTTCTTCCTCGTGCCTTTGGAGCCATATTTCTTTTGCTACCCGGTCATTTGGAATGTCAAATCGTCGCCACCTTCTAGAAAACTTTCTAGATCATCGGAATTTTGGAGGTATGAGTTTTTTTTATCTGCCTTGGGGGATCCATTTGACGAACCAAAGACCGTTTAGATCTCTGGCTGGGCGTGGAAGGAAACATCAATGTTTCTGCCAGGGGGTCGGTTTCTAGAATAAGAACTCGGAACCAACGGCATGTGGAGTCCGAACAGGACCTCCTTCAATTACGAGCTGGACGTCCTAAACAGGACTACTCGACCGCGGTTAGGTCGAGAAGCCAATTTTTTACTCCCAAGTCGTCATTTTGTACGACCTTGACCAAGACAACTGTCTGTTGGACCTGAAACTCCACGGTAATTCTTGCTCTGGCACTTTACAATTTATCGCTGATCTAATCGAAAGCTGCAGTGGATCCGATGGTGACCTCAGGGCGCATGCTCGACCTTCCTCTGACTCTGTTTCTCCGGCTTCGAATCGGTTGCGATCCAGAGAGCAGTATAAAGCAAATGTAATCCTTGATTGTCCGGCATCTTACAGCCATCATGTTCTCCTTGGTGCTCCTTGCACTGCTAGGCGTCTCCTGCACCGTCTCTGGCAATCCGCAAGTCCAAATCGGCCATACCAAATTGGTTGGGAGACATCTTCCACTGCTGAAGCAGGATTTCTTCGGTGGTAAGAAAAGCTTTCTAACTTGATTCCACGTTTAATGTTCAACGTTGAATTTAGGGATTCCGTTCGCTGAACCTCCCGTCAATCTTCTTCGACTGAAGCCCCCGGTGCTGAAGACCTCAATCAATGCAACGACCTTTGACACTGCCAACTTTGGCGCTGCATGCTTCCAATTTCCAGCGGTAAGTGTTTTCCTCCATCTATTCCCAATGTCCAACGTGTATTGCTTCTAGCTTACACCTGACGGAAACGTCTCCGAGGATTGTTTAACGATCAATATCTTTCGACCATCGGGAATAGGTGAAAATGCTGTTTTGCCGGTACTATTCTGGTAATTTTTTCTTATAATTCACGGCTGGAGATCATTAGAACCGCTATAGGGCATACGGCGGTGGATTCGTATTCGGGACTTCCTCGCAATACAACGGGAGTGCCATTGTTGCGCAAAGTGTCGCTCGAGCAAGTCGTTTCTCTATTTGTCTAGGTTATAACATTCACTGATATCCTTTCAGGGAACACCTTTGATCTATGTCAGCTTTAACTATCGACTCGGTAAGATCTGCGTCTCTGTTTTGACATATACTCATGTTCGATTAACCAGGTCCATTGGGATTCCCTCAAGGTCGAGAAGCTCGTGCTCGTGGCGCATTGAACCTTGGGCTGAAGGACCAGCTGACGGCTCTCAAATGGGTTCAACTTCATATCGGGAAGTTTGGAGGTGACAAAACGAAGGTGATACTTTCAGTATTGACCATGTTTCGCTGCTGATATTCCACAGGTGACATTGTTTGGAGAAAGCGCGGGAGCTATCATGACCGCGGTGCTTTACCTCAATTCACCATTGCCATCGCTGGCCCGGGCTGCTGTAAGTCTCGACGAGCTTGTCATGTGAAACCGGTTCTGATCTCCTTGCAGATATTCGAGTCGGGATCTGCAGCAACAACTGTGACTTTTGATCATGATCCTGAACACCGAAACGCTCATTGGGCCAATTTCGTTCGTGGAGTTCCAGAATGCCGCGATCTGGCAGGATCTGAAGACACGTTTGAATGTCTCCAAAAGGCAAATTCCACAGCAATCCTACAAGCTCTGATTCTTGCGGAATTGAAGGACCCTTTGACCTTCCCTTGGGCGCCGACGCTCGACGGGCCTCGAGGCCTGTACCCCAATCTTCCTTCCATCCTTTTCCACTCACTTTGCACGGCTACCTTTCATAGCTGGAACTAATCTTGACGAAGGCAAGTGTCTTCATAATGCAGCCATCGTCAACTCTCACACTCACACATTCACAGGCACCATACTCCTTGATTCAAATTTGGACTATACGACAGAGCTCATAGAAGAGACATTGCTATCAAATTTCTCACCCCCAGTCGAAGGCGTGAATATGTCGACTCTGACGGCTTCTATCGCCAAAGTCCTCAAGCTTTATCCTAATGATCCTGCTCTTGGATCACCGTTTAACACGGGAAACGAGACCTTTGGCCTTTCACGAGGATATAAGCGCGCTTCTGCCATCCGTACGTATCTTGCTCAACTAGAATGTTCCATTCATTAATGTCTTCCAGTGGGCGACCTTGCAGTTGAATCTCAAAGACGTCTGTGGATCCAGACAGCAGCGAAAGCTGGCGTTAAAACCTTTGGGTATCTATTCACAGAACCGACGCCAGGCGCGGAGCCACATCTCGGAGGTGAGTCGCGAGAGCTGATACAGCTCATCGACTGACTTCCGTATATTCAGTGTCGCATAGTTCAGAGATTCCTTTCGTCTATGGTATTGTAGCTGCGAACACTTCAGCACCAGTGTCAGCACGAAAGCTCAGCAGCGTCATGGTCGATTACTGGGTATCTTTCGCGACAAGTCTAGACCCGAATGATGAAAAAGGCATCTCTCGTAAGTCCCTAGATCGCACGAAATATGTTCGCTGACGCCCTCTGCAGGTCCTCATTGGCAACAATACACACCGACGAACCAGGTATTTATCCTTTGGTGATTCTCTTCTATCCTCATCCACTTTGTTCAGGTTCTATTGCAACTGAACGGCCTCAATACCACTCACATTCCGGACAACTATCGTCAAAGACAGATTGATTTCATCAATTCTCAATCTGTGGTTTTCCGTCATTAAAACAGATATCCGTCAAGAACTTCTTTCTCTCAATCTTGTCTCATTTCACCTCACCTGTAATGTCGTTTAGGTACTTTGAATGTAGCTCCTCGTACGACTGTACTCTCTCACGTGCTCTTGAATGTCATCTTACATTTCAAAGATTTATTCGGATGATGCTCTAGGATACCCTCAGGCCTTGCTCCAAATATTATCCGAGGCGCGGCCGCCGTCGACCTCATCAACAATGCCAAATTGACGGCTCTTGGTTCAAGCGACCATCTCCCGGCCATTTTCCCGCCATACAGCAATTTCACAGCCGAATCTCGTTCTAGTCACTAATGGTCGTTCTAATGGTCATTCTCCTCGTTCAGTCGATGTTATTCTTGCACCAGGCATCATTGCGCGCGGGCTAGACCAAGGCTGCGCAAGTCGTCAAAAAGTCGCCAATCTGCATTCCGAAGAAAATCTCCTCTGCCACGTCACGACATTCTGGTATGGATTACTATGTGCTCTATCTTGCGTTTGATCCTAAAGACGTCGCTTAGGCAGCCAATGCTATATCCAGAACACCAGAAATTATGTTTTCGCACCGTAAGTCGCGCCGGTGCATAAATGCTGTCTAGGTACGTTCTATTCTATGACATCTCTCGTATAAGCCTGAATAAGGTCTTCAGGTTTCTCAGCGGCCATGACAAGGATGTTTTGGACGTCTGTTGGATGCCTGTGATGCTGGTTGCCAGAATTGCGCCAGAATCATCGCTCATAGATTGTCAAGATCATATTCCTGCCAGTCCCTATTGTCTCCCCAAGAGCCACGCCCTCCGGATTCTACGAAGAATAATACTTTGCGACCCGCCTCTGGCCCATCCAGCCAGTTGCACCACCACCCACCGCCGCCGCCTAATTTCGACTTTTCCTAATATCCTGGAATCAGCATAGCTCTCTTTTCGCAGTGGCTTAGGCGCGTTGACTATTTCATGATTTCTAAATTCTAGCGGTCCGAGCCATTTGACCGCCAGAGCACGGAAACATGGCGAATCGGAGGTTACACCGCCCTGGTCAACGTCCCAAGGTGAGTGAAAATATGCTTCAAATTGCCGCTTGGCTCATCGAGACGCAGACCAGGTTTCTGACAAAATGTCTGGGCAACATTATGCACGTGACCTCAACCTGGTGCTACAATCAACGCATTGTGGAGTTTCATGCCTTGAAACGTCTCTCAATCGAAGAAGACTATCCTCTCAGTCAACCATGACCGTCTGCGGCATCCTATGTCACTCATGACTCTGAATTCTGTAGATTGACCACCGACCCTTTTGAGAGGACATGGGTACGAATTCTTTTCTATCCAAACTTCTACTAATGACCAAAAGCAGGCTCATATCCCATGCATTTAATTTCATGCACCCATTTGCCTCTAGGGCCGCCATCCGTGTCACCAGGTGTAACCCGAAAGCACCTTTTTGGACCTCACATCTGCAAATATCCACCGAAAGACGTATCTATGCTTCAGGAATCATCTTGCGATATGCCTCTCCTCGGGTTATCAACCGCGAGGAATTTGAGAAGGATCGGATTTCGGTCCCCGGTAACCTGGAGCAAACTGGGTACGACTTTTCATTGTCTACGACATCCTAGGCACGATGCAAGGCTGACTGATACTGCTTAGACATCATTCCGTCCATGCAAACGAAAATGACCCTGTTGTACCTCGTCGTAGCAGGATGGTTTGTATCGCAAAAGTACATTTTGCGGACTCGCACCACCAAATCTTGAATTAGCGACCTCCCTTCCGCATCATCCTTCGCAATGGTTCTCCTACCAATACAAGTGGCTCCGCCTTTCAAGAAGATGAAATTTTTACTTTCAACGACAGTGAGCGCGAAGGTTGCGCGAGGCGAGACAGGTATGATTTTCACTGTCTGCGAAATGATCAACTGATACGAAATTTCAGTTTCCGTCTGAAGAACAGATTGAAGAAATTCGTGGGGACGAGCTCGATGACCAGTCCATGCGGGTTGACCAGCTGCACTGTTTTGCGTATCTGTTACATTTCGGTATCCTTGCCTCTTCCATAGATAGACCATCTAGCTGCTCCGTTTCTGAGCAACTCTTTGGGCTTGATTCTAATTTTCAGCCATCTTTGAATTCTGTATCGATTGTACATACAAAGTCGCTACAAAGAAGAGACTTTTCGTTTGTTTTACGACGTTTGTTGGGAAGCTACAAATGCTGCGAAATAGACGTCGAGTCCGTCGAGGAGGCCAGCTTTTCGAGGTTGCCAACCCACGAGAGAGCGGGCAAGGTAAGGTCTGATGATTGCTGTAGTCGAAACTGCTCTCTCGAAAGCTGAGATATGTCAGTAATGTTCCAAACAAAAGCAGAATTGGCTTACCGTTAACAGGTGCGCGATACTGATATCCGTCTACACCAACAAGCAGAGCAAGTCTTTGTAGAAGATCATCGGTAGACTCGGTAAAGTCATTACTAGCAATAAAGGTCAATCCACCAAGCGTCACTGCTCGTTCTGCAATGCGGAGATAACAATCCCCAAGGTCGTCCTGGTGAACCAAAGCGAATCTCCCGCCTGGGGTCCCAGCGAACGTGATTTTCCGAGACTGCTCTTTGGCTTGAATTGCTTCTTGAAAGAGCAGAGCTGTGAGCGAACCTGAACGACCGTAGACAATGGATGGACGAATGACAATGCCGTTCAGGATGGTCGAATTGGTCACTGCTTTCTCGTGGCCTGGCATCCAGGCGATGAGGTCGACAGGTGCTGGCGTTGCAGAGGTATCGCTGACGATATTGAGACGATTCTCGCCAAAGACCCATGTCCCTGAGGTGAAAATGAAGCTCAATTTCGGGGTCCCTGTGGCGCGCAGTTGGGCAGCTTCGGTATATGCTGTGAGAATAGGACCAGCCGTAGCGCCTTTGTCTCCACCGATAGCATCGATGATAGCATCGAGCTGGGGAACCAGAGCAAGACAGACTTCAGCTGTGGGCTGACCGACAATTGGGGTTACTAGACATTTTGTCAATATGGGTGACGAGAAATGAAGATATAGCAGCGCACTTTCTTCGACAGATAGCTGCTTGGCTCCAGCAGCAGATCTAGTCTGACCATAGACAATATGCCCAGCTCTGGCCAGAGCCTGAGCAACAGGTTTACCGACGAAGCCAGTCGCGCTGAGCTACATTGAGACAAGGAGCAGCGCAAAGAGACAATGCTCACCCAAGAACAAGGACTTTCATTGTAGTGGTGAGAGAATCCAGGAAATGCGGCCTTCAAGAAATGACGTTCACGTCACCCTGTTTTGGTCAAGATGACAAGCTTCAGCTGACGAGATATCCACTCAATGGAAAAAACATTTTCGACACAAATATACAGGTCAGTATTATGACGATATCTATGGTTATATAACCTGGAATACTGTCAGTTATGGCAAAAAAAAAGAGGGGAAGAATCTGCTCACTGCCTGATGTTCGTCACTGAACAGTAACAAGCTCTCCGAAGAAAGCAAATGAAGCCAAAAATTGGGGACAGCAGACAAAGAATAGTCTGAATCGAGTTTCACGAGATGTGAGCTGCAAAGTGCACTGAAGGGTGAACCAAGTCGAGCCGCAATTTGGAGCCTCGCCGATGAATAGACTGGTTCAGATTACTGCTCGGTAGCCGCAGAGAGCCCCGGTACCCAAGCGGCGCAGAGACCAATTTGGGCCGCAACAAGACCACAGCCGTCTCGTCGCTTAGCGTGTAAAATCACATTCCGAAGAATGTCGGCAGCGACGAAAGAAAATCGCGGTCGATGTCCAAGCCCACCCAATCTCCACGACGAATTTCAAACCAAATGCCTCTCAGCCCTCTCTTCGTGACAAAGGTCTTTGGAACAAAAGAAAAGGTTGGTGAATATCTGGTACGTCGTTCAGCAGGATGAATGCTGGATCTAGCTAGGACCAATCGAGGGAGATGCCGCTCAGACCTTCCCGCTCGCAAAATAGACAAAGGCTGTGGGGAACGAGCATCGCAGCGTTGAGCCTGCTGGGGTGACTTCAAGCCTTTGGGTCAAACGAACCAAGAGCATTCGTGTCACATGACATAGAAATTTCCATCTGATCTCGGCAAGATCTCGGCCTCCCGGCAACCAGGAACTTTCTGCGGTGCCCGACAGCGGTTCTTCACTCCCATAAAAGCACAAGGCATTGAAGGTTTGGAATTACTATAAAAGTGATCTAAAGGTGATGATACAGGATTTGTACTGTAAGAGAGAAAGTTGCAAAGCGGATAGATATGATGTTACACAAAGAAATCAAACGATGACAGCCAAGTACAGTTGTGCAATTACACGGGAGCCCAGGCTCGTAACCAGCCTCTTTACGGGGCAAGAGGCAAACCTCTCAAGGCTCCTCATAGAGGGTCGGTCACCGGACTAACAGGAGCCTCTGTTTTCGCTGTGCCGCTGAACACTTCATAGAATCCAATGTTGATAATGGGAGTGGATATAGAATCATCACCATCACGGTGTAAAAAGTCTCGGCTGGAAGTCGGGGATGATGCAACCCCGCGGAATGCAGTCTCACAAGGCGCATCTCGCCGAACCACGAGAAGGATGATGATAACAGGGTTCATGGCCTTGGAAAAATAAATTGAGTCTTTTATACTTTCAATAGGTTTTCGACCGTACCAAGAAGTAGGGGGCAAATGTAATCGAGTACCAATAGAGCGTGATAGCTGAGGGGATGAGGAGTAATGTCACCACGAATATCTAGATGAAACAATGGGTCACGCAGCTCCGGTGAACATTGAAGATGAAGTCACTTACCCAGATCGCTAGATATACAAATCCAGATTCAATGAGAAGTAGTAGAACTTTCTCAGCTCTTGTGACCTGAGATATGTTGCTCAGATATTTCCGTACGGATATCCTGCAAAGCCTAAGGAGAGATTAGGGCTACTGAAGGGACTAGATATCCGTCAGAGACTCGCCATGCTTTGTGGCCAATCGCTGATGTGGCTACAATGTTGGTTAGTACAACCGGCAAGAACATTACCCCAAGGGCAACAGTGGCTGGGATATATGCGCCGTCCCCGAACGATTCAATCAATTTTGCGGGGTGAGCAATGTTGGCAGCTATATGGAATTGTCAATGTCCAGACGAGGAAACTCAAAATAGAATCGGTACCAACGGAACCTAGAATGCAGCAAGACAAAACGACCTGGATAGCGCGACGGTCACATAGGACCCAGGCTCTCCATACGACGATCATGTCGCCCATCAGAAGCTATCATCATGAAATGGTCAGATCTCAATTTAGGTGCAAGAGAACCTGTACCATAATATGCATCGCAATGCTGTACACGATGGCACAGCGTTTCCACCATCTCATAGCTGTGGAAGCAGATGAAATTTGAGCAGTGGCCATCAGAATTTTGTACTGCAGTATTGACATTCCCATGTCAGCGATGAAGCAAGCTGTTGTTGATAGTAACATTATAACGATAAAGCCAAGCAGAATGCGTCTTGCTCTGGATTTACAAAGTCCCCCACGGCGACTACAAGAGAAAGATATAAGTGGGAAAATATCATCTACAGCAATGACCTACATTAACACGTATATTGCGATCATGGCCGAGATACTGTAAGATCCTGAAAGGGTGAGCCTTGACGCTGAGACTGGATTTTGAGAGTTCACCATATCCCAGTGAAGCGCAAATGGCCAAATTAAGGGGTTGTTGGTTGATGTTACCGGTCTTGATCAACTCCAAGTTGGGCATGTTAGGATCAGGGAGAGTCAAAAAACCCGAATCACAAAACAGCTGCTTATAAGTGATTTCCAAGCGTCATAGATGCAGTGATCCGCTGAACCCGCAATCGGTGGTTTCTGGCCGCTATGAGAGATCCAGACCCATTAATATCATTATCCGTGGTCTATGGATTTCTCATAGCTGTCAGAAACCACCACTATTATCTGACCAATCCTGGCCACGGACCCACCAATTTTCGGTGGGTCCAGGTCTGTGGATTGTTCATCGATTTCATTATCAGTCGGGCTTTGTTGGCTCCTGTTATTGGTGTTGAACTCAGAGTGGCTTTCAGTACCATCAGGATTACATGCACAGCAACATTCCTGGTTGGAGCCGATAGCACTGCTGTTGAACTTATTGTTATCACGAAGATGTTCAATCTTTCGGAAAATAAACTCAACTGTAGATATTTTAGCAAGGAGGAATAGGTGGTAGATGAGTAGAATAATGGGCTGCGCATGGATGTTCATGATGAGAGAGACGTAGATGTTGTCGATGCGTATCTCCGTGTATCTCCGTATGTCCGTGTAGTCTGATCTCCGCGTCCTTCCCTTTATCTCCGTGTCGCAGTCGAAGCGGTGAGCGTTGGCTCCATAGTGGGGATACCTTTTAATTGTGATTTTTTGATTCAAGGGGCCCGTTTTCAGTAGATAATATCGATATCTAGGGAGTTGTACTCTTCTAGGAATTTTCCTCAGAGCACCAAAGGTAGGTATTAACAGTTGAGAACATATTTTGTATACATTGCATTTGAATCTATTTTAAGGCCACCTCCGCCCAGCCAAGCGGCAGGCGTGTGCGGAGATGTAATCCCGGTGATGCCGAGGGAGGTGGAGGATGCCGCGTAGATGGAGGTTGGGCCGCGGAGGTGACAGATGCATAGATGTCGGAGAGGCACGTGGATAGTCGAGGCGTAGGTAGTAGATCGCGGAGGATATCGTCAAAGCTCGAAGAGCACGATAATTTCAGTGTCTCGAGTCAAGATCCAAGGTACTTTCTCTGCCTCATTCAAATCCACTTTCATCTTTATTCTCTCTTTCCATCCTGATCACTCTTGGCTATTTCTAGGTACCTATCTTCCTGCTGCAATATCATCCCAAATGGCTTGGCATCCGAAAGCCATGTTGGACCTACTCCTTTTGTCTCGACTTGAGACTTTTTCACATTGATGTTTTACAACTTCTGCCCAACTTTTTCCCCATTCATTTAGCGAAATTAGAACCCTACTTCTGAGTATGTATGTGATTCGAAGCCTATTAATCAGTCGCGATACCTAGTCCAGACCAGTCCTCTTGATTCCAGCTCGTTGATTCTTCTCTTAGTCCCATCTGTCAGTAAATTCCACCATAACGTTGTATCCGTCTCCCGCAACTGTACAGATTTCAGTCGCGGAAAGTCGTATTTCGTCGAAAAGCGTGATTGAATCATATCGAGGAAGACCCACATCTCTGATTCGTAGATCGGGGAAATTCGCAGATGTTGTAAATGAAGCAAAGGGGACTGATCTGGGTAGATTTCGTGGATGGTCATATATCTGAGGAGGGACGAATAAGCCCCGAATGTGTGTGCAGAGGCACCCAATTTGAGTATCTGCAGATTGGGCAGCATTTCGAGCACTTCGATGACTATGATGCTATCTTTCTTGGTGCGGAACCCAGGGAGATCAAGCTCTTTTAGCTGGGGAGTGATACGCCGGACGAATTCTGGTAATGAGTTTGGTAATGAGCTCGGTCTTATAAGCCGTGACGAGTTCGATTCCAACTTCATCGGGTGTAACTTGAGTATTTCGAGTGCTGGGAGCTCCAAAAAAGCATCCAAAGAAGTTGGATAGCAGCTGAGGCTGCGAAGATGGTTGAATGTCAGCTCAGGATCTGTACCGGGCAAAGGTTTCTCCCCCAGATGGAGGTGCTGCAACTGCTGAGATCCTTGAAGAAGGCGAAGATCTCGAAGTGAGTTGACAGTAATCTGCTGAAGCTGGGCCCACGAGGGAAAGCACTCTGTAATTGACCTTCCCGTGACATCGAGAGCGACAATTTTGGGCGCAACGATGTGAATAGCCGGTGGATAATCGTGCCATGTCAGCTTTTCCAGACACGACAGCTGACCATTGACCTGAGAAAACAAGGACTGGGTCAACAAGCGAGAA
Organism: Mycena floridula; assembly: GCA_029320655.1. Taxonomy (NCBI): domain Eukaryota; kingdom Fungi; phylum Basidiomycota; class Agaricomycetes; order Agaricales; family Mycenaceae; genus Mycena; species Mycena floridula. Next base: position 56,799 of record JARIHS010000085.1, on the reverse strand, counting down.
TTGATGCTCAAGAAGGCAGATTTCCACTTCTCGGAATGAGCACCAATGATGTCGAGCAGATTCGCTATGACTTTGGGATGGCCTGAGTCGTGTGCGCAAACGACGGTAATCGAGATGGTAAGAGGGATACTCCTAGAGCGAAAGTGATATTCCTTGATTATTTCTGCAGAGCTTTTCGGCAATTTATGCCATTCATCTCCATCAAACCTCACCTCCGAGCCTTCCCCGCCGTTCCAAGTTCGTCGTACTAGCCTCGAAACCAGACCCCTGGTTCCGAGGCCTTCTTCCCTGATGGTTTTGAAATGGAGATCTATGTGGGACCATATCTCTGGAAGACGCAATGCAACAAGTCGCCACCGAGTGCAAACTTGCCCCGCAACCCAGGGAAAGCTTTTAACATCTAAAACCGAAGGAGAGGGGCGTATTTTGCACGTCGCGATGAAAATGAGCTCGAGGAGCTCGATTGGCAAACGCTCGATAGTTTCGACCAGCTCAGACATTGATCTGCTGGAATTTAGCTATCATGTGGACCATCAGATAATGGGCAACGAACGATTGTTGGAATTTGGCTCGAACCTGGTCAGGAGTTGACCTGCTGAAAGAGACAGAGTGTTGATTGTACGGTGTAACAGCGACCGCTTCAAAGGGAGAAGAAATTATGATTGTGAGCGTATATTGTGGAACAGCTTGGACGGATAACAAAAAAAAGGAGATGGAAGAAAGAGAAAAGTAGAATTGTCACAAAACGTCACGCCGGCTACTCGGCGATCCGGACCTCCGAGGTGCCCAAAACGCGTCGAGTCACGCAATTGTGACTTCTTCCCAACGATCACTGTGTCGGTTGCGTAGATCCAGAAGCGCACAGCGAATAAATACAGGAAGAAACTATGTACCCATTCTACATGAGAAGAGCAAGACTATCCGACATCGATGGTCCGACGAATAGATACAGATAAGTTATCACTTGAATGAGAAAAGATTCTCACAGCATGATCCAGTACGAGACGAAAGAAGTGTTGGAAAGACAGGAAACGAGGAGGCATTAAATGCTGAGCGAAGGGGTCTCCTGAGTCCTGGCGGTACTGAAATCAATCTGGATGACGGGTGGAGGTAAACCTGGCTCATTTTCATGTCCCGTGAGTGCACGAGTGGGTCGCACAGCTTGAGGGCCATCACGGAATGCGATTTCACCTGGTAAAGATCGGCTAGTGACGATGAGGATAATGACGACCTGATACATAGCCTTGAATGGCAAAATTGAGTCAGATATCAATATGAAGAATTTTCCAGTTCCATACCATCCAGTATGGAAGGAATTTAGCGAAATATTGATAGGCCGTCAGAGTTGCAGGGACAAAGAATAATACGACTACAAATTTCTGGATCATATCATCAGATTCAAAGTTCATGTAGGTGAAGTTAAGTTTCTGCAGTACTCATCCATATGCATCCCGCCAAGTATGCAGCTCCAGAATCAATCAGCAGAAGTCCTCGACGACGACTGAGAAAAAGCAGCTGCCACTAAGAAAACCCTGCCTTACATTGATATGTATATCGCCACCGCGGCTAGCAGACTATAATATCCTGAGAGGTTAATCAGCGCTCGCATGTACAGTGGATCTCAGGAGCTCACCATAACCCAGCGAGACGCAAACAGTCGCTCCAATTGGCTGTCGGTAGGAGAGGTCGCTGATGATTAAATGCAGGTTGGCCATATTGGAGATCAGGATCAAAGATGGGAAGAATACAGTCCTGCCAGAGCTACTTATAGGTAATTCCTCCAATCTGATGAAGAACGACCTATGTATATATGAATAGCCATCATTTGGATTCATTCATGATGGTCAGGTCCTGTTCATCTTACAGCAGGCCATCACAAAAAGTGGACAAGAAAGGTATGACCTGGCCCTGATTATCAGACTGACCAGGGCCTGGCAGAGTATTTGAGACAATATATTTGAGAATATCAGCCTGACATTCAGAATAACAGGCTGGAATCCATATATATGTGAATCCCAAGCCTGGAAAAGGATTTTGTCCAAGATTCGGGAGGAAAACACTCGTACTATGAAACTAGATTGCAGCGGAGCACTTGCGGAATGCAATCTGAGCAACGGGACCACGGTCTATAAAAGACAAGGTAGGCTACTCGCCACTTGATGCTATGGCTCAACGGTCTAGCGCGTTGACTTAAGCACCTTTGCGTGGCGGTCCCGGGTTCAAACCCTCAGGCGCCATAATAGAGATATTGGTTTCTGTTCTTTTTGACGTGTTTTGTGGCGAGACCCTCGGTGGAAATTTATAACTTGATATTCAGTACCACTTCTTTTATTCTACATCAGGCAAGGTATTTCCTGTCTGGCATGACCAGGAATATATGTCCTGCTTACAGAATATATAGTTATATATTCTCTGGACACATTCTACTTATAACCATATATTCTCCGTCAACCTAGGTGGGCTTTGTGTTGGTTGGAGATTATCTAGCTATGTTTTAGTATATATTTTTAGTCTACTTTTTGTGATGCAGAGTAAGTACTGACTTATTGACCGGATAATCAGGCCTTGATCAGGCCGCAGCAATTGCTCAATTTGGCGAGAATTAACCAAGATATCTGACCTGGAGAGCATATAATGAGCACTATTTCGTGGTACCTTTGAGTCCCATTAGGTCACGGTGGAGGAGGATGAGCGCCTGTGAAGCACGTGTTTCTGAAACCGGATCCGAAAAGATCCCACGCCGACTTTTCCTCCGTCGCTCATGAAGCTTCCCTCCTCTTCCCTCAGTAGCGTCCGAACGCGACCATCGACCACATTTTCAGTCAAATAAATCACCACCGATGAACCAATTTCTACCTAGACGACCTATTGGATCTTCTCATCCCATCCAAACCAGAATGGCCAAATTTGAAAGTCATCCTTTGTCGACATTCCCATAGATGAGCTTCGCATGTACATTGCGGCGATAAATGTATCCCAATTAACTATCCCGAAGACAGGCATTGATTCTGGATGACGAAATGCAGAATCTGTCCTTGGCCTCAACGAGCATGCCAGTCTTGGACTCCAAACGGCCTCCATTTGACATGTTCCTTCGGATTGTAAATCCAGAAAATGTCTCGCTGAGCTGGTTAAAGTCTCACGACCAACGGAGAACATCAAAACATGGAGATTTCGGGCGCCAGTCAGAAATGCGACACGGATGGTATGTTCACAAAATAAGGGTTCTGAACGGTTTTGATGGATTCTTTAGAAGGAAAAAGTCAAGAGGAGAGGTATACGTCCTTTCTCTGGTCTCTGGTACGTCTCTGTCCTTCCTTACCTGTCTGCGCCAACATATTTGCAGATCTCCAATCAATTCACGACAAGCACAACGTCGAGGGACCATTGCTGCTTGCCGAACGCGCTCGGTCAAGCAAACGCAATCCAAACCCGGTTCATATTCATCGCGCAGCTGGTGTCATTATCGTCCAATTAGAGAATCACTGGTCCCAGAACACTAAAGGATCATTGCACGTTGGCTCTCACAGCGGCACAGGTGAGCTCCATCTCATTTTCATATCCTGTCAGCCATGCTTAATCATTCGTGTCAGTCTCGTGGGCAAAGTAACAGCAATGCGGCGTTCAATCACCGCCCATCGAATCGTACGATGTGGACCACGACCTCGAGCGTCTCTTTGAAGAGACAGGTCCTAACGACCAAAGATGCTGCTCTTGCTCTCTTCCATGACCCGGTCGCTATGTGCAATCTCAATCCATTGGTCGCCAGTTTAGAGCAGGATTCTGCAGACCCGAATCTTTACACCGTCACCGACAATCTTACTGTCCTTGGATTCTACAAAACGACGACGACATTTACCGTTCGGTTTTCGCCGCAGCCAGACGGGACAGATACAGTCGTGAATGCCAGTGGAGGGACCATTTTCAGGGGAAAGTGGCGCCTTAGGACGGATGAGCAAGAGGTTTCGTGGATTTGTGATGATGTAGAGATTCAGGTATACTTCCTTCAATGCATTGGATTGCCGCTGACTTGTTCACCAGTCACTCTTTTTCTTGAAGTCATATATTGTCAGTACTCTCACGAAAGCACATGGGAAGGTTTTGGATAAGATGCTGGGAATTTTGCAGAGCGATGATGTAGCGAGTTGACAGACGAACAAATCTTCTCAATAGCTTGGTGCGCCTTTCTCTGGTTCTGACTTTCGATGGCTGACCTTGCAGTTATACAGATTTCTATATACTATGACCCAGGTCTGTTGATGGTATACAGAAAACCAATTCCTTTGCGAAACCGAAGTTATGACAAATCAGTCCCTCTGGTTGGCGAAATGATGATTCACACAATGTCTCGCCTACTCCTCTTTCGTCTCGAAAGTTGCTCGCTGCTGATCCAGTCAACGACATACCGCCACCATCAAGGTACCACTGAGTTTTCAACGATCAATGACGATATTCCGGTGCGAAATCACCTCGGGATCGCGGACTACAGAGACCAGGTAAGGAATGTAATCAAACCTTATTAACCAAAATTGACTTTTTGACCGTAGAACTCTCGTCGTCTTCCCGACTAGCGGCAGTGATGGCTGTTCTTGATAGCTGTTCTTGGCCTGTATTTGCACGACCTCGAGACAGCGCCTGGGCCTCATCTTGGGATGTTCGGATATCAAACAGCGTCTATTTTGGGTTCGTACGTACTTGATGTACTTGTTCTTCCGTGCTTCCGTACACCCGGGTCCAGTATCGCCGAACATATATATAGGAACCGTTTGTCTCTCAACTTCACGGCAGAACCATGTACATCGATCTTATTCGTTCGTGAATTCTTCCTATTGTCCCTCAGGTTGCTTATTGTGATCCCAGAAAGGGCGGTTGTGCACAAAGTGAGGTCGTTGTATGGTTATGTACCTACTGGCTGGATAGCCATCGTTTTCATTGCGCTCTTTTCTGTATCCACTGGTTTGTATATCACCAAAGCTCTCAGGACCCAGACTAATTCAAATTTCACAGTAATCCACATTGGCCAGGGAATCAAATTCAGGACGTGGTGGGTTTTCTTCACGGTCGTCGTAGCTGGCGCTCTTGAGGTCCTGGGGTGGGGCGCAAGGCTGTGGTCCAGCCACTCTCCTACTGCATTGAAGCCGTATTTGATGCAGTATGTTTGTTTGTTCTCCTCGTGTCAACTCCGCTAAACGTGTTATTCAGAATAAGCTGCACTATACTTGCGCCGACATTCTTTGTTGCTGGCAATTTCATCATCTTGGGGGCTGTGATTCGCCAGCTCGGACCAGTGTACAGTCGTATCAGTCCTTGGTGGTGTATAGCCATTTCCTTTTTATTGCTTTTTCCAGGCTGCTGATTGCCCTACAGACACCATCTTCTTTTGTTCGTTTGATGTGGTTTCCCTCATCGTTCAAGCAACTGGAGGAGGGATTGCATCGATTGCTGTCGAACAGCATCGGAATCCACTTAAGGTTATATTGCTGTCCTCAGTTCGCTTCCCGCTCTGATTTCTGGTTATAGGGCGGTAACATCATGTTGGGGGGTATAGCCTTTCAAATGGGTACGTTGGTTATCACGTGTATTATTTGCTCTCTAATTTTATTCTAGCATCCATGGTGTTCTATGTCATCTGTGCCAGTGAATTCCTTGTCAGATATTTCCGAGATCGGCCTATTGCTTCAAGAGTTGCTCCTGAGGGCACTTCTGCAGAAGAAAAGGAGCGGGTCAATTTCCGTGGGGTTTTGGATGGGAGGACCAAGATCATGCTGGGATCATTGGTGTTCAGTACACTTTGTCTCTTTGTTCGGTGAGTCGTGGTATCAGACATGTTGTGATTTGGCTGACATCTGTACAGAGCAGGTAAGTCACTCTTATCAGACATATGACCAATATCGACACGTCGTAGTTTACAGGTGAGTGAAGCCGAAATTTTATCTTGCTTGTTGCTAAACAGTTGACAGGACGATAGAATTGAATGACGGTTTTTCTGGGCGTATTATCACCACGGAGGTGTATTTCAGTAGGTGCCAGCGTTGTCAGAAGTCAATCGGTCAACTCATATGCGGTTAGATGTCCTCGATGGCGCTATGATCACCTTGGCGATGTATACGATGAACTTTGCACATCCGGGATGGCTGTTGAATTCAGTAACGTCAGGTGCTAGTCGCACTTAATGTTAGACGTGTACCATTTGTAGATTTCATTCCTTAGTTGAGCGGTTTACTAACTGGTGTCACATATATATTACTATTCAGAAGTCTGTACTAGATTCTCTGATGAGTCCCGCGACTCAGAGGCGTTGAGTATATCAGAAATTCACAAACTATAAAAGCTTTCAAGCAAGCATTCGGCCAATTCAGTTCTACTATACATCAAGAATAGTATGTTACACGATGCCGGCTCGTACACCAGAGTATTTGAACCACAGGTAAAACTTCTTGTCAATTTGACTCTGAAGTTTCGGCACCCCAGCTGCAAGTATGCGCAATGAGCTTCTCGTCTGATGAGCTACGCAAGAAACAAGTACTCACGATAAACAAGGGGATTTTTACGACACATTTCACGGTGACCATCGTTCCAATGTTCCTTCTGACACACCTTCGAGCAGTAAAAAGTCAAGTGGCAGCCGCCGCATCGTTTGCAGGCTGCGCTGAGCTGCTTTGGCGATCGACACTGCAGCGAATGAATCATCAAAAGGTACAGCAAAACATGAAACTCGACTCACCGATGAATTTGAGCATATTTGGTGAGGCTCTTCGTGGAACTGGTCTCGCGCCCGCAAAGTGAATCGTGCAAGCCTCTCAAAGTCCACCCAATTGTCCCATACCTGACAAGGCTTCCCGTCCTTGGCAGCGTAAATGATATTGAGACGATCAGCGTCAATCCTGCGAAATTCCGTCCGGATTGCACGAAGGATCCGTTCGTCGGAAACGAAGCAGCGCAGTGTCCTGATAATATCGACCATGACCCCCGAGGCTCTTGAATCGTTGGAATGAGGATTTGGTGCCGGATCTGTGGATAGACCGCAGCTGCAGCTAAGTAAATGGGAAGCTTTCAGGATGCTACAAAGTAGCCTCCCTTCAAGTGCTTGAACCATCCATGGTTTCGAGACGTGTGGTGATGTGATGTCCTCCTTCATCCAATCTTCGCTGGGCCAAACGAAGAACTGCCTGAGATAAGTCAACCCTTGACCGAATGCCTGCCGAAACATCGCGGTAGGTCGTTTCCTTGCTGTCAGTCTCGCCAGCATGTGAGTGACGACTGGGATAGAGCCGCAAGCGAGAAGTTCCTCGTGCAACGCCGGAATATTTAAACTCCACGGTCCCATTATCTGCATCGCGGTGAACAACTCTGTCGACATAATGGTAGACGGCTTGGCGGCAATTTTCACTGCCTCAAGAAGCGCGACAGCGGCACCTGGCATGGAGGACAATGATTCGCCTATCATTTCTGCAGATTCGAGCTTGGTGATTACGCTGACCATCCAATAGGTGATGCATGGATGTTCGAGGGCGATATCTATATCTCTGATACTTCGTAGCCACAAAGCCATCGCGATTCTGTTGTATCCTGCGGAAGAAATTAGCCGCTTTGGAAGGTCTGGCAACCTATGTGCCCCGAAACCGAGATGACAGAGAAAACTGGTAATGATTTCGTGGACTTGGATATGGCAGCCGGGTGCGGTGAATGAAATGGAAGTGGCCGAGAATTGTTGCAGGAAAATCACGATCCAAGGCCAGATGCTGGCCCATTGGACCTCCTTTAGCAATTCGGTGACAGCAACAATCTGAGAAGGAGGAGGCAAGATTGATGTGTCGAAAGCATGCCTGGGCATTCTCCGACGAGATTGGACGCGCAGTTTGCACATGAAGCCGAATAAGCAATGATATGGGAGCAGTAAATCATGATCTGCTATTGGTCGGTCGGTTGGAACCTTTGCGCTTCGTATGACACGAAGGAGCACTGGCCAATATGTTTTCCAGATGGAAGGTTCAGATTTGGTCGTAAACAAGACGGTGTTCAGCGACTGCATTGCATCCAGGCTACCATTTTTTGCGTCCGAGAGAAGCTATGCAAGGAAAGCCAATCAGATCTAATCATGAATAATAGCGGGACCATTACTTTTTCGTGGTTTGGAGCCATTGCATAAAGACGTCGTTCATGCACTGACCGACCTGGAGGCAAGAAGCAAGACGTTGAAAAGAAGCTATCGGAGCTGGATCGGTCCCGGCGGCCGGATTGATCCGGGAAGCTTTATGGGCTCTGCAGAGTCAACTGAATGAAGCGTTAAAGTGGATTATCTATCATGCGAAATAATGGGCAGCAACAATATTCAATTATCTGTCAAATGTCGTATCAACAAGGAGTCTCGAAAAAGAAATGACGACTTTGGTGTTTCATGTTTCATTGAAAGAGGACTATTTAACAGCGATCCGAGGATGACTGACAGTTTTGTCAAAGAACAATGGTATCATGAGGCTCCTTGGTAGGGGATATAATTGAGATAAGGTCTTCCCCGACAGCGGGATTCTCAATTGCATGCCTTCAGAGCAATGTCAGACAATGGTCATGAAGATGGAAGGAGCTGACATACATGGTTTGCAGGTGAGTAGTTACGTCTGTTTGCGGTTTGGGGTCCTCGACATATTCCAGGCAATGGGTGCAGATCCAATTCTCAAAAACTGGATATGTCGCTTGAGAAACATTGAGCAACTCCTCTGCGGTCAGAGGCCGGAACTGCGCTGTCAAATGATGTTCAAGACGATGTTGAATCTGGTATGAAGAGTCAATGGAAGTTCCCGAGACCATGAAAAGACATACTGCTTGACGCCAATTGAAAACCTTGCGATGCGGCGACATAAAGTTGATAAACCGATGGCGAGAGATATAGCGGATGGGGAGTTCATCCATATCGCTCGGGGTGGCGGTAGTTGGGTCAAGTTCAGCCATGACAATAAGAGACGAGGCGACCTGAGAGCCCATGGGCGAAAACTGCAGTTCTGTGGGAATCGCTTCACGGTGCTGGTGCCGTCTGGTTCCATAGAATTCAGCGACACAATGATGACGAAGGGCTCCATCTATTCCTATAATGGGAACGTCACCGAGACAAAAGACAGTTTTGCAGCTGAACACGGTTGTAGCGAGATTGAAGATGTGTTCACGTCGCTCCAGATCGTCGGTCATTTCAGGAAGGTGGTCGATAAACAGATCTGAGGTTTTGACTTGGTTCCATAGATTCTCTTTTCTTTCCTCTATCCACAATGCAACCACAGACGAAAAGTCCACATTATTGAAAGTGGTTTCAGAGATCTCACCGGTTTCGGCTTCAAAAGCAGCCTGGACTGCTGGAAGGATAGAGAGATCAAAGGCGCGAGGCAGCTTGTTCCAGTCCAGCGGTGGATAGGCCTGAAAGATGGAGAAGCAGTGCTTCTTTAAAACAGCGTACATTGTCGCATGACGCTCTGCCAAGACACGTCTGTTTCGAGCTTCAATGACCTTGGTCTCCAACTTGGCGAGAAGTCGCTGCCAAACTGGAGGTAGAATCAGCCATGCGAAATGTACAACAGTCATAACAGACGCACTATTTTCAGTCAAAGCTGGTCCCTTCCTTGCCTCTCCCTGGATCTCCTTTAGGTCGCACTCCTGATATCCCAGCGCGAGAAACCTGTCGTTCACCCTGTGAATAGAATCAGTGACAAAGTCCAGTAATAAACCTGCAACCAGCTCACTCTTTCTGCCGGCGATCTCGACGGGCCTCTGTACCGCTGTCTCGCTCGTTTCGCGATGCCGTCAAGTAATCGTAATACCATTCTTTCAAGACAGGTGCATCCTATCGAACGTCAATGGATGCTACAGGTCATCAAAAGCAAGGAAACATACCTCTCTGATCTGGGTTACGAATTCCATCCGTTTTGCGCTATAGCGCTCGAGGTGTTGTTGAGCACCGGCCTTTCCGCGACGTACATCCGAATGCAACTCATCTAGCCTTTGCTCAACTTGGTTCAATTCTGGTATCCAGAAGAATCGCGACGCAGATTTGGTCGAGTTGCCCGCTGCAATAGTTCGTTAGCCAGAATACAGGCAAAGCGAACCCGGACCCACTATTCGTATAAGGCACCAGCTCTAAAGTCGTCTTGCAAAACCGATTTTTATTCTTCCCTTCATACAAGAGGCTAAGGTGTAGAAAAATAAGCCATAGGTAGAAGAATAGAGGACAAAGGGCGCACTTTGCTTTCAGGCATTGTTTGCAGGACTTTCTCAAAATCGCAAAATCAGGCTCTCGCGGCCGGTTTGAGCCGCAAATCTAGGATATTTGGTCAGCATAGACGGCGAAACGAGCTGGATAGACTGACCTCGCAAACATTGGGACCGAATAAAAATGTCGCCCATGCAATTTCGGTGTAACCAGGAACAGGGTCTGGGGCATCACGTCGCAGACGGACACATTTCCAGACGGAGGTCGCATTTGAAGCAATGAGGGTATCTCGAAAAGCTCTATTGACATGCGTGAGGTTTACAAGCTCCAAGGGTTCCAGGTGACCGAATATCTGGACAAAAACAATGGGTCCGTGCGGTGCATCGAGAAGGAACTTTTGCTTACCTCGAACAGAATATCCAGCGGCATTGTAAGAAGCACTGTGAGCTTTGCAGACCTGTTTGTCCCGCCTGACGGCCCTGTCTTGGTCGTTCGAGTAGTCGGCTTTCTTTCGGGCTTGTATTCGACTTTTTCTTCCTGGTCGTCACTGTATTCATCTTCGGAGTCTGGTTCGACAGGTGTCGGTTTAGCCTTGATACGTTTGGATTGTCGCATGGCGAAATGGGTTGAGGAATGCGATGACTCGAGATAAGTACTCTGAAAGCTGTGCCGCTATTTGGTCGAGTTAGGCTTTGCAGCCACGTGGCTGGCTCTACGCCTCAGAAGCAACTCTACAGCAGACTCCTTCCCCGCCGCTCTGCAGTGTTGTTGTGGTTTGTTTGCGTAACGAGAAATGAACACTGCGGAGCGACTGGCATAAATTCCGTGGGAATGTTGTACATGTTTGTCTTAGATCACGTTCAAAATAAATCAACGGCCTTTCTGTACCGTCAAGGACGCGTCTGAGATTCCCATATCATGGCGCCAAAGCTCACACGCGACCTCTTTATGAGCAACCAAGCAATTCAACAATTGTCGCTAAGTATTCGGAGTTACTGCTCGATGCTCGGCATTGGCGTCCAGCAAGACTCCGGTGAGTTTCCAGACATGGGGGCATGTCTCTCGCATCTTCTTAGCAAGATCACCAACTGAGAAACTCTCAAGTCTCTCCAACGTGGCCCGACTACTGGTGAAATGAAACACCGACTGCAGCTGGGTCATTATGACAATCTCTCTCCGGTAGATCTCAACTGCGAGAGTAGTGGCCCAGCTCTCTGTATCAGTGGGCTTCTGCTCAAGGAATAGATCAAGAATATTGACTGCTCTCTGATGTAGCGCCGCCCGATGGCTCTGGGCTGCAGTGCCAAGCCCTGTAGTTCCTCGCAATGTAGATACCAAAAGGTCAAATATGGTGAGGTTATGTCGGTCAAGCCATTGATAGACACTGTTGAAATGGCTCATGGCGGGATACAAGAGCAGATACTGATCAAAACGAGGCAAGAAAGCTGTTCAAAAACTTAAAAATCTATTTGGTGACCGAGCCGCAGTGTTCATTTCTCGTTACGCAAACAAACCACAACAACACTGCGGAGCGGCGGGGAAGGAGTCTGGGTCTACAGCACAGTGAGTAAGATTCCCAGTCGTCAAATGAAAATCTGAAGAGATTTTAGAATGACTGATCTACAATCTCCCTTTCTACATGTCTTACACTCCAATTATGTGCCGACAGACGAAGAAGTTGTCGAGATTCGAGCCTTCTGTCGACAGCCCGAGCTCGATATCGCTGCAATCGACGCAGAGATTGAGATTATCACCAAAAATCTAGAGTCATTGAAGCTCCAGCGCTCAGGCCTCGAAGCAATCGTGACACCATACCAACAATTGCTGTCTCCGCTTCGTCGCCTATCTCCAGAAGTTATACAGAGGATCTTTAGGTTCCGCCTACCAGCAGATAGAAATCCAGTTATGCATCATTCTGACGCTCCTCTGCTGTTGGGGAGGGTCTGTCGAACATGGAGGCAAATCACCTTCAATATTGCAGAACTGTGGGCTTCAATTCATGTTGTCATTCCATCGACACAGACAAGCCCAGATCTCAGTCAAGCTCGCCTCGACGGCGTGATAAAGTGGCTCAGCAGGCAGCGATCAATCTGCACTTGAGTAATAAAAGGCACCGAGCACTACCCTCTGGTCAAATATCTCCGTGAAATGAGCTCGATAGAAAGCACCTTGGTGATCTTAGAATCTACAACTCGTCTTCGGTCTCATTTTCTCCTCAACCAACGTCTTTCTACCGAACTCGACAAAGACCTGGCGTAGATATTACTAAATTCAAGACGTCGGAAGCCCGAACCTCCCAGGGTCTCGTGTCACCGGTCGTCCGATGAGTCTTCAGCATCAGACTGAATGGATCCATTCTAGGGCAATGAAAGCGGGTCAATACAACCGATGAACAGGTGAACAGTCCTGGAAGATTGGACTTGGGGACGGGCTCACCATAACGCGGAAGTGACAAGGCAAAGATTCTACTCGACCCTCGCTCTTCTGCATCGCCCTCCCAAGATCTCAAGATCCATCGCAGACAAGGTATTGGATTTCGCTAGAGAGGTCTAAATCTATATATCCTGTTGAGGTTCGCTTCAAAACGTATCATAATGAGAAGTTCGGCTTACCGGCGTCGAAGTAGACGGTCAGTCTGCTGAAGCATAATGAAAACCCGTCAATGGATTGTGTAAAAGGTTGAAGCCTTGCAGGAGCAAAAGCTGATATAACTGTTGCTGGGTCGCTGAGACGTGATCAGTATCATCCAAAGCCGTAAAAACGATGTTCACCAATAAGAAAACCATGGTTGAAGCTGTTGAACTGCTGTTGACCTTTTGTCTCTGATTAACAGGACAGCCGAATCGATCGTGACGCTCTTCAGCGAAGGGTCGAGGTCACCCGATTCAATGACTAGAAGATTCATGCGCCTGACCTGCAGCTCGTTTGCATGCGAAAGACAAAAAAGCCGAAACGAACACACCAGTATTTCGTTATCCCGGCCATAATCGAGGTTTTCCCAACGAGCAGCGGAAACGTCACTGAACAGCCAGTACGAGATTTCCCTGGTCGAACAGGTAAAAAAGAAATTTCCGGACTGCATCTGAAAACGCAAGTCGAGCCGCAAAGCTCACGATATCAAATATTTGACTGAAGCCACTGCTTATTCGACGGGATCGTTGGTCAAGAGGCTGCAAAAGGATGAATAGGTTCTGTTGCGGTAGCCTGCAAAGCATGTCAGAACCGCGGCGGATGAAGGAGGTAAGATTCACCATGCGCCAGCTGTAATTCTTCAGGTCAAGCTGGCTTGAATAGAGCAGAGATTCTATTGCGGCTTCGTGGATATGGTGTAAAGGTTGTGGCTCGTGTCAAAGGTAATGGGAGCGTGTGAATTGATGGGAACCAAAGATTTCGGTTGAGTCAACTGTCATATTCAAGTAACTTACTGTATCAGAATTCTGCCTTGATTTTACCACATACAGTACTCTATGGTCCAGAGAAAAGATATTAAGAGGCCGTTAAAATGAGAGTCTGCCCTACTTCACCCTGCCAAAGCAGTGTGATTCGCATATAAGCTGTTCCAAGCTGTCTGGATAAGACTTTTGTTTGCGCCTTCGCTCATCATCCCTGCGGTCATAAGAGGGTCCTGCCATGTTGGGAACACCGGAGCAAACCATGTCCATACCCAGGCATAACCGAGCAAGCGCCACAGCAGCGAACTACCCTTGATTCCAAAGCGCTGACCGAGTGCGATGACTCCATCCTCTATTGTGATTGCCAAAGGCTGCGAGATGAAGAATTTGAGCCCACCACCACTCCAGTTCCGAAGGACTGTATAGTCGGCCAGGTAGTGGATTGTTGCCGAAAGAAGAAAAGCAGTGTATAATTGAACATATGCTGACAGGTTTGTTCCTCGGGCAAGGCCAAGGATACGGCTTGACAGGAATCGACCATGCGCTGTGACGAACTGGAATACATGTTAGCGACATAAGTTGACCAGCGAAAGTATCAAGTTTTACCCTTCGCAAGATCTGGTGCCACGTTCGCCTGGAATATCAGCAGTTAGTTACACTCGAAGACCAAGAAATGAAGACAGACCCCCAAAACCGACGAATTGTCCACGCATCCAGGAATGAACCAAACAGCCAGGGCCAATCCTCGGCATCCGAACGGCCGAGAGAAACACTCATTATACTGACAAAGCAGTTTTGAATTGCCATGGTCGCATATCCCTGAACCACCCATCCCCAAATGGATTCATAGCGCCAAAACCAGCCATAGGCGGTCAAGCTCGGTCCATCTCGGAAATATGCAGGATTATACTGGTTATGCCAGTTCGCGAGATCGAATATGACACCGAGGACTGCAACCCTGGCAAGCTGCTTTATAACGAACTTGTGGCGTTTAGGCCGTGGCGGCAGGACAACAGTAGGTTCGTGAGTCCATCCAACTCCACGAGGGCTGGTGAAAAGATCCCAAGCCCAGTTGAATCGGATCCATAGCCCTTCCTGCGAGACAGGTTTGTCTTGTGGAGGCTTGACGCTGCGCAATTCGTTTTGCACGTCTGTGAGCAGAATGAAGTCGGAGGAAATAAAGAACAGAGTCAGCCAGCCACAAGCAATACCTAGAAATCATAAGTGGGTCAAGATGCTTGGAGTGAATAGACAAGAAATGCTGACCATAGTCGCTAGTGATGTTGCCCGTAGTTGTGTGAAATAAAAAATAATAAGTTGTGGCAGTGATTGGGATGAAAAACAAGCGGCGGCAGCTTGATGACCTGACAAAAAGCGGGACGAAGCTCAGAATTAGATATGACGGGAGCAGCCAGTTGGGAAAAGGTGCCAGCAGCGACATGAGGGTTGTTGTTCAAGTCGATCAATTCGCGTGATGATTTACCGCTCGAATCCGGCTTCTTCTCAAATAACCGACTTCATTTCCCTTCCGCTTTCGGTTAACCTTCCACCATGGAAACCCGATACAACATCGAGGGTTTTTGCTCAGGTGAAACTCAATTTTATCAATATCATGATGGCCCGAGTGCATCGAAATGTATTAAGTACTGCGCGGAACAAGCGCGGAACGATAGGAAATCCTTGAGGGCCAGCCAATGACTCGACGACATTCCGATGATGACCCTTTTGATAATTTTTACTCAAGCTGATGTTCAATTTTCATCAAAATCACTGATTCGTTGGAGTTTTCACATCTTTCCTTCCATCCTTCCATCCTTCCATCCTTCCATCCATCCTTCCATTGGACCAAGGAACAACAGGCAATAACCACTCTCCGTTGGCCTTATCAGTCGATCTTTTGCCATGCTTTGGCGCTGAGCGGTCTTCAATGAACCCGTCAAGCTTAGAAGAGGCTATTAATACTGGACGGGAAGGGGTACCTCGGACCCTGCCGAGGCTCAGCTGCGCTGGCTCCACTTTTGATGCAGTGCAACCAGTTTGAAGATTAAAAGGCCGCGCGAGGCAAGTCTGTGCTTGGTCGGAAAACCAACATGTCGGTACCTGGAGTTCCTCCCTCTGCAGCACCAGGATTGGCACTCGATCTGGGCGATGCCCATGGCGGACTCTACGTATCCACCCATTTCGTCGCCGCGTTCTGGGGAATTTCATGCATGCAATTGTAAGGCTATAGTGGGTACGAATCTCTTCCTCCGCTGACTCAATTCTCCCCAGATTCACCTACTATGTCAAGTACGCCACAATTCCTCGACTGAAAACCCCGATTCACGATTAGTTAGCTATCCAAAAGATCTAATAGCTTTCAAGGTTTTGGTCGCAGTGCTATGGTCAGAAACTTGCTAGAGCTGGCCTTGGTTGACGCTGACTCGGATGTTCAGGTCAATGTTGACAATCCAAGTAGTTTGTGTCATAGAACCAGGCATGAGCTTGTTCATTTTTGATTCTATTCAGCGCAGCTGAACTCACATAGAATACACTACACTAGTCAAGTATTGGGGAAACCCAGCTGCATTGCTGATGAACGAAAAGTGAGTGGTATCAGGCATTGTGAGAGATTTTCTTATTGCAGTACAGAGAAAGTTCTGTGAGTCTTTCAGTTATCAAGACGGCTGAACATTCTGATTCGTGGTCTGTCTGTAGTGGCAGGCACTCTTGACGGTGCGTTGGGAGTTGAAGAAGCATCTTTTTGACTGATATGGTACTATTTACTAGGCCTTGACCGCCATGGTGACGCAGAGCTTCTTCACCTATCGCCTCTATATGTGTACGCCCTGCATTAATGTCTTCCAACGCGTCGCTCATCTCATCTAGTCAGCAATAAACGGAAATTGTTCCCAATTATATTTGTATGCGATATCTTCTGGTTTATGTTCTACTGTTGATTGGTCTAGATCCCTGCTATTTTGGGACAGTTGGGTATGTATCTCCAATTATTTAGGCATCGTATCTCATTTCCGGTGTGAACAGTTGCAGAATCAGGCAAGTACCGTCATTTTGAATAAATACAAATATCTTTAATGACCGGATTTCAGTGGATTTCTACTACGCGTATGGGCTTCTTACCGTCTCTGTCCTACTCGTACCTCAAGTACAGCCAGGTACCATGCACCAACAATCGAACAATTTCTGGACAACTCGTTTCGGACACCAGCGATTCTATCGAATGCTTTCCCTGTGGCTATAGACACTGGGTTAGCGGCTTGTATGACATACTGGCTTGTCAAAGAGTCAAGGGGCACTCAAGGGTAAACTCGCACAACATCGTTTCATTCTGCTACTGATATCCTTCCAGCAGCTCTCATGACATGGTTGTCAGGCTGGTCACACTGACAATCAATTCTGGGTTTTGGACAGCATCTGTCGCGCTAGCTGCGCTTGTAACGGTTCGTCCAGCTTGTCTTATCATCCAAGACTCGACAGAGTATTGATCGTGTGACCATAGTCCATTGTCAGCGAAGTTCAGACTTATGGCGCGGTCTACTATATTCTCTGTGCCTTGTATTGCAACACTGTACTGGCGAATCTCAACGCAAGAGGGTACATTCGGGGTTCACAGAGATCGGAGGTGGGCTCAAGTATGAGATTCGAGGTACTGGTAGTCCTCGGTGACTCTGAATTAGCTTTTCTCATCCTTTATCTTGAAGACGCAACATATTGGCCGGTCCGCTACAAGCGTAAACCTTGGAGGTATCACATCTCAGGCACACGAAGATAGTCACCCATCGGTGAGTCCGCTCCGACTCTGATGTGCTCTCGTATTCTTATATCACGGCTTTCAAGACTATAATCCAAGAGGACAAAATGAAAGCACATTTTGGACAATCTGAAGAGGTGTAACCGAGTGTATATTTTGAGACTTGGATGCAGCAGCTGTTTGATCATAACTTTTCTTTCATATTTATTCACACAAGACTTGAGGACCGCAAGTCTGTGTAAGGATCCGACTCGGCTGGTTAACCCCGTACGTTTCTCTTTTTGGTAACCCCGCTTTCCCCGTAGTATAAAAGTAGCTAGTTGATTTGTAATAACTAAGCATCTTGAAATGAACCATTGTCTACTCAACCCTCTACTGACTGTGAATTCGCCTCAAGACCCCCTTCCGTTGCTCCCTCGTCGACTCCAAGTCCACGAGTGCGTTACAGTCTGTCACTGTCATATATGACTTGTACTTATATGATAATTTAAACGGAATTTGTCTACCGAAAGTACCATTTTTCAGTCCCAGCAGAAAGAAGAATCAGAAAATGCCGTCGCTTGTGTCCAATACCGATGTTTCCCCGACGAAATCGGGGGGGGGGGGGGGGGGGGGGGAAATCGAATGCACGTGACCGCGCGAATTTATTTGCCGGAGTCTCATCCGAATCACCCCGGTCATTTCTTGACCGGGGCTTCTCAAAAGTCGCCTTTCTATTCGGCCCACCATGGTTCTTCCCTTCGCCCACCATGCTCCTTATTATCCCCTCGCTCCTCTGGCTTGTTTTATGCTGCAAAGCCCTCCAAAGTAAACCGCCTTTTCTCGGCCTGGTCCGATATCCGCTGAACCAGGCGTTCCATTTACAGCACCCACATATTCTCGCTCATGGGCTGACGCATACTCGCTTGCCAAAATTTCCGTCGCAGACCTCATCCCCGAAGAAAAAATCCGACTGGTGACGGGAACCAACTCATCCAGTCCATGCATCGGAAATATTGGGCCCATAAACCATTCGAAATTCTTTATTCCTGGGTTGTGCTTGCAGGATGGACCGGCGGGACTACGGTGAGCTCCATCTCTGCCTCCTTTTACTTTTACTTTTTTGCTTGGGCCCTCAAGCTTTTCATGGCTTCTTTCGGCGTCATTTTGGCATCGTCAAGGCATCTGAGCTGTGCTTTGTCATCCCTCGAGGTGTCTTGTTAGCTCTGCTTCCATTCTTTATCACTTTTTTCTCCTTCGTCGCGCTAAAGCGGCTATAGTCTCCTCGATAATGTCACAGGATTTCCGACTGGCATAAATGTCGCCTCCACGTTTAGTCGACGCTTGATGACAGCGAGAGGTGTTGCTTTAGGCGAAGAATCTAGAGGCAAAGGCGTCAAGTTTGTTTTTCTTGACTCTTTTTGTCCTGTTTTCTCATGAAAGATTTCAGTGTCCTGCTCGCACCCGCTATGGATATCGTATGTCTGTTTCTCTTAACGCTTGACGTGACTAACGCTCTTTGAGATGCGTAATCCCAAGGCTGGAAGAGCTTGGGAGAGCTTTGGACCAGATCCATATCTCTCTGGCGAAGCAGCTCATGCGACTGTTACGGGTATACAAAGTCAAGGTGTCATGGCCTGTGCGAAGCATTTTCTGGCGAATAACCAAGAACATTGGAGGTTCGTGACTTGATTCAAACATCATTGTCTACTGAAATCGTTGAAAGATATGGACTGAGCGCCAACGTCGACGACCGGACGCTGCGAGAGACTTATTTTTACCCTTTTCTCAGAAGCATCGAGGTACCTTCTTCCTTTCCAGCTTGTATTTTGACTGATGGGGCCAGGCTGGAGTCACATCTGTGATGTGTGCGTACAACAGACTGAATGGCACCTCGTCCTGTCATAATGCCGGACTGTTGGGACCAAAGGGTCTTTTGAGAAGCAACGGGTTCCAAGGTATTCAGCCAATTTATTATGCAAGCTTCTCCTCATTCTTCCTAGGTTTCGTTGTATCCGACTGGTGGGCAACTCATGACATGGCTTCGGACAATGCCAATGCGGGTCTCGACATGGAGATGCCTGGCGGCTCTAACATCATTGGTGGCGGCGTCTACGGCCAGAATCTTCAGGCCGCTGTGAACAACAAGACTGTCACCCAAGCTCGCTTGGACGAAATGGTTACCCGAATCTTTGCTTCGTGGTATAGCGTCAGTCAAGATCTGGTATTTCTTCCTCTGTTTCTCATAAGCCCAGACTGAACATTTTTGACAGGGATATCCTCGGCTCGCCTTACAGCAATCTGTACGTTCAGATGCTCATACCGCTTTGGTTCGCGAAATCGCCGGAGCCTCGACTGTGCTTCTCAAGAATCTCCGTACGAGCAGTACCATCAAAGGCTTGCCTTTTACTTCGAATCTCAAAACTCTGGCGATTGTTGGGCAAGATGCGAAGATGCCAAAGAAAGATTGCAAATCTAACGAGTGCGATGAAGGGACAATGAGCGTTGGTTGGGGATCTGGCTCAAATTCTCTCCAGTATCTGGTTCCACCTATCGATGCTATCCAATCATTCTCTCATGCGGCCATTACTGCTTCATTATCGAACGACTTGATCTCAGGAGCAAATGCTGCGAAAGGGAAGGATGCAGCACTGGTCTTCGTCAATGCTATGAGCGGCGAACTTGGTGCATACGATATCGTGGACTGGAATGAGGGAGACAGAAATGACTTGAACTTGTGGTTCGACGGTGGCAAGCTTGTATGTTCTTCCTTTCTCTTTCTTACAATCTTCTCATAGAACTAGATAGAAGCAGTTGCGGCGCAATGCAGTAATACTGTTGTCGTCGTTCATTCGGTTGGCCCTGTTTACATGAAATGGAGCTCGCATCCAAACGTAACCGCAATCTTGTATGCTGGAGCTCCAGGAGAGCAGACTGGTCCAGCTCTTGTCGACGTCCTTTGGGGAAACCGCAATCCCAGTGGCAGATTGCCATTCTCGATCGCTGACGTATGCCTCTTTTTGTGTCTCGACCAATCCAAGACTGATTCTGTTCAGGATGAAAAGGCTTATGGGACGTCCATAATGTATTTCGGCGATGTCTCAAATGTAAGGATCTTCAGTTCGGAATCAGAATCCTGACTGATTGACTTTGACAGATTTCGTACAGCGAGAAGCTTCTTCTCGACTATCGGTACATGGAAGCCAACAATCTGACGCCACGTTTCGAATTCGGATTCGGCTTGTCTTATACGACCTTTACATATTCTTCACTGGTCGTATCCGCTGCAACCCGTATTGTTTCTTTCAACATCACAAATAAAGGTTCTGTCGATGGGACCGAGATTCCTCAATTGTACCTGGGATATCCTGCAGCCCATTATGCTGCTTATCCTGATGACCCGAAGAAAGTCTTGCGTGGATTCGAGGAGATTGGGGTGAAAGTTGGTCAGACTGCAAATGTCAAGATTGTTTTGACGGAGCGGGATTTGAGGTATCTTATCTTTTTCAATAGGTTTTCAGTCCGCTCATCTTCATCAGCATTTGGGACTCGACCCGTGGAGTATATGTGAGACCTGCTGGAACTTTTACGGTTTCAGTTGGTGCATCAAGTCGGGATATTCGGTTGGTCGGTTGGCTGTAGACGATTCTTTGCATTTTTGATTCTCTTTTGCCATGTTGTTCTGTATGTAGTGTTTTGTAGCTGGAATCTTCTGATAGACTTTGGCGTCACATTGTCGCGTGAGGTCACAAGTCATGTGGTAAAATCTGTGACAATTAAGCTGATTTGGTACCATTCTCTTTAATCGACGTAAGTTGATTGATCGATATCTAGAGATTTTAGTATATAGATGTTAATTGCACGAACTATTGAAAATGCTTCATAACTTCGTTTAACGACCCCAGCTCATCCACCAATCACTGACACATCCAAGGCGTCATAGTCAAACCGTTTCAAGTGATCTGCCCAAGCAAGAGCCAAAAATTTCTCGCCCTGGCAGCTTCTGTTAACATCAGCCGGAATGTCGCATTGCGGGAATCTCTCCCTGGTCCAGGTTCCAGTGCACAAACATGCTGACCGTGAATCTGCTCTTGCTGCGTGATTTTGGATCGAGGTTCGCGAATTTCATCGTATACTTGCATAATTTGCAGTAATTTGTCGCGATGGGCGAGGAAACCTAAAGGGTACCGAGGGCTGCGCCATCTTCGAGCTTCAAGGAATCAGTACAAACTTCAAAGGATTGACAGTTGTGGGAGTGCACCATCGCGCTGCTATGTCCCGTGCATCTACTTGGAATTCGAATTCTGTTCTGGGATAATTTGATGAGACGACGTACGGGAAGAGCTAGCGTCGCCAATAAGGACAACACCACCTGTCTCGTCAAATACATTGGTCAGATCACGAACGACTTAAGTGGTAAATTTAATTAACAGGATGAACCAATTTCAACCAACTTTCGTATCCTGGATAACAAGTTAGGTCAGCGGTGCAGAGACTCGCAAGTGTTTACAAGTACCTTGGCTCATACTCGGGGATGTTGAATGTATTAAAATGTCACAATTTTAAATGTGAGTCAATTGTAGTATTTTTTGGCCTTGCTAACGAAAGGTTAAAGCTAGACGTCAGCGACGGAAATTCCGTGCCTGAGACAAAGAAACTGAGAACATCAGAACCAAGTACTCAGAATCAGCGGACCTTGGATTCGAGAGACCCATCTTCTGATTTCCTGTCAGCGGGGTTTCCGTCCGTTTCCGTCTGGATGCACGTGTAGTAGAAGCCGAGAAGACTACACCGTGGAATTGTGGACCCACAGACGAGTCCTCTGCCACGGAATTGATTTCTAGTATGGAAATATAATCGCACCAAGTTGCTGAGCACTTCAACACCCGACTTGTATGCTTGACAGACGCCAATCCTTGAATCACCGATCCTCCGCAATGGTTATGTGTCACTCAACTGCAAATAACGACAATCGAAGCTAAGGGTGCTTGATAAAAATACATACAAGTTCTTCCGCACAGAAGACCTCAGCTCGGGTGACGCCGCTGATCTCGAAGCGGTAGATTTCCAGGATAATCAACAACTCTACCTTGATTCTACCTGTATCTGGGATTTAAAAATGCCCATATCGGAAGGTTACGCTCAGAACCTCAGAACCGTATCAACCTGTGCAAACTTGACTGACGCCACATTCAACGAAACTGTTAGCATCATGATGGGGCGCGATATCGGATCTAATTGATTCTGCTTCTGTAATGCACCTGAGAGAAGCACATCCAGCTCTTTTTGAGTTCCGGCCGATTCACACAAAGACGTCAGCAAGACGTCAGTGGAATATTTTTTCATAGTCGGAAAATATTAATTACGTAATTCTACAATTACATAATTATTTCTCTAGCCAGCCTCACGTGTCATTCTCCAAAAATCCCACCTTCTCCACGACCATGGTCCTAACCCGACGAGCCAGACAGGCTCAAAACAGCCCCTTGCTCATTCTACCAACCGAAATATTTTCAGAAATCATTTCGCAATGCGACAGGAACAGCAAACTCGCAATGTGCACCGTCTCTAAATTCTTCCACCAGCTTGCCGACCCGCTTCTCTACGAGGTCGTAAATTTCGACTGTGCACATACCTTGTTTCTCTTTGCGAAAAGGCTCACCGTATACCCTCAATGCGCTCAATGGGTGAAAGCCATGACGATACAGGAAATGCCTTGCATTCACGAAGATTACAGGTCAGTCGCTGGCACGTCGCTTCAGCCCAACTAACGTCATCTAGGCCCGATTTCGACGACCCTGAAACCATTATAACCCATATCTTCAAGGCCGCAACAGCATTGCGGGAGCTCCACATTGTCGTCCATGACCACGTACAAGAGATGTGGAAATCGTGGTCATTGCCCAGTCTTCGAACCCTGGACGTGATAGGCGACTCTTCGGACGTGGAATACCTTCACGTCAAACCAATGTTATCATTCCTCGGTAACCACCCAGAGATCACGCAGACCAGATTCCTTTGTCCATTACCCCAAACCCTTTCCCCGATCCTTCTTCCCAATCTCTCGGTATTCAGCGGATTAGATCATGTGCTGTCAAATGTACTCCAGAATAATCCTTGTAATCTGCAAGTGGTTGAGCTCATCGTGTGCTACCATGGAACAGCGGAGATGATGGAAGCACTGGCGGTATGCCCTAGATTGACGACATTGACTATCAGGCTTTCCGGAGACGAAGATGAAGACGTCGGGTCGCAAGCTCTTCACCACGTATCATGCAGTCTTCCTCGTCTCACATGTCTTGCAATTGTCGCTAGGGTCGGGCTCAAATCCAAGGCCAGTCTCTCGTTTCCACTCTTTTGACGATTACTGATCTCGTTTTAGGACGTACAAGAATCAGTCCGTGAATCCCTGGTCGCGCTCAAGGCTTTGCGATATTTTGGATATCTTTATCCTGGGCCGACGGTGGGCAACAGCATGAGGCAGAGAATCGCCAATACATGGCTCAAGGCTTGCCCGACGCTGCAAGAATGCAGTGTTGAACGTGACATGGATGGTATGTCCTCAGCTCATCGTTTCGACTTTGTTGACTGACCGGTTTTCCAGATCATGTTCCATACAAGTTTCACAGGAGCAGCAATGGGACGGCATGGCCGACGAAAGATACGGACGCTCTAGAACGGACTATGGTCTTTCACCAACAGTCGTAGAGACTTTTGGAGGCTTAGCTGCTACTCTCAATGACAAGGTTTTACAACAAAGATTCAATTCGATTGTTACATTGCTTCCTTTTTGAATGCGAATAAGGCTCAAGTCTGAAGGCTGAATGGAAAACCAGCTACTAGCAATTTAACCATAACTGATGCAGGTTCTACGCGGCTTTTTGGAGCGGCTTTGTTGTCTCATCGAGTAAGCGGGCCAAATGTGACAGGCTGTCACACACCGGAAGGCGCGCGCAACCGACTTTCATTTCGCGCTTGCCCTCACTGCTCGATCATCAGCGCTTTTCTACAATGCGGCAGTCGAGTTGCCTCAAAGACAAACCTCCTGCTGCGAAACCGCAGCCCGAGCGATGACGACACCGAACCCGAAATCGAATACAAGCCAGTGAAAGGATCGACTGCTAGAGCTACCAAAGCTGGCGGTAGTCGCAAGTCTGCGAAACTGAAATTGTTTCCGACAATTCCCCTCGATTTTGTATTCGAAGTAAGTAAGCCTCTTTGCTCTTCCTTCTGGTATGGCGATACCGACCCTTTGTGTCCAGATATTCAGCTGCCCGAGCCTATGGATCTCTTTCATCTCATATGTGTCAACAAAGCTTTTCGCGAAACCCCTGTCGCTGCAAATGCCCTCTATCTCTGGAAGGATGCTCGGCGACGCTATGATGCCTCAGACCCCGTCTCTGGATACACCGAATATGCATGGGGCAGTTTCTTATTTGGCCTTTCCGTCTGTCAGGCTCGTGAGCTCTTCTTTTTTGCTGGACATTTTGCTGAACCGTAATCACCAGGCCTGTGGAGCGACTGGGATACAGGACTCGCCCGATTTTGCTATCATGAGGAAGAGCTGCAAACGATGTCTCAAGACCCAGTGCGCCCTTTTTCTTGTTTCCCATTATCTTTCGCTGACCAGACTGCAGTTTCTTGCAAGGCACACGTCATCTACTAGACACCTTGAACTTATTAGTACCTCATAAGCACAGTATGTTGACCTTGTGGGGATGGGACCACTGTACGAACCAACCTGCGATTCTATTGGGTTCCAGGGCTTCACGAGGTGGTTCAAAGGCTCGACACGTTGGAGAATGCGGGGGCGAAAAAAGAGGATGACGCTCAGAAGAAGCTTGATCAGTACAAGGCCCAGCGCCTCCAGTTTGTTTCTCAGCTTCAAGAGGTATATCACAATGCTGCGCGTCGTTTCTTGGTGCTTATTCCCTGTAGCGCGCCCCATTGTTGACGCAATGGTACGGAGTATCCAAGAAGGAAAAGCGCCAGGAGACACAGACTCGTCAAAGGAATCGCATGGTGGCGGGAGTTAACCATTTTTACCTAGCACCCTTCTTTTCTAATAGCATACAGTGTGAAGGCCAGGTTTCTTGATCTGGGTTACGAACTCTGCGAGATCCAGCAGATCCTGTGGGACGTTGGGACGGGTCCAGCATTGACTGATACCGGTATGTATCTGTTTTCTCTGTCGTTTATTGTTCTCACCATAATCAGTCTGGCAGCGGGTTCGTGTCAAATCAGAGCTACGAGTCATTGAAGTACGAGATGCCCGCCTTCTACCCGTCGAAAGGTGATGTTGGATGTTCTCCAAGAGCAACAGTTCATTCGTCTGAAGACCCTTATGTCAGTCGAGTGGCTCATAATTCCTAGTGTCGCTGACCAAGTTGTCCGAGGTCAAAACCGCTTTTGAAGCTGAAACTGGCGATATCACAGAAGCGACGTTCAGTCATCTCGAGCTTCCATCATTGATCGCGAACTCTCTGGGGATCACAAAGAGAAGCTCGAGATGGAAGTCAAGCAGGACTAGCTCTTTGCATCTTACCCAGCAGCTTCTTCCGGATCTCAATCTGTTCTCGATCTGGCTACCACCATCTTCTCCTGTGCAACCAGATACTATAAAGGGAAAACGCCTATCATCTCATGGGATGGTATTCTTCGTCACCATTGTGCTCGTCCCTTCTCGGACTTTGAAATTCTCTATTCAACCAACATCAAAATTTCTCTCCCAAATTTTTTATTTGCTTCCCAGGTTATAACTTTAGCGGGTCTTGATCCTTCCCTTGCCACACCTCCGACATGGACCAGCTTGAAACTCGATATATTTGCGAAAAGTGCACTGAATCCTCTCGACGCCGCCGACGTCACCCTTTCGGTGATTTCCAAGTTGTATTCAATTGGAGAGGAGAGGTAAGACGGTCTGCTACTGTATTCTCCCTTAATACTGACGTTTTTCGCCATTAGATTTCACATGGAATAGATTCCAAGGAGCACCAGAAGCTTCGCCTTGTCACCAAGGAGGACAAACTCCAACTCATACCGATCCAGATGACAATGAGCCATTTTCAATGGATGTGTGTCCGTTGTCTTGATCATCATCAGAATTTAAAAACTCACGGTATCGTCGTCGCTCACGTTCAACATGTGGATGTCGCATTTCAATTGAATCAAGGTCATCTCTGACTGCTCCATAGACATGGGATCCAACAACCCGTGGTTTGCCAGGACTATATTTCCGTCGATACATAGACCACTCACCGTTTCAGACTTAGGCTATAGCCCTTTTCCTTCATGTTCTCGTCGTTTTCCCGTCTTTATCGATGTATTCTTCAACAATTTAACACAGCCTCGTGTCAGTGAACTGGCCACTGCTAGCTTGCTGCTAACCTTTCCGGGCTGAGGTAGACCAAACCAGGGACGCTTTGGGTTTGTTCAATCTTCTTGACCGCCGTCTCCTTCAATCTTGAAGATGCCCTTACCGGGATCGAAGCAGATCGAAGCTCGAGTATCATCGTCAAATCATCGTCGAGCTTGGTGAGAGTAAAATGACACGTGCCTCATCTCGGCTCTCGTCTTTCCATTGGCGCTCATAATGCCACGACAATCTGGACGGCTCAAAGCCAAACCGTCCGCTCCTCAATCAGATGCCGAAGAAGAAGAATATAATGACGACGAACGGGAACCAGAAGTTGAATACAAGCCGGAAAAAAAGTCGTCCGCTCGAGCCAGCAAATCCGGCGGTGTAAGCAGGTCTGCGAGGCTCCGACTACTCCCTACGATGCCCATAGACATTCTTTTTGAGGTCAATATAGATTTCCTCTTTTTCGCGTCATTTACTGATTGCTTTTATCCAGATATTCAGCTGCCTGGAACCTCTCGATCTCGTCCGTCTCATACGCGTCAACAAGGCTTTTCGCGAGACCCTTGTCGCTCCCAATGCTCTTTATATATGGAGAGCTGCTCGTCGACAGCACGATGCTCCAGATCCTGTCCCTGGATATACCGAATTTGCCTGGGCCACTTTTCTATTCGGTGCCTCCGTTTGCCAGGTCTGTCAGCTACCCTTTTCCACTGGGCATCAAGCTGAACCATTTTCCAGGTCTGCGGAGCGACTGGGATTCGAGAACCCGATTTTGCCATTATGAGGAAGAGCTGTAAACGATGTCTCAAAGCCCAGTGCGCCATTTCTCATTTGTCCATTATCTTTCGCTGACTAGATTTCAGTCTCTCGCGAACCACAGGGCATGTTGGATCTGATATCTTGAAATTGGTGCCATATACGCACAGTATGTCGACTTTCCCTTGGATAGGCATCGCTTGCTGATCCAGAGCAGCTACGATAACCACTGCCCGAGCAAGCTCGAATTTCTACTGGATTCCAGAGCTGCACGAGGTGGTTCAAAGGCTCGAGACATTGGAGAAGGCGGTAGTGAAAAAAGAGGATGATGCTGAGAGGAAGCTTGATCAGTACAAGGCCCAGCGTCTTCAGCTTGTTTCGCAGCTTCGAGAGGTATGTTGCGACGCAGCTCCGTTTCTTGATACTCATTCCCGGCAGGATGCTCCTTTATTGAAGCAATGGCACAAAGAATACGTGAAAACGTCTAAGAAAGAAACACGACAGGAGACCGAGGCTCGTTGGGCCCGTCGGGAGACAGCGTAAGCTCGTGTTCTTCCTTCACTGACCATGCTAATTGCCTTCATCCAGTGTCAATGACCGATTCCTTGCCCTCGGTTATGAGCTTTGTGACATCAAGTCTATTCGATATCAAATACGGACAGGACCAGCTCTGACCGATGGCAGTAAGCATTTGTTTCCTTTTGCCCATTCTATTTACTCATTATAACCAGTCTGGCAGAGAATTCATGCCAAATTCGAGCCTGATGTTATTCAAGCACGAGATGCTCGCATTTTGGCAGAGCGTCGAAAGAAAATGTCGAATGTTCTCGACAGGCTCTATCTTAATCATCTCAAGGCCTTCTCACCCGTAGATTGGCTGAAACTTCCTCGTGTCTCTGACCTCCATCGCTTCTCCGACGTCCAGGCAGCATTTGAGGCAGAGACCGGCGATATCACCGAGACCAGCTTCAGTCAGGTGGACCTTTCTTCGGTTACCGCAACCTGGGTGGAGAAGCGAAAAGGACGCCTGGAAGCAGAAGTGAAGCTGGAGAAGCCTTTTTCCTCATATCCAACTGAATCTGCATCATCACAATCTGTTCTCGACCTCGCTACCATCGTTTTCAAATGCTCAGAATACTTCTGCCGAGGCCAAAAACCGATTATCGCCCTAGATGGTATTTCTCGTCATTATTGTGACTCCAAATCCGATCACGACAAGGCGGACGACGTACCTATCAACACTCTCAAATTCTCTTCTACAGCATCTCACCTTGCTTCAGAACTCATTAAAATGGCTGGTCTCGAGCCTGGAATTGCCAGCCCGTCCGACATGGACCAGCTCGACGTTCAATATCTCTGCGAATCATGTCTCGACGCTCCGGTCAACAGCCATTTTCGGTATGGCTTCCGCTCCAATGACGGATACCCTGTATCCAATTGGAGACAAGCCGTGAGTTTCTCTTATATCCCGCTTTTTGCCAGCGTTGACAGCTCTCAGATTTCACATGCTTATAATTACTCGGACCACCAGAAGTTTCGCATTCTTTCGCAGGAGGAGAAACCGGAGATTTTCTCGATGACCTACTTCTCCCCTGTTGCTGAATCAATGTGCACTCATTGTCTTCACCATCACCACAAATTCACCTTGACCGATGCTGTTATTGAACATGTCAAATCCAAGTATGTCGTCTCCCTGCATCTATCGGTTCTTTCTGATCGCTGCTTTCACAGGCACAATGTTCCAGACCCAGTGGTCGGCAAAGACCTTATTTCAGTGGGGAACCGAGTCAGTTTTCCCCGCTGGAGGATCAAGCTCTAGCATCTTTATTATCTTTTCTCGTCATTCTTCTGTCACCCTGCTCGACTTGTTTCTCCTGTGTTCTTGTACTCGCCATTCTGCCTCGCCATTCTGCATCGACATTCTCTGCATATACATTTCGCTCATTCACTCGCATTGTCGTATCGAATCACTATAACCGAGCCAAACCTTATATTCCTTATCCCTTGCAATAATAATACAATGAAATGATTATGGTCATATTCCGTGAACATCTGTGATGAAGGTATTCTATTGAGGCAGACAGTCCCTCAGGATGTGATCCTGATCCGAACGACGTCGGGTCGCGCCAAGAATGTGGCGACGAAAGCGGTTCTGAGCCGCGTGAAGCTAGTCAATACCTGGCTTAAATACTAGGGTGGAGGACGTACGAATCGCCAGAAGGGATAACTACTGTATCCCAAAAAGATCAATCGTGCCTCAGGCTGAGGCTGTGGGGAATCCAACGACAAGAGGGTTAGGGAAGATCATGACCATATACGATGGACGTACAGAATCTCTCGGAATGGATAGAATTGTAATCCCGATGCAGCTTGACTGGCAAAGTCCACGAAAGCGGTTGATCTGGAAAAGGCCGGTCAAGATACCGCTGATGAACAACATGGCCTGAACAGGATCAAACTGGTGATCCAAAATTGAGTCCTGCGATACGAAAGACCGTCCTATCTTCGACGAGTCTGTCGGAAAGGCTAAAAGAAGGTCAATAGAATACCATGAAAATAGCAAAGAGGCTCACGTTTGACTCTCAGTCAACTCAACGAGTGCCTTGCTCGTACCCGACAATATAGTCGGGTTGGGACAATTTTCCACCGAAATTCCCAATAGGACACGGCGGTCCTATCTTCGACGATGGCTGAAAAGGTGGTCAAAAGAATATTCACAAAAATATAAAAGAGCTCACGTTTGACAACCCCAACGAGCGGCTTGCTCGTAACCGACAATTTCAGTCGGGTTGGGACTATTGATCTAAAGTCCCAGCGGCGTTCTTCTTGTCACCGAGCTGCAGGCTTGTCTTGCCTATTCGACGGTCTTGCGTCGGTGGTCTGGAGAATAATATAATAATAAGCATTGTAATCAAGTCGGAGCAAGAAGCTGACCTTTGACCAAGGCCGATCTTGGTCTCTTCGACGGTGCTTCGTCGGCTTGGATCAGGTCCAGGGCTGTCTGTATCCCAGTAAGTCGTTGAAAGACAAGGAAAAAAGAAAGAGCTCACTATTCGATCCTGCGCTGGATCGCGCAACAAGGCGTGTGGCCTTCTTCGTCATGTTAGAACCTCATGACGGTGGGTCTGGGACCGAAGGAGAATAAGCTTTTGCTGGAGACGACGACAAAGAAATTGACCTTGAACCCTGCGGAAAATTTCCGCTACAGAGACACCTCTGTATAATGCAATGCCAGGAGCTAAAAGCTGAATAAATAAGGCGATTCCAGACGAGAGAGACGGCTCACCATTGGGGTCAGCTCCGTCCGTCGAGACGGTGTCCGCCAGAGTTTTTGTCGCCTCCCACGGGTGGTCTATGCTACGGCAATTCCCGAACTCAAGTTCGATTCTGCTGAAGGGAAACTTCAGATTTGTTGCCGAAAAGAAAAGTCGATACAAGTCGTAAAAAGTCAAGTCAAAAGTCGTTTCAAAAGAGAATAAAGGTAGACGGATATGGAGCCCCAAAAAGCAACATCATCTGCCAACAAGAAGAGTATCAATGAGTACCGTCAAAGGAAGATCAAGATAATGTTTCATAATAAGTACTTCTGATTGAGTCGGTGTGCTCTTAGACCGTTGGCTTTACTGCCACGGTTTTGATATTGGGGCAGGCCAATAGAATGTTGTATACGATGTCATCTGAGATAGGCTTCTGCACTGTGAAGCACGTGCATCATGATGCCGGTTATGCTAAACGTCACACAAGAAGCCTATAAGAACCGTTCTTTTGGAATAAATGGCAAAGGATACAGCTGCAGCGGAATGCCGCTTTTGAGGTAGTGTACGGTACCGCGGATCATGTAACGATGATTGCACAGGAGAACCGATTGTTGACAGATCCTTAGCCTTTAGATCAGCTTCCGCGGAGCGTCGTCGAGAATAAATATTAATTAAGAATGGTATGGCACATCTCGTTGCACTACTCTTGCTCTGTCAACCTCTGCTGGAAAGGAGATATCTCGCCTGGGAAAATGATCGAGCTTTCGAGTATAAATTCAGGCAAGAATCGCAATTGACCCCTTGCCTCTCTTTCTCTCTACAACCATCTACCTGACTCCTATCCATGTCTTCAATGAACGAATACGCCTCCCCCGCCATTGCTGCCGGCCAGTTTGACGAATTCGATGACGTGTACGAAGAGATGGAGTCTTTCGAGATTCCTGAAGACGATTCAAGCTTCATGCGGGATGTCCAAGACCTGTTTGACGACATGCCCGAAGACAATGACGATTATGAAGTGTACTCTACCGATTCTTCCGATGACTCTGACGACGATGAACAGGTTGACATCCCTGTCCGGGATCCTCGAGTGATTTATACCGAGTTCACCATGCCCTGGGACCCACGGACGTCGACGTACGACAGCAACGCTTTCGAGATTCCTCATATCATTGTCTCTTGTCCCGATAGTTCCCCTATTCCTCTCCGAGTCCCTATTTCTGTCCAGCCTCGAGCTCACAATCCTGCCTGTCCTCGAGCCCCAGAAGCTATCAAGTCTCGTTGGAGCAAGGTTTGGTCTGTGACTGCGCGTATTGCTTCGGTTATTCTGGAAGGCATGCAGAACACGTATTCCGAGGAGACTCTCATTGTCGCATAAGGTAAGTTTTATTCTCTCATTCCCTAGACCGTTTTTAATTATCATGACAGATTTATTTCTTTCCACGGACTTTTATTTCTCCCGAGACTCGGACTTTACATATACATGGACATTTATCGATATCGGACATTTATTTATACCCAGCTAACTTTTCTAGATTTTTGATAGTCGATGGAGGGTGGATCAAAAGATAAGTCAAATTATTCTCTCATTATCCGGGTCAAACGTCTCTTCGGTCATCCGGATCAATCAAAGGGACTCGTCACCCCTTCGGCTGATCTAGATGCTCGTCGAGATGCGTCGAAAGAAGACTCGTGCAGTTGACGGACTGCAGAGTCTCTTCTTTTGACTACCGCGATGGTGGTCCTTCTTGTTCATTGAATTTACGCTTATAACGATATCATTCCAGGACTACCTAACTATCATATGTCAAGACTTGCGTGCAAGAAGATAAGTCAGTCTTTTTCGGTCATCGTTGCAGGACAAGCGTCTCCTCGGTCATCTGGATCAGCCAAAGGGACTCGTCACTCGCGTGACTGATCTAGATGCTCGTCGAGATGTGTCGAAAGAAGAGTCGCTGCAGTTGACGGACTGCAGAGCTTCTTCGTTCGACTACCGTGACAATGATCCCTCTCTCGTTCGTTGAATCTTTGGCCAACAATATCCTTCCAGAGCTATCCAATTATTGCGTTCAAAGTCGAGAGTCGGTTGTACAAAAGATAAGTCATTCTTTTCTGGTCATCGCTGCGGGACAAGCGTCGCTTCGGTTATCTGGATCAGTCAAAGGGATTCGTCACTCCGTTGACTGGTTTATATCATCGTTGAGATGCGTCGAAAGAAGACCCGCTGCAATTGACGGATTGCGGAGCTTCTTCTCTCGATTACCGTGATGATGATCTTTCTTGATCACTGAATATGAGCTGATGAAACTTATCCAGAACGATTTTGTTACAAAGTCTCGGCCTCAAGGCTGCAAATATAAGACATCATCTGTCCTTAATATTTATTGGCATTTCCTGGATCGCCAATATGCAACATACTCTTCAACACAATCTCTTTCAATCGGTCCGCTTTGCTCTAAAGTCGCTGAATCTCGGCGGCAAAATTCAGTTCCAAGACTGACACTCCCCGATGACATCCTTTCGAAATCATTCTCCATGAATTTCGTCAATGGCCAAGCTGGATTCTTTTCGCCACTCTCTCGAACCAAGTCTAACCATTTTTCAAATGGAATCAGAGGCAAGGGGTCCGGCGATAGAGATGTGGAGAGGTACTGAAGGATGGTGGACCAAGATTGTCTCGTCGGGTTTTCCAAGTGATAAAACAGGCTGAAATTCTTTGAGAACAGACATTCAAGCAGAACTGTACTGGCTCGATTCACTGGGATCCAGGACAGTGTCTTTGAAGATAATTAGCTTTGGTTTCCGGAATCACCTATGAAGTACTTACACCGCGTAGTTCAGGCAAAGCATTCAATGCCAATGATGCTCGTACCATAATTGGAATGTGTTCATCGATGTTCCAAGCTCCTGAACCCTCTGCTCCGCTCATCTGACCGATTCTAATACAAGAGACTCTCAGACGGGTATGAAAAAGGTCATTAGCTCGAACAGAGAGTCTCTCACAGACCCATTTTGCTTCGGCATAGCCCAACTCGACTGTTGATGGGGCATCGACGGGCGCTTCGGGGATCTTTATCGATCCTCGAGTTGCGAAGCGTCCAACGACGGAAATGGATGACGTGAACAATAGTCTTGTTGGTTCGCTTGGAATCCCTCCACGTGCTACGGTGCTGGAGATTCCAAGTCTGATTAAATTGAGCAGAGCTTTGACATGTGACTCGAAAGACTCTAGTGTTCGGTTGAAGTTCACCGGCCATGCATTGTGAATGATGTGAGTCACTTGCTTGAACTTTTCAGGAATCAGTACCAATTCGAAGCATCTGTTTGCGATGCACGTACCTCTTTGATTTGATCACTTTCAAGTCCAAAATCCTCCAAATTTGTTTCAGACTCGTATATGCGGACTTTTCGCCACCCCGCCTCAGAGATATATATGCCGCGGGTTCGGAAAGCCTGCATTTGACGGTCGTAGGGACAGACATTGTGACGCCGATTCAGGCAGGTTACGCTTGTTACAGTCGGGTCTTCTGCGAGTTGCGCGAGTAGAAAGCAACCCAAGCTTCCAGTGGATCCTGTTAGAAGAATGATCTTCCCAAACGAGGGCTGATATTCTTTGAGTGTTGGACGGAATGGAGCTAATATGTTAAGCTCCCGTTCATATCGGTCAACCATGGCTTCCATCGCTGATATTCTCTCATAAGCCTCATCTCTCTGGACTTCGCATCCAGCTAGTATTCTCCCAATGGCTGAGTGAAGCTTGTTCACAGAACAATTCCGAAAGCAAAAGTCGGATTCGAGTGTCACTTCTCGATCTGCAAGACTGCTCAAAATAGCACGGCGAAGTCGTGTTGCTTGCAGACTGTCCATGCCCACTTCGAAGAAATCGACATTATCGGCATCGTCGGAGAATGCCTGGAATCCATCGAGTCCGGTGATATCTGATACCAGGAGACGAATGGCTTGCTTTAACGCGCTACCTCCATCGCTATCTGGTGATGGAAATGGTCGAGAAGTGGATTGATTATCATAGCAAGTATCGATTTCCTTCTTGAAAGCTTCCCAGGTAGCTTTTCTCGCCAAGCTTCCTTTATCCGTCCTGACGAGTGGACGTGTCGTGAAAACCAGCATTTCGGGAGCAAGCTTCCCATGTTTATCCACCAAGAGATTTCCTCGCTGGAGGTATGGATCCAAGGATTGTCGAAGTGTCTCGTCCATCATGAAATCGTTCTTGACTTCAATGAGAAGTCCCAATGACATCTGTCCCTCTCCAAATGCTAGAGCCGCCTTGACAGACGGATGTTCAGCGATGACATGTTCCAATGCAGAAGGCTGGACCTTTTCTCCATTGCAAAGTACCACAACATCATCTGTGCGACCGAGAATCTTGAACTGGGCTGGATTCTCTGGGTTTCGGAGTAGGAGATCTTGAACGATGAAGGGGGAAGACCAACCTAGAGGTGTGCCTTTCAGACGGTATGTTCCATTTCCAGTATCACCGGGAAGAAACTCGAGACCGATGTCAGTCCGAGGCATGAGATAGTGCCAATGGTAGCCGGACGGGATACGCTCGATGGGAGCTATGGCACCGAGTTCTGTTGCACCTAAGGAACATTAGATTAGAATCTTGAAACATGAGAGAGAGTTCGTACCCCAATGGTTCAACAGTTTGACTCCTTGAGCAACTAGTTCGTCACCAATACTTTCCTTCATCGCAGCACCCCCAATAGCGATTATCTCCAAAGACTTGAGAGCTGCGACTCCGCCGGGAATTTGTGTGATATCTTCAAGAATCGATGGTACTGAGAGGAGTGTCTGTGCTCTTGTTGATTTCAAAGCTTCCAAAGTTGAAGTTGCGGTAGGAATCACCGATGATGGAAGAAGAATGAAAGGCATTCCGATTGACAAGGACAGACATGGTGCGAGCAACCCAAATCCCTATCAACCTTTCATTTAACTTGGTTCCTTTCTGAGTGAGAAGAGATACTTACGTGATACAATGGCAGCGTAGAAACACAGAATTGAAAGGGAGTCTGCTGTTCGGGAAGACGGTGACATGCCGCATATATCAGCATGTAGACCTGGGCGTGATAGATCGGTTTTGGAAGGTCGGTAGTTCCAGAGGAGTGAAGAATAATCGCATCAGTGTCGTCGTACTTGAAATCAGTGTACATTGGTGGCGCAGGGTGGGAAGAGTCGAAATCGAAGAGAGCGTCCCAGCTAAGCGCATCAAGGAACTCGGTATCGTGGCGCAAGAGCTTCGTGGCTTCAATTACTGTTCTTTCCGTCTGTCTGGTCTTCAGAACAACCTTTGGTCTCGTCATGTCAATGAGATGAGCGACTGCTACCGCACTGAGTCGTGCAGAGAGTACTAGAACCTGCAAAACAGTCATGAGTATCAAGTCTGAATAGGCCACAAAACCCACTGGTGTCCCGATTCTCAGCAAAGCAGCAATGTAAATGAAGATGGCTACATCGCTGTGTAGAAATATCGCCAAAGGAGGGATCTTTCTCTCTCTGGAAATCCGCCCTGTGGTACAACCCGTGTGGACAAGCCAAGCCGAAGCATGTTCAACCGCATTCTGGAGCCCGGCAAAAGTGATTCCGCGAGGTGGAATATCCCCACTTTGGCTTTGCCAGCCAAATATGTGATCAGGGTTATGTTCGGCCACAAAGCTGATGAGCTGTGGAAGAGAGTCGAGTCCTTCAGGTCGGTCATTTCCACAGCCCAAGTTGAGATATGGACGAATGAAAGCAGATTTGGAAGCCATGATGCTGATAGAGCTAGAAGCTAGAAGGGCGCTGAAGGATTTCGAAGTGAGAGGTACCTATTTAAACCTTCACGGAGACGCTTGTGGCTGAGCACCGTTATAATCCCTAGATGTCGGTGTTGACTATATCCATCGTCACTCCGAGCTTGTGGAGCGCCAGACAATCGGTGGATACTTTTTGAACGCGAGACGATCGGGATTGAATGAATACCCGATCTGTCGATCAAGTGTTCAAGCTAGTGCCGGATTCTCGTGGCATCGGTGGCGGAGTACTAAGACAAGGCACTATCGATGCGGTGCGGTGCAAAGAGCCTAATTCAATCCGAAACTGCGACACCGGAGTGTGAAAAGCAGCGTCTTGCATTGAGATCAAATGTATATCCAACAGTTCCTGTTGAGGAACAAGTCGAGGAACCTGGCACATGATAGCACAGCCCCTGTGACGTCACAGTCACAGTCACTAATATCATGTCACAGCACGTTACCCTGGCTCGCGATCGGTTGACCGCTTCCACCATTGTTCCCCTCGTCGCAGGCATATTCCTCCTTCATTCTTCTCTCGCCATGGCCAGCTCGCTCTTTTCAGTTTATTTATCATTTTATGAGAAGGAAACAGACATACATTCTCTGTCCGAGCAGTTGTGGACGCCATATTCCGGAATATCTACAGTGTAGAGGAGACGCAACGCCAGAGAACAAGGACCTCTGGTACCGCATTGTGAGTCACATTCTATCAAATAGACGATTGACTGATGTATTCTTGTTCTAGTGTCCAATAGCAGGCTTAGCACCAGTTAAGTAATGTGTAAAGAATGACCTTCTGGACCAAGGTTTGGCAGCTTGTAGCGCTTAACACAGTTTGGTGTCTGACAAGTCTGTGATGGCGGAAAGAGCATCTGCTCAGCTTGAGAAAAATTCAACAGATATTCTCTTGACAGAGAGGGATTAAAACGAGCTCACTGAACGACTGATTCAGCCTACGGGCCATGAAATGAAGCTTCAGAGTGTCTGCAGCATCCCTGGTAGAGTATTCCTAGCAGATCTCTCGCAGTGCAGCCCAGGCCCCATCAATGACTTTCTTGGATAAGCCAGGGGATGCGGAAAGGAAGACCTGAATGTCTCCAGGAAGAGTATCAGGGCTCTCAGCAAGATTACTCATGGGTTGAGGGAAGCAGCGCAATAATCTCATTTTTCAACCAGGAGGTCAGCTGGACAAACTGGATGAGATTTGGAATGGAAAGGGCATCGGCGAGGCCATCTACGCACGATAATGCGTTGAATATTGTTTTGAGCGAGGCCATCGCGTCGTAAACGACGATGTGGTACGACGGCGACCCCTTTTTCCCAGGCTTGGTCATCCGTTTCCAGCCGGTTCTTCGAATTCCTCATTTCCTCTGAGAATAGGAACCGTTGGGTACCCGTTTTTACTGCTTGCATTCATCGGAGATACATACATCTTTATTTCAGGATCGATCGTATTATGACGCCATAGATCAATGACCTGGGAATGTGATAAGAGACGAGGAGGCGCTCAGAAAGCTTGAATCATCCTCGGTATCAAAGTCTTCGTGGTCTGACGATGTCCTCATCCAGCTCCTACATGTCTGGATTTCCGTCGTTTCGACGACTCCACTCTGCCAAGAACACTGGTCTATGCATGAGAGCGCTCCAAAGCACCTCTGACGTCCCTGGGATGAGCTGGATTGGAGGTGGAAGGGCCAGACCATACGCGGATGAATGATATGAGAAGGATCTATCCATCAAATTCGGCATGCTCCAAGTCGAAAATGAACACGACAATGGAGTCCTGCAGGTCAGGGCTGGAGAAAAAACTTGGACTGAAGGGATTCAGTGCTAAGATGGCGAGATGCGTCAACTGAGAAAGAGGGCGAAATATCTTCAGGTTTCCACCTGAGAATCTGTCTGTCCAGACTTCCGTCAAGTGGAGATGAGTGAGAGACCAGAAGCAGGAGCCTTCGAATGAAGGAACCGGGTCTTGTAGAGCTTGTAGCCATGTTGTACTGTAGCATGTGGATTTTACAGCTTAACCTAGAGATACCACTGGGGACGCGACCCTTTCGGGGTTAAACCTTGTGTAAACCGCTAGCTCGGCGCAACCTCGCAGGATACCAGGTCCCGGTCCGGAACATCTTTCAAAGGCGCCCTGCCAGTCTCCAAGGTTTTGACGATGGCCGTTGTTTATTTAGGTTTCGGAGATCTTTCAAAGGTTCCAGAGACGCGAAAGATAGATACCGGCAATCAGTAGCATGTTAACCCTTGCTCCCCGTCTCTATTCAATGTCCCTGAATACCGTTATTTCAGGCGTTTTGACATGATTCCCTTAACCCTCGCTATTTATATTGGTCTGATCGATACATTCTTTCAACCCTGGGCCCGAATCTTGTCCTCTTTCACTGCATTTTCAGGTATTAGTGCCAAACTGCCATCTTAGCCTTGTCTTAGCCAGTCTGGAATTAGTTCTAGGCAATCGATTCATTTGTCGGTGGGATCAAGATTCGCTTTGAATCTCCAGTCCGGTATCAAGCACCTATCAAACTCGTTCGGACAATCTTCTTTGGCTTCCCAGCCTGAAATGGTCTTATTGGACCGTACTATATATATCGGTCCGTGGTAATAAGTATCAGTGCTGTTGATTATCGGCTACAGTATGATGCTAACTGTCTGAGGCTCAGGTCATCTCATCTTTCTCATAGCCGTGTGTTCAAGTTCCAGCTCCGATTAGCAGGTCTGGATGGGGTGTAGAGTTGGTAGAGCTATATTGCACTGTTGCATAACCGTCTACATTTTGAGGGGCTAGACTGGCATCGGTGCACGTCGGTATTTTGTACATTTCTCGTCAACCTTTGCCGCCATCTGCCGCCTTGTTTCTTAGGCGAGTTGAGATCTCCCTCTTTTTCGATGCCATCATTCCATCTCCGCAAATGAGCTATAAACAGCAAGTGAATTGTTCCTGCTTGATTCTAATCTTGGCTAATTTTCTCTACTCAGACACGCTCTCAGTGGCCTCACTGTGAAGTCTATGCATATTTATTTTTGTGCAGTAGACAGACCTTATGCCAGCCGATGGCTATTCATAGGTGGTTTACTTCTTGATCAGATTGGAGCTCATACATAAGCGAGTCTTTCATTGTTCTACCCCCGTCTTCTTGGCCTTGACCTCTAATGTCCCACCTGAGGTTGATAAACAGCGACCTCTCACAACAACAGCCAGTAGGAGCAGCTATCTGTGCTTCTTTGGGATATGGTGAGCTCCCCCAAACCCCTCAGCCTCGCTGATGTTTTTCAGGATCCTATTGTGTTCTGGCTATGACCGCGATATATGTCTTAATGTAGGATATTGTCACATCGACTCGCGCTCCACTCACCTCTGGTCCCATCTAGCCGTCGTCGGAGTCTCCGCAAATCTAGGGCAAGATGTGTGTTGCTGAGTTTTATCATTACGATGTTCCTGGCAACAACGGCTTGCTTCATCGCCGATACGAGAATGTCACTACTGCAGGAGAAAATTCTTGCAGCCAATGCTCAAATTTCGACCCCGTTCTTGGATTCCTGGAAGCGCTATGCTGTCATGTACAGCATTACAATGCATGTTGTGGTGTGTATCTCTTGGCACTGCCTATAATTAACTCTGAGATCATTCATGATGACAGCTTCTGATGAGCGACACGATCGTCGTTTGGAGGGCTTGGGTTCTATGTGACCGCCGATCCGTCCATGTAGCTCTGTCATGTTGCATCGTGGGCTCCACTGGTAGATATTTCATCAAATTCAGGCCCATTTTATCTTGCTCACCTTGAGACAGTTGGGAATGCTATTCACGTCGAAAAACAAATTGAATACTACTATCATGGGACACCATTCTCAAATATCATGTCCATTGTCTTGATGCTTTTGCCCATTGCCCTCACTCACTTGCTGGCAACATCCGCGATCGCGTACAAGGCCTGGTAAATTTCATATTTCTGGTCCCAGTTCACTCTCGCTCATTTTGGCTCTCAGGATCTGCAGGGTCTCTGTGCGGAAACATCTGAATAATATCTCTCAGGTTACTAGAGCTGAGAAGGTGTTACTAATCCTGATCGAATCCGGAGGTCTATTCCTAGCGGTTCTGGTGAGTTCCTCAGGTCAATTGGAACTAATAACTGAGTGTCTGATCCAGATATTCGTGCTAATATTATTACTCCTTGTTCGCTCGGCTCTGACGATCTATCTTTACGTGACTGAAATCGGTATATACGGCATGGTACAGTCAAAGTTTGTATGATAATTCCAGAGGACTCACTTTCTTGCCAGGCCATGTACCATGTCGTTATTATTATTCTTGTCACTGGTCGAGATGCGCCCTGTGTGGCCGCATTCCAAGACGGCACTCTAGTTGCACCTTCCACCCAAGTCTTAGGCACACGTAACAGTGCTGATTCTACGCCCGTTATCAATATCGGCTTCAATAGAGAATCCAGTGGCCCAGTAGAGACCAAAGAGACTTCGTCACTCCCGGTGTAACTTGGCTCGGACTTGCGTCATTTTGAAATTGAAATATCTACTCTATGTATGTCAAGGTTAGTTTGATTCAAGAAGACCTATCTATTTGGCTTCGCGATTCTCGTCCATGAGTCCCACTTGTGGGCTCTTTTGTTGGGAATGGACGAAAATTATGGAAACCATGATTAAAGACTCTTTGAAAGAGCCCAATGCAAATATGATACCTGACATATTTTTCATCTCGACACCGAGCATTAATATTACGGTCGGTGGAGTCTTCTTGACTTGTTCAGACTATTGATTCATTTAGGTGGAAGGAAAATGCAAGGAAAATGTCCAGCTGATGCCAAGAGGAATATCATTTGCTGTTGCGGCATCCAGGTATTTGCAGAGAACATTCTAGACGTGGATATTTTACACTTTGACAATCAGTGTTCTCACAGAAGTCCGCAGATCATTGCTTGTGCTGTAGAATCATATCAATCGGGTCTGAGAGTATTGAGTATTGAGTTTTGAAAACTTGTATAATTTGAGAGGAGAGCCATGGCAAAAAGCATCAGCAAAAATTACAATTGACTTTTCAGCTTGTGAAAAGCACGAGATAATCAAAGCAGTCCAATGAAGGGTGTGAAGCTTGGGTCTATGGTCGTGCATTGTCTTAACAGGGACGTGAGAGCTCTATGATGCCGATCGGCATCTGTCGGATGCCGGAAAGGGTCCTGATCGTCGTCTCCGTGGTCACACTCTCGCGGCTGTCATGTCCTCGAACCATGGCAACAAGCAGACCTGTTGCACAGAATGCACTCGAAACCAGCTGGTACAGTACTAAGTATAGAAGTAAGCCAAAGGTCACTTGAGAAGCTGTGGGAAATATTCTTGTCAATAGTCCAGCTTTTTGTGCTGTCTGCAGTGTTTTGCTTGTGGGATTTCAGACGTAAAAAGTTGCACTTTTAAAAAATTACATGTTTTTGCGCTCTTTTGTGTGTGTACAAGTGCAAAAAGAGATTTGTCATCTTTCTGATGAAAGAGGGGGACTCGTCTTCAAGTTTGCCACCAGAAGACGGCCTCTATACACACTGGTCACTGCAATGTCACAAATCTTTCTGGAAAACTTGTGTTGTTGAATAAAAAGGTCAAAGTGCCATTCCAATTGTCAGGGAACCCTTCTCGTGATGCAAACGATGAGGGTCCCACTAAAACTGCCAAGTACAGCCTTTATACCTAGGTGAAGTAACTCTAAATCGGGGGCAGTTTATGTAGTGCACATGACATTATGTTGCGGGCGCTCCGGCAGCTCCGGCCCGTTGTCGACTTGGGCGTTTTTTGAGAAAACTGCACAGTAATTTCATCAACAAGATTGTCCAAACCAGATACATTGTCCGATTTCAACAGGTGGTCTACAAGTTGAGCTAAAGGGTCCAGATGAAAGACCATCAACTGGCGGGCAGCTCAAATTTGCCAGGTTTAGTGGCTTTGTCTTTCATAGAGATGAAGCGGGATACTAGATAGCAACAAGTCATCTCAAATTGGAGGCATGAAGAATTGATGATGATAAAGTCTGTCAGACTTTGTGCCACCGCTATGACTTTCCGTTGAACAGCCTTGTTGAGAAAGACCATGACTCTGGAGG
The DNA here is from genome assembly GCA_029320655.1 of Mycena floridula. Taxonomy (NCBI): domain Eukaryota; kingdom Fungi; phylum Basidiomycota; class Agaricomycetes; order Agaricales; family Mycenaceae; genus Mycena; species Mycena floridula. The sequence continues at coordinate 14,207 of JARIHS010000085.1, read as the reverse complement.
ATGTGGAACCAGATTGGATAAAGTTGTCCTGCTGCCACAGCAAAGGCATGTAGAAACCCAGTCTAGCTCGTTGAGACCATGAACAATGATGTCTGACTCGGTTGAAGTCAGAAATCTTGTCAACAGTTGGAGTGAGAGCTGGACCCTCATTGATTCCACTATCACAGCTTCCTGGCTCCTTTGCTTCTTTGCTTCATCTCCAATGCATCGTCATCTCGACAGCAACAACGAACACCTTTCCCCGACCCCGTTGGTGCAATCTCGATGACCGGCGTGATGTTTGGTGGCTCCAGTAGTGCAGACCGTATCAGCAAAACGGCACATCTGTGGAAGGCTGTGAAACTGGTGATGGAATGATCAGCATGGAATTTTTCCGGAGGTCCCACTGACACAATGTATATCCAGTTGATGAATCAAGGTATTGATCAAAGTGAGTCTTGGAGAGGATTTTAAAACACCAAATATTGTATTTCCAGAGGTATTGCTAAATTGAAATACATTAGGCTCTTTTTTATCCAGTCCCTCATAATAAGCAAAAACAAGCTGTGGTTCCTGGAGGAACCTAAAGCTTGTCTTCTATACTAGAAAACAGCTCAGGCACGTGTGCTGATTAATGATGACAAATTACTCTAACTGACATAATCATGTCAACACTGAAGGTGCAGATGCCGCCCGAGGCTGCCTGCAGGGTGGCGGCATGGGATTTGGGATGGAAAACAAGCTGTGGTTCCTCCCTCTGGGAGGAACCTAAAGCTTGTCTTTAGTGATTACGAGTCATCTTTAGTGAGTTGTTATTTGTCATCTAGAAATGGCGCCAGAGCTAATATATATGGAAATTGATAGATTGACTTTACGCTGATGTTTCTCCGCAACTTATCTTATCTTCACGTGCCCCTCGGGCGGTTTCGCTGAACTTACCAAAATGCCGAGTGTTCGATTCTCATCGTTGCCATTCTTTTCCGTTCTACTTTTGTGTCAATGTTCGGTATAAATTGTTCAGTGTCTGTACCCATGCCTGGCCATAATATCACTGAAGCGTTTCACATAAAGTCAAGGCTGTGTCTGTCCGGGTTGCTCAGCGGCTTCGCTGCTGAGCAAGCGAAGGGACAGCCCACTTGCAACTGACATTCTACTATTGTACTACAAAAGCAATTGCAATCCTCACAGTGGGCATCTTTCCTATCTCAAGTTCCAACTTACCCATTCTTGTCCCAGACTCCAGTGGTTCAACCCAACTTCTCACAGATCACCTGTGTGAGTATACTGTCAGGGTAACAGTATACTCACCCTAATTTGGCATCTACAAGGAGCCATTTTCATGGAATTATAAGACAGCTAGACAGACCATATTACCCCTCACGATGACTCATACCTGCCATCCTGAGAGTGGCCATCCATCCTACTTGTTTATATATCTTTTTCCACCATCAAACAATATCAAACCCCAGCAACTCCTAGGTGATTGTGGTGTAGAAATCTCCGCCATTTTGCACACAGTGGATCAATCAATCAATCAATCAATCAATCAATACATATAAAACACCTCGGTCACCTGATGCTGATTAATTAGATGACAAATTATTTTACTGACATAATCAAGTTAAAGTGCCGAAGGCGCAGACGCCGCCCGAGGCCGCCCGCAGGGCGGCGGCGCAGGGTCAAGGCAGAAAACAAGCTGTGGTTCCTACCGGAAACCTAAAGCTTGTTATACATTTGCATGCCGTACTGTATTGAGTCAGAAGGCTTACATGATCAAGTCCCAGTGACATTGTACCCAAATTTGAGAAGCCTTTGAAAAGTTTGAACAACCAAGAAACTCGAAACATAACTTTCTGCAATTGTGATCGATGGATGAAAGGGCATCAGTTGTTGAATCTCAATTTCCAGCCACCCCGCATCGGCTAATGGATCAATCTGTGCGCTTGTTCATTACATATTGATCGCACAGCAAATTCGATTGTTGGTGCATCTTGGCATAGATCAGCTTGCATGAACCCTTGAAAGAACAATTAGAGTATGGACTCAGTATTACACCGTTCTAAATGATAAACGATGCAATCCAAAAGAAGGCGATGTGAAGCTCCTGGAAAATGATCGGGCTTTCAAGTATGAAACCAGACAAGAATCGTAATTAATCCCTTGCCTTCTTTCTCTTTACCATCGCTGAACTTACCCTTATCCATGTCTTCCGTCATCCAGATCGATTCCCCCGCCATGGCCGCTGGCCAACCAAACATCTGCTTCATCAAGTCCTCGCCATAGAGCATAAGTCAAGTTTTTTGTGGTCATTGTTGCAGCGACAAGCATCTCCTCGGTCATCTGGATCAGCCAAATTGACTCGTCACAACGTTGGCTGATCTGGATGCTTGTCGAGATGCGTCAAAAAAAGACCCACTGCAGTTGACAGACTGCAGAGTTTCCTACTGTGACCATGTGACGATGATCCTTCTCGTTTATTGAATTTTCGTTAACGATATCTTTGAAGGACTAGCCAAATATCTGCTCAGAATTCGACAGTTCCTAGTACAAAAGATAAGCCAATCTCAAGTTCTTGTGTTCGTTGCCGGGTCAATTGTCTTGTCTTCATTCATCTGTATCAGCCAGAGTGGCTCGTCACCAGTTGACTCATCTAAATCACTATTGAGATGCTTCGAAAAAAGATCTGTTGCAATTGATTACACAAACTGATCAAGTTGTGTCTTAGACAACCTAGAATGTCCGCTTTCGGATTATATAATGCGTGACTTTCACGTGCTGTTATCATGCCCGCTACCTAACCTGTTAGGTACGGGTCTTAGATTCGCCCAATCAAGATCACCAGGCTCTTTTCGCTCCGTTGAATCAACGCCATTCATCAACTTGGCCAACGGTCCCTAACGAGGAAGAACCCTTTATATACCATCATGAGGTCAGATTCCATAGCTTCCCTTTAGTTTAGAGCTTTCTCTCACCAGTTTTGCATAAACATCGCCAAATTCAAGGTTACCGGAAGCTCGTCACAGACCCCCAGGGTATACCAGAAGGCATTGCCCATATATTGTGAGCAACATTGTTCATGTGTGGTCTCATTAGACAATAATGCAGTAGCTGCTTTTCTTTGGATGCTGTATACTATCAATATTGTGAAGGCAATGGTGAGAGCCTTCAAATCTTGGAAAAGCGGCGCAAGCAAAAGGGCCAAGATTATGGCGTTGATAGAACAAGGGTCCAGATACAAAGTACAACGACTAAATACTGGAATAAGAAAGGAGTCAATGAGTCAGAGTGAATCAGGAGAGAAATGGAAAGATACATGATTGGTGGGTAATGTAAGACCATCGGGGACATCGGACGAGCCTAACCGTGACAAATATAGCCTGTACCAGGGACCTTGAAAATGACTATGATGGTCAAATGACGGCATCTCAGAGGAAAGACAATACCTATGTAGCCGCAGAAATCGATGGAAGCTCCAAAAGAAGAGACAGCGGGATGTTCAGAACAAAAGATCCCGGTTGCCTTGTGACGGGAGATGGGAGCCTAATCAGCCCGTTTGCATCATAGTCCGGAATGACTGATAAGACGCACGAGCGCAAAAAGACAGATGCAGATGGATCGGTTTCATGCCAACGAGGGCTAGAATGGCTACGAGGAAGATCTTACGCCAACAACCTAAACATTGATCATGAAATCCTCGTCATCCCAGTCAAGAGCACCGTGAATGGAGTTCCAGTTGCCTAGTAGCAAGGAGAAGATGATGTGTCTGAAATGGAGGCTGTCAGGGAATTGAGACCAATTGGCTGGATGAGACCTCGAACATAAATACCTTCAATCTTTCGCTTCCTGTTACATCAGACAAATTGCCATTGTTGTTGTCATCTTCATGCAACTTTTGCGACCGTCCGGCGTCGCTACTTGTCTTTTTAAGATGATGATCTCCACATTCATTTGCGATATTGACATACTTTGCTATCATGATGTTTGTTGTCTGGGCTACTGCGATCTCTAACGAGCGCCAAAGTGACTTGCAAAACGTCAGTAGTTCGAATCTCTAGCCGCTCAATATTTGCTACTAGGTTCTTCAAATATGCTTCTCATTAAAACCTTGAATCCTATGACCGCATCAGCACCAAGCCAACGAGCTTTATGTGCGTCAAAGAGGATCTGCTATTATTAGTACCGCAACTCTTTTGTTTATCCATCAGATTCAACAGAGTCCCTCATATAAATGCGTCTTTTCAGTGATTGTTGTCGTCCCTCTCAAAGACCCCTTGACCTTGACCTACAATGTCAGACCTGCAATACATCTTTGACCGAATCCCAGTTCGACAGCCAGTTGCAGCAGCTATGTGCGCTGCACTGGGATATGGTGAGCTCCCAAGAATTGACCGCGATGTGTGAGTGCTCATATTTTCAGGATATTATACTATTCTGGCCCTGGCTGCGATATACATCTTGATGTAAGATATTGCTTCAGACGATGCAGTCTCCTTTACCTTTCGTCTTGTAGTCGTCGCCGTGGACTTCATAAATCACTGGCAAGACGTGTTCTCCTTGGTTTTATCATCACAATGTTGCTGGTCTCGACAGTTTGCTTCATTGTTGATGTGGAAATGTCGATATTACAGGACAAAATCCTTGCAGCCCCTGCTCAAAGTTCATCCTCGGCTATCACTTCTTGGAAACGAAGTGCTACCGTGTATACCATCTCAGTGCATGTTATGGTAGGTATTTTCTTGCGCCATGATTGTCATTTGAACATAATTTCATAATGACAGTTTTTCATGAGTGACTTGATCGTCGTCTGGAGAGCTTGGGTTCTATGTGACCGTCGGTCTATTCACGTAGTTTTATTTTGCTGTATCTTGGCTTCCATCGGTACGCATTCTGTTACCTTCTGGCCAGTTTTTCTCGCTCACTGTGAAAAAAGCCGGGAATGTTATTCACGTCGCAGAACAGATCAGACTCTGGACTGGTGCGATTCTTGAAATCACGCCAAAGATCATTACCCTTGTAGTACTGTTCTTACTCGCCTCGAGCAACGTCGTGGCGACATCAGCCATTGCCCACAAAGCCTGGTAAATTTCAAATTCTTTCAAGGTCGATAATAATCCTCATATACCATGGCCGGTAGGATGTGCCGGGTATCCGTACGGAAAGAGCTCAGCAACATTGCTCAAACGACAAGAGCTGAGAAGGTACTACTTCTACTGATTGAATCCGGAGCGGTATATCTCGGAGGTTGGGTAAGTGCATTAAGAACTCGAACTACGTGACTGACTGTTGAATCCAGGTAGTTGATGTGATGTTATTCCTTGTACCCTCTACTGGGCTGCCCTTTCTCTATGGTTCTGAATTTACTCCATATATCACGGTACACAGCCAGAATCACAATGATCCTACATACAGCACTGACAATCTTCCAAGGCCATGTACCCCGTCATCGTCATTCTTCTTGTTACTGGCCGGGACGCGCCATGTGTAACAGCATTCAGAGACGGACCACCAGTTGCAACGGCTCGTCGTGCATTTATGGAACCTCTTGATTCTTCTCCTACTCTCGTGATCCACGTCGGGTTCAATGGAGCTTCGAGGAGCGAAGCAGAGCGCAAGGATATCCCTTCACTTACAGTCTAATACTCTAGTTGACAAGTTGACATTTTCAAACTCTTTTGATGAATGACTCATTCTTGGTACTTATCTTGGTGCAACACTTCTTTCCTCCACTTCTCACAGGCTCTTTGAGACTTTTTACCGCATTTTTCTTTACAATGACTTGAAACTTCAAGTACCCTCTACTGTACCGATGTATTTAGCCCATATCCGTGTACCTTCGAGCCCCAATCTGACAGTATCCCTTCTTTCAAGTACTTTTCGGACCTAGAATCGACGAGTGCGGAAAAATTGCTTGGGTCCTCTTTTTGTCTTTTCATCTCTTAGTTCTCATATTCCTCCCTTTGATAACACATCCCTTTTCAGTCTTTGGCCAGGACCCTTCAGTCTTTGACCAGGACCCTTCAGCCTTTGACCAGGACCCCTGCTTTCAGCTCTGCATCTGACTCTAGCCCTGGTCTCATGAGCCGATTTTGTAAGCATTACAGACAAAAGTGTTGCATCAAGAATGAGTCATTCATCAAAGAAATATCAAGATCAAAAGAGAGAATTCTCTGTCGTCGATTGTGGCTCGTGGAAGGAAGTAATAATGTGACTTGCCGGTGCTAAGATGGTGTCGGATTTTGTGTACCGGGAACGAAAAGGCGGCCCGAGACCCTCGCGCGTGCCTCAAGTCAAGACTCTGGCACGACATTGAGTCTCTCTTATACTCTCTGGGGCACAATCTGTAGAACTCATTTTTGTACGTGTATATCAAAAATAATTCTTGCCCAGAACCAGCAGCATAGAAGAGAGGCAGAGAAGTTGGTGTGTTTCTCAGCTTGCTTGCTGTCGCTCTGAAAAATCCCTGGACAGCTTCCTCACCACCTTCCCCAGGCTTCCTCATCCAGTTTCCCACCTTCCTCACCCGGTTTCCCACCTTCCTCACCCAGTTTACCACCTTCCCCAGGTAGTTTTGCCCTGGTGCTTGTGTCATACCTACTTTTTATCAACATTGCTCGTACTTTTTTTATCATCAACTTCATCGCTCATCTCATACCTTTTTATCGACACTGACATGAAAACCCAAAGGCTGTGGTGTCAAGGTACGGTTATTTGCGCTGTTGCTAACACAGCCCTTTGCGCTATTGCTGACGCAGCCCTTTGCGCTGTTTCTGACGCAGCTTTGCGCTGTTTCTGACGCAGCCCTTGCCTTTTTGGGAAGGAATTGCGTGAGAGGCTGGTTCGAGACTAATACAAGATCTTACAGTCCAGATATTGCACAGATACTCAGTAACTTGAGTTGGTTTCAGTTTAAGGGTCAGAAATGTTCAGTTAATATTCTGTTATGTGCAGTTCCATTTTGAAAGACTGCGTGTTTCTGTAACACAAGATTCCTAGTGCATTCAGTCTGCAGAGTCAAGTGATCCCAAAATCAGGGTTGAATGATTGTCCATTAAGTATAAGGCCCACCTGTGCATTCTGACTAGACCTGAAACTGGTCCCTCTACTCGAATCCTCGTAGAGGGACCAGTAAATATCATAATTTTTTGGCGGGTGATATTTTGATGGGACCGGGTAGATAAAAGATTGCCTTATATGACCAGAATACTTTTTGGGAAGTAATTTGAAGAACTATATCTAGGTTCCGGTTGACCTGACAGCATTGTGCAAGCAGTTTCTGCTCTGATTTTACGCCCATAATCTAAGACAAGAGCAAAAAAGAGAGTGAGTGGCAGTGGTCGTCCGGTTATAATTCCTAAAGCGGATTTCCCCGAATGGATTCTGGTCATATAAGGAAACTTTTTATTACGAACATGCCGTCAAAATTATCACCACCCGGATATAAATGAAATTTACCAGGCCCTCGACGAAGAATCGAGGAAGAGAGCCTGGTATCGAGGCTACATTCTGACATGGAGAATGAGACCAAGTGGTCATAAATTCACAACAAGGATCTAATTCAACTTGTACCCCATGCGTCGGATGAGAACCCCACGAGTCGGATGAGAACAAGTATGAGTACATACAAGAAATGAGGCGCGGACTGAGGCATGAGAAAATAACCAAGTACCACAGCCAGTCCATTTGTCAGCTTGACTTGTCCTGAGATCGAAACACACTTGCCCAAGATCATAGTACCCAAATGGTCGAGTGTTTCCGAACCATGCGTATAATATTGGGGTAATACACTGCTGAAATTCAAATTTATGCTAGGTTTCACTTTTTACAGGTTAAATTGTGCTAGGTTCAGCTATCCTTGAAAATGTGTGCTAGGTTGCAATAAGACTGAAATTGATGTTAGGTTTGCGATCTGGAAAAATGTGCGAGGTTTCACCCCCATCTTTGTGCAAGGTTTGAAACTTGTGTAGGGTTTGAAATATGTGCAAGGTTTTGCATTTGTGTGAGGTTTTGCTCCCATCTTTGTGCAAGGTTTGAGAGTGCAAGGTTCTTGGTGTGAGTTTTGTAAGGTTCAAATGCTGCTAGGTTCTTCCAGTTCACGGAGACCAGCAAAGCCCTGCATGTCAGCAAGATGACATAATACAGGCGCACAGTCGTTGGCTGAATTTGACCGATTTGGAAGCACACTAGCAGTTATGAAATGGTTTGAATGACTTGCCATAGATTGTGACACTCAGTTGACATTCTGAAATATCCTGAAAGTAGTCAAGGGACAATGGATGCCAGCTAGAATGGCACATATGAACATCCAATGGGGTTCACACAGCTCTAAGGGTCTCCTAGCTCACTACAGGACCTCCATGGATTGCTATCATCTCGCCAAACTCATTATGGGGTGATAGAACCATGGCAGACAGACATATCATAAGTTGGAGATTGCAACTGGTAGACATCTTCTTGAGGACCTTGATGTCAATGCACAGGACTGAAACTGGGGAATTAATCTATATCGTGAAGCCGTCCTTTTGATGGAGTCTTGCCTCGGCTTATATGATGAATAAATGTTTTGCTTTGTTTTCTTGAATAGATATCTTTGCGCTTGTGAATTGAATTTGAATCCGACTTTGGGAAAGCTTACCAATCCAACAAGTTTATATGACCAAGTCCATTGAGCAAGCCTGATATGATGTTGAACCTAGCACAAAAGGCCGAACCTAGCATATTTGGGACACTGTGAAACCTAACATCAATTTGAGGACAATATCAAACCTAGGACAATTTAGACAACCTTGCAAACCTAGCCTGATTTTAAACCTTGCACCAACCTAACCTAGCACGATTTAAACATGAAAAATGGGAATAATTTCGGCAGTCTATTACCCCCATAGTATAAGCATGTCAGGAGCCGAAGTGTGCTGCGGCAGGATTAGACAGGTTCGCAGTAGGATTAGACCGGTTCGCAGCAGGATTAAGTAGACCGGTTCGCAGCGATTTTACACATTGACCTCTCAAATAAATGCAGATCACGTTTAATGACTCGAGACCACATGAATGAAAATTCTCATCCCGCCGGTGGCCATGTAACTGAACAGTTGATGGCCGCGTAACTGAACAGTCGAGTACAGTTAAATTCAGTTATGGATCGGATATTAAATCTATCTGCGTTTCACCTGAGCCCAAATGAGAGTTTGAAGAAAAGACAAAACGAAAAGATGAGCAGAACCAGGTTAGAAGAAACACAGAAACGGCGGTGTACTATTTCGTTGTCGTCCCTGATCAGCATCGTGTCGTAGTGACACAATGTAAATCAGGGATGATCTCAGTGACAATGGAATGAATCAGGAATGGAAGGCCAGTACCCTTGAACTTTGAACCATTTGGAGCCACTAAATGCGAACAACGGTGGAATTCATTCCTTGCTTCCCGAGAGACATAACATATTGTACCTACTACTTACGTACTACATGCATTGTGAAAAATCAAGCGACATATTGTGTGTAATAAATCAACTCCCAATGAAAATCATACTGCGGCCCCATGCTCCCCACAAAATCACGCATCATACTAAAAATCAAGCATCATACTAAAAATCAAGCATCATACTGAAAAAAATCATCATCAGAAAGTTGAACACCAGTCAAAACTAGCACTCACGACCAAAGTCATACCCGCCGGCCACGGACTCAACACCCCATTCGGGCTCAAATACATATTCGTCTCCGTCTCATTCGCCATCACCGTGAATCCCGTACCATCACTCCCACCGCCCCCACCCAGCAACCCAGCGCTCCCCGGCGCCCGTCGTACATTCGGGAGCGAAAAGACGATGCGGAGGATCTCGGTGATGGTTTGCTCGGCGTATGCGACGCCGGCGCAGTTGTGGAAGCCCATGCCGTTGAGGTTGTACGAGTTTTTGGGCGGGAGGGGTTCACGCTGAGGGGGTCCGGGAAGTTTGTGGGCTGGGACGATTAATATTAATTAGCATGATGTAAGAGATAGAGACTCACGTTTCGATGCGCATTCTTGAAACTGGCCCAAATCCGATCTCCGGGGTTGACTTGGAGTGCTGGGAGACCGTCGCCCTGGGGGATCTGGGTTGCGACGGAGACGTCGCGCCAGAGACCGGTGAATTGGGGGTTGAGACGCATAGCCTCCCTGGTATACCCAATCAACAACTCTGTGCTCTTCGCATCCTTCAATTTCGACAACCGGATGATCTCGGCGCGCTCTTTGGCGTGTGAGTCGTCGAGGTAAAAGTCGATGACGTTGGATGCGGCTGGGAAGATACGATGAATCAGTTTTTTTAAATTATGCTTATGGAGAAGATTTGAGACTCACCCTGGGCGTAATTGACACTTGACCCTACAGCCAATCCTACCACCGTCGCGACCAATTCATTCAACGGCCGGCCGGTATCGGCGAGCTTGGATAGGAAGGGGTAGCAGGGCTTTTGACTGGCGGGCCAGATGTAGTTGGTGACATGGGAGACAAAGGTCGCGATGGCATTGGGAGCACTTCCTGGCGCCACCTCGAGCACCGATTTCGCAATGAGAGCTTGGATGACACCACCAGCCTGCACAGCGGTGTATCGCAGCGCGAAGCCATGTTCGTTCTCGCCGATGGCCAAAAAGGTCAGTTGGAACAATGTAGTGAACATGTCGTAGATCTCCTGCTCGGTGTACAATCCATGTGGGTTGTCTTGGGTCTTGAGAGGAAGACCGCACTGGAAGCGAGGGCGTTAGCATCTCAGGCAAGTTGAAAAAATAAAAGAAAAAGGACATACCAAACGATCAGCAGCCCAATGGACTGAAGTGGCATTGATGACATCCCTAACAATATCCACATAAGCGCCCTGAACACCGTCGTACTTCCACGAGCGCTCCAGTATCTTTGTCGTGATGCTCTCACGGTACCAAGCGCGATAGGCGTCCAAAGAGTCGGGGGTGGGGAACAGGGCATGCATTGCCAGAGCTTTGTCAGCATCATGTCTGTTTCACTATCAGCCTCGTCCAAATATAAACAAAGATATCGACGTACTTTTTCGCCTCATCAAACGCCAAAATAAAGCCATACCCATTGCCCAGACCCTTCATGTCGTAGACGTTGGGGAAGCGTACGGGGTCGTCAAAGACATATTTGATACCCGTGAATGTGTTCAGGACCTTTTAGAGGAGCGTTAGCAGAGCCTAACCCTTGTCTCTTGTGAATTTACCTTTGGAACGACGGCGGCGACGGGCCGGGTAAAGGTATACCTATCCGCGATACCCTGCCTTGTCAGCGAGTCCTTCATCTTTGCGGGTGTGAAGAAGGGGAAGCAGCCGTAGGTCGAGTTGAAGGGGTAATGGCGCGGGAGGTGGCGCATCAGGAGCTTCGGCATTTCGCCGCCAAAGCCGCCGTTGTTGGGTTCGCGGATCGTGTCTTGGTAGCCCCAGGTTGTGAGGTTCGCAGCTAAGATGGAATACGAAATTAGAATGGAATAGGAATGATGGAGGAAAGAGTGAGAAAGACATACGCGTGAAGGAAGTAGTGTAGAACCTGTCACCACGGACTAGAGCGATCGCATCGCCCAGGACGGCTCGGGTCATCTGTGAACTGGGTTAGTATTCAGTCGAACAATGCGACTAGACTCACAGTATATCCGCAAGAGAAGCGCAATCCACCCGCAAGCGGCATCGTCGATTCACATTGGAGACCAGTCTGTGAGGGTTTGTATTAGAAACGAAAACCCCAAAGAGGAGAGAGAGAGAGACGGACATATAACTCCAAGTTATTAACATGTCCATACAGCCTCCTTGCCGCACCCGCCACCTCCGGATCGGGGTTCCATTCTTCAAACGTCGTGAATTCTGTAAACCATAAGTATTCGTTAACGCAACTGGTGGCCAAGTACTGACGTTTCAACCCCAAAAACTTTCTAAACTCATTCATAGTGCACACGCCCCACTGTCGGGCCTGCATGATCCCCATCATCTCGATGACCCGCAGACATGCCGGGGTGCCTTGGGCGCCGTAGGCACCGGCGGGGTTTTCGGTGGCGTTGTGCAGGATCTCGGCGAGCTTGTCGTCGGAGAACTTGCCGTCGGGGCCTCGTACGAGTCTGGGGTTGTGGTGTCAGCGAGGGTTAATAAATGGAGTGTCACGGTCAGAAGATAGGACGGTCACGGTCATGTGCTCAGAGAAGCGACGCGAAACATCGAATCCGAAACAGAAAGAAACAACATACCCCCCAAACGACCTCTTACTCGGATCCTTATCTATCGTCCCCAGTATCTTCATAAACGCCCCGCCGAAATCTTGCAATGTCAGCTGATCAAAGGGTTTGTTGTTAAAGGTCTTGTTGAAAAAGTCGGCGGTCCATTTTTCGTCGGCGGCGGAGGTGGTGGCGTGCCACTGCGAGGAACGGAGTGAGTGATGAATGGGAAAGGAGAGACGAAGTGAGAGATGGGAATGAAGAGACGAAGTGAGGTGAAGGGAAGATGTAGAAGAGGAAGGAGACAAGGACTCACCCTATACAAAACGTTAAACTCGACACTACAGTGGTTTCCCTGCCCTCGCTCCACCTCGACGCCTTTGTTTTTGATTGGCTAATGGGATTAATAAGTATCAATCTTAGGAGGGCACTTTTGGAAAATAATATTAGGAGAGGAGAGAAGAGAAGAGACACACATCAAACGCATTCATATTCCACGCATTCCCCTCCGAAAGACCGAGGAATCCGGCAACGTAGTCGCCCATGATCAGGGACATAAAGTGCCCGCCGCTAGAGGGAGTCGTCAGATTCGAGAATAAGGGAAGAGTAGACCGAATAAGAGGAACGACGCGAGAAAGCGTAAATCAACCGCGAGAAAGCGTAGCTCAAACGCCGGAAAAAGCATCTCAAAAAACCAAAGACAGAACATGAGACCCACTTGATCAACCTCGCAGTCTGGAAGATCTCCTCGTCCTGCGCCGCCCGGAGTGCCGGATCGTCGGCGGCGGATCGCTCCATTTCTTCCGCTCGTTGATTTTGAGGAGCATGGTTGCGACGTACTGGGGGAGGGTGAGTAAGTGAATAGGGATGAGTAATGGATACAAGGTCATCGTCATGAATACAACAACATCATGAATACAACATCATCACGATACCAATGGGCCAAGCGAGTGAACTCACGTTATGATTCCTCGACAAAATAACCAACAGCGCGCTCGCAGCCGGCGGAAGCAGCAACAGGCGCTCCTCGGAGAACGTATCAGGGTAGAGCAATCCGCGGCCTTGGGCTTTGTCCCGTACGAGGTCTTGGGCGGCTTGGTCTGAGGGAGGGGCGTTAGTTGGTTGCTACGTACGTACGAAGATAGTTCGAAGAGAGTTATGGTGATACGAAGAGAATTATGATGATACGAAAAGAGATATGGTGATATGAAGAGAATTATGCAGCAGCATTAGTAGATCAATAGCTCCGCTTTGACCTGCCAATCAGGTGATTATCCCCATCCATCCCCGACTTTGATCCGCGGTCCAGAAAACCCGACTTTCGTCCCGCGGTCCAGAAAACCCGACTCCGTCCGCGGTCTAGAAACCCGACTTTGATCCGCGATCCAGAAAAATGAAATGCAGAGCCGATAAATGGGACTCGAGAGAAGAAACGAAACGAAACGATGCGACATCGGAAAGAGAAAGAAGAGTAGAATGGAAGAGAGAAGAGAGAAGATGGAAAAGAGAAGAGTAAAGATGGAGAAAGAAGAAAAGAGATCGAAAAGAGAAAAAGAACAGATCGAAAAGAGGAGAACAGATGCAAAAGCGAGGAGAACAGATGCAAAAGAAGAGTAAAGATGCAAAACGAGGAGAAGAGACGGAACAGAGAACGAGAAAAGAGAGGAAAAGATGGAAAAGACAAAGACAAAAATATAGATGAAACCCAGGACAAGCAAACAAACTCACTAATCCCATACACCGGACTCAGATCCAAATACGAGCTCGTATTATTGATATTCCAGTCCTTGTAATCCGTCCTGAAGAGACTGTGCGTCACGAGCGACGCAAATGCGAACGTGAGACTCGAGTTGCCTCCTGGGTGTTCGCGCATCTAGAAAAGGTAATATCAGATATCAAGTCCGCAGGGAGAAGGAAAGAGAGGAATGAGTAATGGAAAGAGGAAATAAGTAATGGAAAGAGGAAATAAGTATTAGAAACAGGGAGAACGAAACATAGTAGTACGAAACATAGGAACACCTGCTTACCTGCTTCCTCTTAAGCA